>JALXJV020000021.1:1959552-1988244 GCA_024633595.2 Lepomis macrochirus
ATCACAATCATTTTATGACACATTTAAGAAATTACATCATGTCAATTAATTTGGAATAACATCAAAGCCAGACTTGGTTTGACTACGGAGGGGTGTTAATTTCACCTTAACACCCCTCTGTACACTTTGGGTAACTATGGAGCAAGAGTCTATTCCTATTATATTCATCAGATATTAAGAAAATATAGAAAGAATGCCTTTTTAGGAATACAACTTTAATCTGGAATGCCACAAGCAAACAGGTAAAATATCAATATATGGTATCATTATGGTGTACCACCATTATTAAAACTATAAAAGAAAAACTTGGATGGGAAAGGCAACATATTTCAAGTTAAAGTATAATTTATCATGAACATTAGATTAGAAAACTGACTTGCAAGAAGATGTAGCTGAGGCCGACTGGGAAAATTTGAAAGCATAAAAACGCACCTGTCCCTCAAACAGATTTGTGAGCGCATGTACATACCTCAGCCCATTAAACTACATCATATGTCACGCTTTGCTCCCTTTCCCCAGGACTGCCATTTAAAATTTAAATCTGGAATGCTGCAAATAAAGATAGGTGATATATTTCAATTCACTCCTATTTGGAGTAATGAACAGTTCAAACCTGGTAATAAAGATGGGGATTCAGAATTTGGCCAAAGCATAAGCATATGATATACGCTTATATTGCCAACTTTTAGAACACCCCTCCAATTCATTGAATTCAGGTGTTCCAATCACTCCCACGACCACACGTGTATAAAATCAAGCACCTAGGCTGCAGACTGCTTCTACTAACATCGCGAAAGAATGGGTCGCTCTCAGGAGCTCTGTGAATTCAAGCGTGGTACTGTGATAGGTTGCCACCTTTGCAACAAGTCTATTAGTGAAGTTTCCTCACTACTAAACATTCTACAGTCAACCGTTAGTGGTATTATAACAAAGTGGAAGGGAACAGGGCGTAGAGAGCTTCATGTAATGGGTTTCCATGGCCGAGCAGCTGCATGCAAGCCTTACATCACCAAGTGCAATGCAAAGCGTCAGATGCAATGGTGTTAAGCACACTGCCATTGGACACTAGAGCAGTGGAGATGTGTTCTCTGGGTGACCAATCATGCTTCTCTGTTTGGCAATCTGATGGACGAGTCTGGGTTTGGCGGTTGTCAGGAGAACAGTGCTTGGCTGACTGGATTATGGCAAGAGTAGTTTCGTGGAGGGGGGGTTATGGTGTGGGGTTGTTTTTTAGGGGTTGGGCTTGGCCCCTTAGTTTCAACAAAAGAACTGTTGATGCTTCAGCAAACCAGGACATTTTGGATAATTTCATACTCCAAACTTTGTGGAAACAGTTTGGGGATTGGCCCACTCCTGTTCCAACAAGACTGCGCACCAAGCACAAAGCAAGGTCCATAAAGACCTGGATTATTGGTGTGTAGAACTTGATTGGCCTGCACAGAGCCCAGACTCCAACCCGATAGAACACTTTTGGAATGAATTAGAGTGGAGACTGTGAGCCAGGGCTTCTTGTCCAACATCTGTGCCTGACCTCACAAATCCGCTTCTAGAAAAATGGTCAATAATTCCCATGAACACACTCCTAAACCTTGTGGACAGCCTTCCCAGAAGAGCTGAAGCTATTACAGCAGCACAACTCCATATTAAACCCTGTGGATTAAGAATGGGATGTAATTAATCTTCATGTGCATGTAAAGGCATGCAACCCAAAACTTTTGGCAATATAGTGGATGTACCACCATTATTAATCCTGTAGGAAACAATAAATAAGAACTTGGACCGAAAAGGCCACATAAGTTAATTTATCATCAACATTAGATCAATTAAATGCATGGAAAACATACATGCAAGTAGAAATGGATGAGGCAGTCTGGAAAAATGCTTGTTTAAAAGCACAAAAACAATTATTCCAACTTAAATTACTCCAATATAAACTGCTCATGAAAATGTATATAACCTCCTACATCATATATCCACTAATATTCCAAATATTTGGAGCTGAATTCTTTGATGGGAAGGATACTTCTCACTATCGTTTGAAATGGCAAAGAATTGAAAAATTCAGAGGTTGTGAATAGAAGCATTCCTTGAAATGCCAAACTTTGTGTGCTTGGTATATATGGAGAGCTTTTTTCAAACACCGAAATGGACTAGATTTCTGGATTTTGGACTCCTTCAAGCCAGGAGAGCGATAGCACTCTATTGGAACATTATAGAGGCTCCAACATTGACAATGTGGACAGAAGAATTTGCTGCTTGAATTGGACTGGAAAGACTAACTTATTTGTTCAAGTTTGTGAACCAGACATGAGGGCTAGTAGGACATATAGAGATTAAAAGGAAAGTTTAGACAAGAAATTCACTCGGATGTGTTGTGGTTGTGGGTATGTGAGAATCTTGTCTTATGTTGTTTGTTGGGTTAGTGTTGTTGAATGCTGTCTTGTACTGAGGTTGTGGATGTTTGAATGCAACATGCAATAAAGACTTGGTTTAATTTTTTTTAAATCAACGCCAGTATTTTGTGGGGCCACCATTAATTTCCAGCTCTGCCTTAACCCTCTTGGACATGGAGTTCAGCAGAGCTTCACAGGTTGGAGTCCCTCTTCCACTCCTTCCACTCCTCCATGACAACATCACGGAGCTGGTGGATGTTAGAGACCTTGCGCTCCTCCACCTTCCGTTTGTGGATGCCCCGCAGATGCTCTATAGGGTTTAGGTCTGGAGACATGCTCGGCCAGTCCATCACCTTTACCCTCAGTTTCTTTAGCAAGGCTGTGGTCGCCTTGTAGGTGTTTTTGTGTTCGTTATCATGTTGGAATACTGCCCTGCGGCCCGGTCTCCAAAGGGGAGGGGATCATGCTCTGCTTCAGTATGTCACAGTACATGTTGATATTCATGGTTCCCTCGATGAACTGTAGCTCCCCAGTGCCGGCAGCACTCATGCAGCCCCAGACCAGGACACCAACACCACCTCCTTGCATGACTCTAGGCAAGGCATGGTTTTCTTTGTACTCCTCACCTGGTTGCTGCCACACACACTTGACACCATCTGAACCAAATAAGTTTATTTTGGTCTCATTAGACCACAGGACATAGTTTCAGTAATCCATGTCCTTAGTCTGCTTGTTTTCAGCCAACTGTTTGCAGCTTTCTTGTGCATCTTCTTTAGAAGAGGCTTCCTTCTGGGACGACAGCCATGCAGACCAGTTTGACGATATGACGCTGAGCATGTGCACTCAACGTCTTTGGCCTGTTCTGGAACCTGTGGAACCTGTCCTGTTGAACCGCTGCATGGTCTTGGCCACCATGCTGCAGCTCAGTTTCAGGGTCTTGGCAATCTTCTCATAGCCTCGGCCATCTTTATGTAGAGCAACCATTATTTTTTCACATCCTCAGAGAGTTCTTTGCTATGAGGTGACATGTTGAACTTCCAGTGACCAGTATGAGGGAATGTGAGAGCGATAACACAAACTTTAACACACCTGCTCCCCATTCACACCTGATACCTTTTTTAACACTAACGAAGTCACAGGATACCGGGGAGGGAAAATGGTTAATTGGGCCTAATTTGGAGATTTTTTCACTTAGGGGTGTCCTCCCTTTGTTGCCAGCAGTTTAGACATTAATGGCTGTGTGATGTGTTTGAGGGTACAGCAAATTTACACTGTTATACAAGCTGTGAACTCACTACATTGTAGAAAAGTGTCGTTTCTTCAGTGTTGTCACATGAAAAGCTATAATCAAATATTTACAAAAATGTGAGGGGTGTTCTCAGTTTTGTGAGATACTGTAAGTTAACAAATTAACTTCATATCTTGTTGCACACATTAGGGGACCTGAGTCTGCTCTGTTCTTTCCTGTAAACAAAACTCCAAGGTATAAATCCACCACCTCTGTCCCCTTTCCCAAGTTGTCAATGGGATCAGCAGCAGTCCTTAGGCCCAGTCATACACATGCATCAACATTCCTCTTGTGCTCGAAAAAGTCCCTCAAATCAGCCTTCTGAGAACTAATCATTCCCAGTTCGTGCAGTGGAGAACGTAACAGAATGAACTAACCACAAATGGACCCAGCACACACACTCTGTCCTGTTTGCCTTTTCCTGGCTGGATTTAACAGTAACAGCAATAATACTGTCTCCAGCTTTCTAGCCTCTGGTCAGCGCCCACTCCTGGGTATGTCCATATTTTCTGCTCCTCAGACTTGTGGGGCTCCGGGCTCACCTACAAGACAGCCCCCCAAGGAAACGGGGTCCTCAACAAGATGGAGTCTCTTGGACATCCATCTCTGTGGCTTCATTTTTGTTGGACTGTGGTCTTCGCTGGCCTCCAGCTTTGTCGCCAACTTCCAGAAGGTTGTCGCATTTACCGAAGGCCTCTAGTTGGGAGATCCCTTTGACCCTGGCCTCCAGCAGGGATTTGCCTATGTTGCCAGCCATGAGAGTTGTTTTCTCTTGTCATCGGTTGCCTTGTCTCCTGAGGTGGTCTGCCTCAGGGCTTCTGCACCACTTTGATGTTTCAGTTTCCAGGAAACCATAAACTGGTGTAAAAATGTGTTTCAGCTCAGCCTCAGGGCCTTGTTTGTAATGTTGCTTTCAGAGGATTGTCTTTGTGTGAGTCCAGAACATTTTTTATGTATTCTGATCTTCTCCAAATATCTTACATCTTATATATCTTCACATCAGTCAATGAACCTTCATTCTGTGATGTTTGGAAAGAGCAAAAGAAACATTACAGCAACTGTAAATGGGTCCCCTGCCTCACAAGCTGTTTCTCAATACCGAAGCTTGCCAAGTTCGGCCTTCTGTACTTTAAAGCTTGGACTTGGCAAGTTTGGCTCGGGAGTACAAACTCTGAGGAACGGGAGCACACAGTCCATCATTCAGCAATTGTAACAGCAGTAGACTTGTAGACGGCCGGCCCATTAGCTGGCTGAACCTCACATCTCCAAAAATGTCATAGCAAATCAAATCAGCTCTGTTTTGAAAAATTTACCACACATTTGGAGTTTAATCAACTATATTCCCACATGAAAAAAACTCTTGAAACTGCATTCCTTGACACAAGAGCAACAATATTATAACTTACAGTTATGAGTTTTCTCCTCTGACATTTCTGTTTTGTGGCATCAAAATGCATTCTGGGATACCTGGCTATCCGAAGTCCACACAAGTCACCACAGATGCCGGCCTAGTAAAACAGGCGGAGCGAAAAAAAATCCAGGTATCTGTCTGTACTTGCCTAGATGCAGACTTTTGAATTGAAACAGTACTTGGGCTGCAACTGATGACGTTTCAGAGGTCCACATGTACAGACAAGAATGCAGATTGAGAACACACCACAGCACCAACCTGACAGATTTGTGGTTGATTATATCTGAGACATGTATCTGGTTGTAAATAATTATTATTGATTGTATAGTGTAAATAGTGTGTTACTACATCTACAATACTGCATCTGTTTTTTTATATTCCTTATGCTGCTATGTTGAGCTAAATTTCCGCATGAGGTCTCCTGCTCCCCCTGAGAACAACTCATTTCACCTGCACCCAGTACACTTCTCCCTGAATCCCTCAACCTTCCTCCAACTCACATTCCAACTCACACTGGTTCAACTTGGACTCACCTGCACCATTGCCTGGATTGACAATATCTAAAAAAGGACATGGGCCTTACATGAAACCCAGTAAGTTTGAAGTCTGATCAGTGTGACCTATTTTATGTTGTGGAGTTATTTTCTGTTGAAGGCTCTGGCCCTTTATTTGACACAAGAAAAACTTTCACTGTTCACTAAAATCATTGAAACCCTTGTTAGTGAATAGCTAAAGCTCATTTAGGAAGAAGCACAAAGTTACAGCAGCTATGACGTTTTTAAATGATATGTCTGTTCTTGACAAAACTGTTTCACTTTTTATTGATCTTTTTAAGACTTTTGATACAGTAGATCATGCCATACTGTCAGCAGGTTTTTATCAGCATGCTGTTTCATGGTTTGGTAACTATATGTCAAATAGATCTCAGTGCACACAATTTAATAGGCTCTTTTACATTGTCCATTTTGAATGGTGTGTTTCAGGGCTGTGTACTTGTTCCTCTTTTATTCACTATTTATATAAATACTCTAGATAAAAATGTTCAAAATTTCGAATTTCACTTTTACGCAGATGACACTGTTATTTATTGTTGTGCCTTGACTTTAGCAAAAAATCTAAATTTGCACAAACTGCTTTTAATGCTGTTCACCATACATTATGTTGTTGGAAGCTTGTTCTTAATGCAGACAAAACCAAACTAATGGTGTTCTCCAAAGCAAGAAATAGACCCCTAAATCTTCCATGTATTACCATATATTATTATGTGTTATTACCAGGGAAATGTACAAGATATGTATGAATATCTTGGAATTTTAATTGATGATGATATTTCCTTTGAATTACCTGAACTACAACTTGCTTATATGATTATAGTTTTGGAATAAGGCTTGATTTTCTTTTAAATGCAGATGAAAACTTATTTCTGCAACCTTTATGCCTATACCAGACTATGGTAATATTTTATATATGCATTCCTCTACTCAGATCAACTGACACCCTTTACCATGGAGCATTGAGATTTATCTTAGACTGCCAAGCACTTACGCACCATTGCACTTTATATGCTGGGGTTTGATGGCCTTCGTTAGCATCTAATAGACACAGATGATTTTGCAGTGCTTAAGGGCCATGCCAGTCATTAATAAACATAAAGATTATTAACAAGTACTTTGTGTTGCTGTATTTTACAATACAACAAATACATATCCAGTGATTAATTTCCTTCTTACACATTAGTTGAAGGTGTTGATAAGTGATGACGTCACATGGAGGAGGTGTGAAGATAGAGCTCATAAACAATATGTGAGGACAGGCAAACCCTGCAGACCAGCGCTGCCCACATGCAAAAAAGCCTCCAACTGTCTGCAAAGGGAGAAAGTAAGCCAAAGACTTTGGGTTTATGTTAACTCAGTAGCCATATTGACAATGTTAAGAATAAAAACAGGGCAAAATATTTCTCCTATGTGCTCCAGTTTTAATCAATAGGTTAACATTTCTGACGCTTTTTTTTAGTTTATTTAATATGTCATACTCAAAGACAAACATCACTGTTAGTGCCCTGATAGTAATCAACTGAATTTGTTCATGTTCAGAGTCCAGACACCTGCAACAAGTGGTAACGTAGCTGGTAGAGTTTTGCAACAGAAACATCTAAAAACTGAAGCGCAGCCTGCTCTGTTTGGGGCTGTGAGCTGCACTTTATGAGCTGTTCAAGTTAGCATGTGTGTGGATTCGTGGTGATATTTCTGCCTGATCAGAAGTGTTTCAGTTAGTTTTGGTTTCACATGCAACATGCAGGGGATGGCAATGAAAAGTTTCCTGTAAAAATTGGGACGGTTAGCAAGTATGAGCTAAACGGAGCTAACCCCTGGGCTCTTTGTTTACTTTCATACAACAGCGTGCTGCATGTGATGTCGTGTTATTCTTTTGCACATCCGGGTCTGTCAAGTGGGCACTCCCTCGATCTGCAAACTGCAGTCAGGGGTACTGGGATCCCCCAATCAGAGGCGGTTAATGTTGCTCAAGAAAGGGAGGTTTTGGGTCCGCTGCTTCCCCTGAAACACGAGCCTGGATAAGCAGTTGAAGATGGATGGATGGACATGCTGTCTGTTTTGGCCAGGTCTCTCTGGGAAAATAGATTTTTTAATCTCATGGAGCCTTTCCTGGTTAAATAAAGATATAATAAGCACATTGAGTCAAATCTAATTTATATCCTCCAAAGAGGCCTGGAAGGTGTGCAGCTTTATTTGCTACATAGTTTGAATGCTTATATCTTTACTGTACTTTGTGTTTCTTAATGTTAAAATACAACGAGTTACCGTCCAGTGCTTATCCCTGCCCATCACATCTTACACATGTGCTGACAAGTGATGACGTCACGTGGAGGAGGTGTGAAGACAGAGCTCATAAAAAATATGTGAGGACAGGCAAACCCTGCAGACCAGCTGTCCGCATGGAAACAAGCCTCCACTCTGTTATCTGTCTGCACAGGGAAAAAGTAAGCCAAAGACTTTGTGCTGACAATGTTGAGAATAAATACTGGACAAATTAAGTTTGCCATTTATGTTATTTATGTTAACTCAGTAGCCATGTTGAATATGTTAAGAATAAAAACTGGACAAATTATTTCTCCTATGTGCTCCAGTTTTAATCAATAGGTTAACATTTCTGATGCTTTTTTTTTAGTTTATTTAATATGTCATACTCAAAGACAAACATCACTGTTGGACTGCAGGATCAGGGGGTACTGGAAACACTGTTGTTTGCCATGCTGACTACAGTGCCATGTTGTGTGTTTCTCTTCATTAATGTGACCTTGTTATTCACCTTGAGGAGTAAACCAGTGTTTTGTGAGACCTCTCGTTACATTCTGCTGTTTAACCTTCTTTTTGCAGACACAGTACAGATAGCAGAGGGTCAGGTAATGTACCTAATCGCTGCTTGCGGAATAACACTGTCGTATCCTGTGTGTGGTGTTCTAATTATGCTCGCCAATTTCATAACTAATATCTCCCCTCTCATACTGGTGGTGATGTGTCTGGAGAGATTTGTAGCTGTGTGCTACCCACTGAGGCACGCTAACATCATCACCGTCAGAAACACAGGGGTGGCTGTTTGTGTTGTTTGGGCCTTCAGTTTACTAAATGTTCTGATTCAAGTTCTTCTAATGTTAAAATTTCAATTTGCAGAGCTGGAGAGTCTGCAGATGAAAGATTTTTGTGGCAAAGACAGCATGTTGCTTGATCCAGTAGCTGCTGATTATGAAAAATCCTACACTTGTTTTGTCTTTGTAACAGCTGGCTTGGCAATCACTTCCTCCTATATTGGTGTGATGATAGCAGCCAGGTCGGCCACATCAGACAAAGTTTCAGCCCGTAAGGCTCGAAACACACTGCTGCTGCATCTGGTGCAGCTGGGCCTCAGTCTCTCCTCAACTGTGCACAATCCCTTGCTTTTTTCGATCTCTGAAAGAGTAGACTGGGTCATGTTTGTGCGCATTCAGATTGTTATTTATGTTTGTATTATCATGCTTCCCAGATGTCTGAGTGCTCTCATCTATGGTCTCAGAGATCAGACCATCAGACCTGTCCTCATGTACAATCTCTGCTGTCAGAGATTCTCACCTTTGCCTTCAGTCGTCCAAACCAAGGCTAAAATCAGCAAACTTGTCACTTAATTGATGGAATATCTTAACAAATCTCCATTAATTTTACTTAATAGACAATTAAAAATGTTCATTTTAAAAAGTCAGTGAGATTTGCTTCATTCTGTGTTGTGTATAAATATTTACTTACAGTATTATGTCACTTCTACCTGATTGTGTTTGGTTCAACACGTAGTTGTTTATTTTGTTGTTTTGTTATTTCTTGAAATGAGAGCATCTTTATGGCCATGCTCTTGGTTTTCGTCATATTCAGGAGTAGGTGGTTCACTCTACACGTTAGTCCACGTTGTACGACCAGTACCTTTGTCAATAAATTTGATCAGCTCATCCAGACTTAAAGAAAACATAAGTTGCAATGTGTTTAATGGTATGTATTCATAGTGCTGTGACCAGTAGATCAAAAGCCTATTTTAGCTTCCAGAACCAAAACTAATTTCTTAATATGAATACATCCAATGAGTTTATAGTTTTGTACATGGGCTGACACAATGCTCAAATGATGTCCCCTTTTATGCTCTCAGTATGTGGATGTTTTTTCTGAATATTGCAATGCATAAAAATAAACGAGACAAAACTGCTACAACATAAATTATATGTTAAACATGGACATGTTACAGTAAAGACAAATACAGACATGTCAGCTCCATTTAACATCTTCTACTTTTCTCTAATTTGAGTAAAAAACCCGGTGGCCGGGTTTGCTCCGTGGCAAACCCTTACCAGGAGCACTAGGCTCCAGACAACACAGCCTCCAGGCTCACCGGGGCACGCAAACCTCTCCACCACAATAAGGTGATGGTTCCTGGAGAGGATACAAGGAATTTGCCTTGGTATAAATTGGTGCTTACAAAAGAACTGAAATATAAATATATTAAAAGTAAAGACATCAAAAATGGCCGACCATTGAAATTATTTAAATCAAAGGTAAACAGAAGAGGAGCTGTGCATAAAAACTTCATAAAAATTAAAACCACAAGAGCAATAGTGCAAACGAACAGGAGAGTAAAATGTGGACTCTTAAACATCAGATCTCTCTCTTCTAAAGGTGAACTAGTAAATGAACTAATATCAGATTATGAAATTGATTTATTCTGTCTTACTGAAACCTGGCTGGGTGATGGAGAATGTGTAAGCCTAAATGAATCCACCCTCCCAGTCATATGAATACTCACATTCCTCGAAGCACAGGCCGAGGAGGTGGAGTTGCAGCTATCTTTGACTCCAGCCTAGTAGTCAGCTCTAAACCTAAACTAAATTATAACTCATTTGAAAGCCTTGTTCTGAGTCTTTCACACCCAAGCTGGAAATCACTGCAACCAATTCTATTTGTTATAGTGTACCGAGCACCTGGTCCGTGCTCTGAATTCTTATCTGAATTTGCAGAGTTTTTGTCAACTTTAGTCCTTAAAGCGGACAAAGTTATTATCGTAGGAGACTTTAATATTCATGTGGATGTTGAGAATGACAGCTTTAGTACTGCGTTTATCTCTCTATTAGATTCAATTGGCTTCTCTCAGAGTGTTCATGAACCGACTCACTGTTTTAACCACACCCTCGACCTTGTTCTGGTATATGGTATTGAAATTGAACATTTAATAGTGTTCCCACAGAATCCTTCTTTATCTGACCACTGTTTGATAACTTTTGAGCTTGTAATGCTGAACTATCCTCCATTGGGCAAAAACTTCTATACAAGATGTCTGTCTGATAGCGCTATAGCTAAATTTAAGAATGCGATCCCATCGGCTCTAAATTCACTATCAGGTATCAAAGTAACAGAGGACTCTTACACGAATTTCAGTCCCTCCCAAGTCGATCATCTTGTTGATAGTGCTGCAGGCTCGCTCGCGAACAACACTTCGACTCTGTAGCCCCTCTAAAAAGAAAATACTAAAACAAAGACGGTTAGCTCCATGGTATAATACTGAAACTTCATAAATTAAAGCAAATATCGCAGAAACTTCGAGGAGGAATTGGCGTTCCACCAAACTAGAAAATTCTCGTTTAATTTGGCAAGATAGTCTTAAAACTTATAGGAAGGCCCTCCGTAATGCCAAAGCAGCGTACTACTCGGTCATTAATAGAGGAAAATAGGAACAACCCCAGGTTTCTTTTCAGCACTGTAGCCAGGCTGACAGAAAGTCACAGCTCTATTGAGCTAAGTATTCCCATAGCTCTCAGTAGTTACGACTTCATGAGCTTCTTTAATGATAAAATTCTAGCTATTAGAAACAAAATCCACCAAGACCTGCCCTCAACTGGCACCGACTTAACTCTATACTCAGGAACTTTAGAAACAGCTGTAAAAATAGTTATATGTTTAGACTGCTTTGCTTCCCTCAATCTTTATCAACTAACTTCAATAATTTCTTCATCTAAACCATCTACCTGCCTCTTAGAACCCATCCCGACTAGGCTGCTTAAAGAAGTTTTGCCCTTGGTTGGCACTTCTCTGCTGGATGTGATCAATTTGTCTTTATCAACAGGCTATGTGCCACAGTACTTTAAAGTAGCTGTAATTAAACCTCTTCTGAAAAAGCCTAACCTGGATCCAGACGTTTTAGCCAACTATAGACCTATATCTAACCTTCCATTTATCTCTAAGGTCCTGGAGAAAGCAGTCGTCAAACAGCTGTGTGACTTTCTACATAGCAATAGTTTATTTGAGGATTTTCAGTCAGGATTTAGAGCTCACCATAGCACAGAGACAGCACTGGTGAAAATTACTAATGACCTCCTAACTGCATCAGACAAAGCACTTGTCTCTGTATTGGTTTTACTAGATCTTAGTGCTGCATTTGATACCATTGACCATCAGATCCTATTACAGAGACTGGAACATTTCATTGGCATTAAAGGAACCGCTCTAAGCTGGTTTTAAGTCCTATTTATCAGATCGATTTCAGTTTGTACATGTTAACGATGAGTCCTCCATGCATACCAAAGTTAGTCATGGAGTTCCACAGGGATCTGTGCTCGGACCAATCCTCTTCACTTTATATATGCTTCCTTTAGGCAATATTATCAGGAAACACTCCATAAACTTTCATTGTTATGCAGATGATACTCAGTTATATCTATCGATCAAGCCAGGTGAAACTCAGTTAGCTAAGCTTCAAATGTGTCTTCAGGATGTTAAAACCTGGATGACCTGCAATTTTCTAATGTTAAACTCAGATAAAACTGAAGTTATTGTTCTGGGGCCTAAGCACCTCCGTGACGCATTATCTAAAGATATAGTTTCCCTGGATGGCATCGCCCCTGGCCTCCAGCACTACTGTGAGAAATCTTGGAGTTATCTTTGATCAGGACATGTCGTTCATCTCTCACATTAAGCAAATTTCAAGGACCGCCTTTTTTCACCTACGTAATATTGCAAAAATCAGGAACATCCTGTCTAAAAATGATGCAGAAAAACTTGTCCATGCATTTGTTACTTCTAGGCTGGATTACTGCAATTCCTTATTATCAGGCTCTTCGAAAAAGTCCATTAAGACTCTTTTATGCTGCTATAGGCCTAGACTGCTGGGGGGATTTCCCATGATGCACTGAGCTCCTCTCTCCTCTTCTCTCTCTCCCTCTGAGTGCAACCTCATCCCATTAATGCATGTTACTAACTGGACTTCTTCCCTTTCCCGTGGTCGTGTGCTTCCTCCTCCTGTCGCTTCCTGCAGGTGTTGCTGGCTCTGGAGCTGTGGAGTCTGGATCTGTGGTTGGGAGTCTCCTGCTGCCTCCGTGTTCCTGCTCGACGCCCTCTGCTACAGTTGCTACTGCTGTTACTAGTCCTATTGCTATAATTACTGTTATTATCATTAACATTACCATTAATATCTCTACCATTTTTCATTAAGTCTATAGCAACATTACCTTTACTGTCTGTACCTCTGTGTGTATACTGTGTAGGCTGCCTCCCTCTGCTCTCTCTCTCTGTCCTTCTCTCTCTCTTGCCCTCTCTCTCTCTCTCTATCTATCTTTCTCTCACCCCCAACCGGTCGAGGCAGATGCCCCCCCACCCTGAGCCATGGTTCTGCTCGAGGTTTCTGCCTCTTAAAGGAAGTTTTTCCTTGCCTGTGTCGCCTAGTGCTGCTCTTGGTGGGAATTGTTGGGCTTCTGTAAATAACTTCAGAGTTCGGTCTAGACCTGCTCTTTATGAAAAGTGCAAAATTTAATTGAATGGAATTGAAAAAATGAACAACTAAACAAAAATTGCAATAATAATATAATGCTGACAAGTATGTGGAAAAATTCACAACATCAGCAGAGTTGAGCGTTATTGTTAAGGAGGGTGTATGAGTCTGGGTGTGTTTGGGGAGGGGGGCCTGAGAGTCTGTGACAGTGGGGGGGACATCTCGGGTTACATATGTAAGCCTGGTTCCCCGAGAAGGGGAACGAGACACTGCGTCGGTTACGACACTATGGGAACGCCTCTAGGCGTAGCAGGTCTGAATGTGAATGAAATCACTCTAATCCTATTGGCTTGTAGCTAGAACGGTAGGGTGTGACGGAATAACCGGAGGAGTATAAAGCACACCTGTACACACTCATCATTAGCTTAATCTATGAAGCAGGCGCTACAGGCGGGGAGAGAGGTGCGGCGGACCGGCGCAGTGTCTCGTTCCCTTCTCGAGGAACCAGGGTTACATCGTAACCCGAGGCGTTCCTTCGAGGGAACTCGAACTGCGTCGGTTACGACACTATATGAACGAGATACCCACTAAACCGTGCCGAAAAGCCCGCCTGCCCCAGTGTGCAACAGAGTGGCACGACTAAGAGGAGAGCGCACGAGTGCCAGGTGCCGAAGGAAGGTCAAGACTGTAAAAACCGAATGTGTGCGGAGTGGCCAAGCCAGCCGCTACACAAACATCCTGCAGAAGAAGCCCCGGAAAGGAGGGCTCGAGAGGCCGCCATGCCTCTAGCAGAACGAGCCCTCACAGCCACAGGTGAAGGAAAACCGCGCACCTGGCCAGGGAATAGTCTGAACAATCCAGTTGCTAATAGTATGTTTGGATGCAGGGAGCCCAGCCCTGGGGAACCCAAAACACACCAGCAGCTGGTAGCCTTCCTCGAACGGGAAGACCTCAGAGAGTAACACTGAGTGCTCTGACAGGGCAGAGCAGATGAAGTCACCCGTCCTCCGCCGTCACATGAGGTGGAGGATGAAATGCCTGCCGCACTGTGGACCCTGCCGCACAAGAAGGCACCTTGGGGATGTATCCTGGACGAGGGTGCAGGATAGCCCTAATATTCCCCGGGGCAAACTCCAGGCTTGCGGAAACCGGAAGCGCTTAGAGATCGCCCACCCTCCTCAGAGAGGTGATAGTAAGGAGAAAGGCCCTCTTGAGGGTCAAGTGCTTAGCCTCAGCTAACTCCAGAGGTTCGAAGGGGGCCTCAGCCAACGCCCCAAGAACCACCGCCAGGTCCCAAGTGGGAACCTTGGACTGAGTCGCAGGTCTCATCCTCCGGGCACCACGGAGGAACGTATAACCACGGAAGTTTCCCCAAAGACCCCTCCCTCAGAGGGGCGTGGGAGAAGAAATAGCTGCCACGTACACCTTGTGGGTGGAAGGGGAAAGACCAGCAGAGAACTGGTCCTGGAGGAACTCAAGTACCTGAATCACTGGGCAGGTAACTGGATCCACCGACCGCTCCCTACACCAAGTGGAGAAAACACTCCACTTCAGGCCGTACATCCTCCGTGTAGACGGGGCCCTGGAGCTGAGAAGGTACATGATGATACAGATAGGCCACCACCGCTGTGTTGTCACAACGAACCAGGACGTGGTGGCCTTGGAGATCGAGCAGGAAACTCCTTAGAGCCTGGAACACTGCCAACATCTCAAGGTAATTGATATGCCTCCCGGACTGATGCACCTGCCAAGATCCCCTTGCAAAGCAGCCGTCCATGACCGCGCCCCAGCCCATGAGGGAGGCGTCTGTCGAAATAACCAGCCAGTGACAGGACCCTCCCAACATGGGCCCTTGGGACAGGAACCAAGTTTCCCTCCACACTGATAGAGACCGAAGACACTCGCGTGTAACCCGAATCAGGCGGAAAGGATTTCCCCTCGGGGGAAAAGCCCTTGGTCCTTAGCCACCACTGCAGGGGTC
Organism: Lepomis macrochirus; assembly: GCA_024633595.2. Taxonomy (NCBI): domain Eukaryota; kingdom Metazoa; phylum Chordata; class Actinopteri; order Centrarchiformes; family Centrarchidae; genus Lepomis; species Lepomis macrochirus. The sequence continues at coordinate 1,974,918 of JALXJV020000021.1, forward strand.
TCATGTACAGCAGTCCAGATGGCATTACAGTGGAGGCAGCTGCTAGGAGACCCAGCACTCGTTGAAAGTGTTTCCACAGTGATGCCGTGGCCTAACTTCACCCCCTTTACCGCAGCCAATATGGTGTCGACACGTGCCGGAGACAATTGTGCCCGCATCACTGTCGAATCCCAAACTACCCCCAGGAACGTGATCCTCTGAGGGGGGGGCCGGCACACTCTTCTTTGTGTTGAGCCTCAGCCCTAAACGCAGCAGATGAGTCAGAACGACATCTCGATGCCGAACTGCCAACTCCCGAGACTGAGCTAGGATAAGCCAGTCGTTGATGTAGTTGAAAATTCGGATGCCCTGGAGCCTCAGCGGGGCCAATGCTGCATCCATACACTTGGTGAATGTGCGAGGGTAAAGTGCCAGGCCGAATGGAAGCACCCGACACTGGTAAGCCACACCCCCGAAGGCGAACCTCAGGAACTTCCTGTGAGAAGGACGGATGGAGACGCGTCCTTTAGATCTATCGTGACGAGCCAATCCTCGGATTGGATGTGCGTCACGATGGCGGGGATGCCTTAGCATCTGAACCTGAATCTCTTCAGAGACTGGTTAGAACCCGCAGATCTAAAATAGGGCTTAGCCCTCCGTCCTCCTTGAGGACTATGAAGTCTCTGTCTAGGGGGAGACACGTTCCACGGCCCCTTTCTTCAGCAGAGTAAGAACTTCTTGTCCCAACACTGGACCTCGTTCCGGGCAGACCACAGTCCAAACCACCCCGTTGTTTCTAACTTTGGAGGGCGGGTTTTGAACTGCAGTCGATACCCTTCTATGGCAATGCGCAGGACCCACGGAGAAATGTTCGTTAGCTCCGCCAGGCCTCTGCAAGTCTGCCGACGGAACCAGCCCCTCGGGGCTGTTGGTCAGTGTCTCGTGTGATCTTCTGGTGGACCCCTGAAGCGTCACAACAGCAGGGGAGAGCCACCAAAGATCCACGGTGAGTGAGTCCGGATGCCGCCTGACTGCAGACCCTCGGGGCAGGCAGTACGGCGCGGACTCGATGGTGGCCGGTGCGTTCCGAACGTAAACACAGCTGGATGACGTCACCTGTTGCCACAGCGGAGGGGACCTCGGTCGGCCTCCGAGGGGGGGGGGTGAATGGAAGAACCCGATACTGGTAAGCCACACCCCCAAGGCAAACCTCAGGAACTTCCTGTGAGAAGGACGGATGGAGACGTGGAAATAGGCGTCCTTTAGATCTATCGTGACGAACCAATCCTCGGATTGGATGTGCGTCACGATGGCGGGGATGGTGAGCATCTTAAACCTGAATCTCCTCAGAGACCAGTTAGAACCCGCAAACCTAAAATAGGGCGCAGCCCTCCGTCCTCCTCGGGGACTATGAAGTACCGGCTGTAGAACACGGCGTCTCTGCCTGGGGGGGGGCACGTTCCACGGCCCCCTTTCCCCAGCAGAGTAAGAACTTCCTGTCCCAACACCGGACCTTGCTCCGGGCGGACCACAGTCCAAACCACCCTGGTGAATTTTGGAGGGCGAGTTTGGAACTGTAGTCAATACTCATTTATGGCAGTGCGCAGGGCTCGCGGAGAAAAGTTCGTCAAGCTCCGCCAAATCTTCTGAGAGTCTGCCAACGGAACCAGCCCCTCGGGGCACTTTATGAGCTGTTCAAGTTAGCATGTGTGTGGATTCGTGGTGATATTTCTGCCTGATCAGAAGTGTTTCAGTTAGTTTTGGTTTCACATGCAACATGCAGGGGATGGCAATGAAAAGTTTCCTGTAAAAATTGGGACGGTTAGCAAGTATGAGCTAAACGGAGCTAACCCCTGGGCTCTTTGTTTACTTTCATACAACAGCGTGCTGCATGTGATGTCGTGTTATTCTTTTGCACATCCGGGTCTGTCAAGTGGGCACTCCCTCGATCTGCAAACTGCAGTCAGGGGTACTGGGATCCCCCAATCAGAGGCGGTTAATGTTGCTCAAGAAAGGGAGGTTTTGGGTCCGCTGCTTCCCCTGAAACACGAGCCTGGATAAGCAGTTGAAGATGGATGGATGGACATGCTGTCTGTTTTGGCCAGGTCTCTCTGGGAAAATAGATTTTTAATCTCATGGAGCCTTTCCTGGTTAAATAAAGATATAATAAGCACATTGAGTCAAATCTAATTTATATCCTCCAAAGAGGCCTGGAAGGTGTGCTGCTTTATTTGCTACATAGTTTGAATGCTTATATCATTACTGTACTTTGTGTTTCTTAATGTTAAAATACAACGAGTTACACGTCCAGTGCTTATCCCTGCCCATCACATCTTACACATGTGCTGACAAGTGATGACATCACATGGAGGAGGTGTGAAGACAGAGCTCATAAAAAATATGTGAGGACAGGCAAACCCTGCAGACCAGCGCTGTCCACATGGAAACAAGCCTCCACTCTGTTATCTGTCTGCACAGGGAAAAAGTAAGCCCAAGACTTTGCGTTTATGGTAACACAGTAGTTGTGCTGACAATGTTGAGAATAAATACTGGACAAATTAAGTTTGCCATTGTGCTCCAATTCCCATCAATAGGTTTACATTTCTGATGTTTTTAACTTTTTATTGAATATGTCTGACACAAATCAGTCGCAGACGAACATCACTGTTGGACGACAGTACCAAGGATTACTGGGATTAGTGTTGTCTTCCATACTGACTACAGTGCCATGTTGTGTGTTTCTCTTCATTAATGTGACCTTGTTATTCACCTTGAGGAGTAAACCAGTGTTTTGTGAGACCTCTCGTTACATTCTGCTGTTTAACCTCCTCCTTGCAGACACTGTACAGATAGCAGAGGGTCAGGTAATGTACCTAATCGCTGCTTGTAGAATAACGCTGTCGTATCCTGTGTGTGGTGCTCTAACAATGCTCGCCAATGTCATAACTAATATCTCTCCTCTCACACTGGTGGTGATGTGTCTGGAGAGATTTGTAGCTGTGTGTTACCCACTGAGGCACGCTGCCATCATCACCGTCAGAAACACAGGGGTGGCTGTTTGTGTTATTTGGGCCTTCAGTTCGCTAAGTGTTTTCATCCAAGTTCTTCTAATGTTAAAATTTCCATTTGCAGAGCTGGAGAGTCTGCAGATGGACGATTTTTGTGGCAAAGACAGCATGTTGCTTGATCCAGTAGCTGCTGATTATGAGAATGCCTTCAATAGCTTCCTCTTTGCAACAGCTGGCTTGGCAATCACTTCCTCCTATATTGGTGTGATGATAGCAGCCAGGTCGGCCTCCGCAGACAAAGTTTCAGCCCGTAAGGCTCGAAACACACTGCTGCTGCATCTGGTGCAGCTGGGCCTCTGTCTCTCCTCAACTATATATAATCTCTTGCTTTTTTCTATCTCTGTAAACCTAGACAGGATCATATTTGTGCGCATTCTGGTTGTTTTTTATGTTTGTATTATCATGCTTCCCAGATGTCTGAGTGCTCTCATCTATGGTCTCAGAGATCAGACCATCAGACCCGTCCTCATGTACAATCTCTGCTGTCAGAGATTCTCACCTTTGCCTTCAGTCGTCCAAACCAAGGCTAAAATCAGCAAACTTGTCACTTAATTGATGGAATATCTTAACAAATCTCCATTAATTTAACTGTTCATTTTAAAAAGTCAAGTGAGATTTGCTTCATTCTGTGTTGTGTATAAATATTTACTTACAGTACTATATCACTTCTACCTGATTGTGTATGGTTCAACACGTAGTTGTTTATTTTGTTGTTTTGTTATTTCTTGAAATGAGAGCATCTTTATGGCCATGCTCTTGGTTTTCGTCATATTCAGGAGTAGGTGCTTCACTCTACACGTTATTCCACGTTGTACGACCAGTACCTTTGTCAATAAATTTGATCAGCTCACCCAGACTTAAAGAAAACACATAAGTTGCAATGTGTTTAATGGTATGTATTCATAGTGCTGTGACCTGTAGATCAAAAGCCTATTTTAGCTTCCAGAACCAAAACTAATTTCTTAATATGAATACATCCAATGAGTTTATAGTTTTGTACATGGGCTGACACAATGTCCAAATGATGTCCCCTTTTATGCTCTCAGTATGTGGATGTTTTTCTGAATATTGCAATGCATAAAAATAAACGAGACAAAACTGCTACAACATAAATTATATGTTAAACATGGACATGTTACAGTAAGACAAATACAGACATGTCAGCTCCATTTAACATCTTCTACTTTTCTCATTTATAACGTAACACCAGCAGTGAAAGGTAGCCAAAAGTCTTTGACTTGAATAATTTATTATAAAAAATTATACTGATAACAAATCTAGTAATCATTCAGGCCTGCACACATTAAATATCAAAGATTTTCACATCACAGCAACAGACACAAAGACATACTGTGAAAAAAGTTTTTTGATGTCTATCCATCCATTGTCAGAATTAGAATCAGAATAATCACAATCAGAACACTTTATTCATCCCCAGAGGGGAAATTCTTGTGTCACGGTTGCACACGTTGCACATCAAGGCATAAAGGATTAGAAATAATAATGGAAAGTTCAAAAGTAAACAAGTATATACATATAAAACACACATTATTAACAGAATTGCAATGATGAACAGGAGTAGTGACTAAATAGTAGTAGTAATAATGAGTACTGGTAGGGATGTATGAGTTCTGTCAAAGAAACTATATATATACTGGATTAGGGTGGTTAATGTGGTCATGGTGACGAGATTAAAGTCACGCGAGATTATGAGGGCATTCGGTGTTGAGCCTGGAGTTGAGAAATGCGCTGTAAATGACGTTAAATGCTGACATTGCGTTGGCAGAGGGCCAAATGTAAACTGTTACATATGATGGCATGTGAGAATACGGCCCACAGCATAAGTCTCACAACAAGCTGAATCTGCAATACGAGTGCAAATGTGATGTAGTAGTGTAGTATTGATGTGACGAGATCTTGTGTCACTCGCAAGATCAGAATCAGAATCAGAATTGGGTTTATTGCCAGGTACATTTTTACATACGAGGAATTTGCCTTGGAATAAATTGGTGCTTACACAAGAACCTAAATATAAATATATAAAAAGTAATGAGATCAAAAAATGAGCCTCATAGTGCTAATCAACTCCTCCCAGCTGATGCCACACCAGTGTTGGCCCTGATAGTAATCAACTGAATTTGCTCGCGCTCTAAGTCCAGACACCTGTGACGAGTGGTAACGTAGCTGGTAGAGTTTTGCAACGGAAACATCTAAAAACTGAAGCGCAGCCTACTCTGTTTGGGACTGTGAGCTGCACTTTATGAGCTGTTCAAGTTAGCATGTGTGTGGATTCGTGGTGATATTTCTGCCTGATCAGAAGTGTTTCAGTTAGTTTTGGTTTCACATGCAAAGTGCAGTCCCAAATTGCATTGGTCAAAAGGGGCTAACTTAACTTAAAGTGTATCAATAACCTTACACAGAGCAGAGAAACACGGCAGGTAGACTTCTCATTAAATTATAACTTTAGTCTAGTAATAATCTGCCTTTTGTCTGAACCTGTCAGAGATCACAGATCTGTGGGAGAAATTCTGAATGTGCAGAAAGTTTTGAACATGAACAGAAAATCTGCTGAAATACAGGAGCTGTTAAAGTCCAGGAGTTTCTAACTGACTTAAAATTAAATAATTTCTCATTGAGGTGAAAAGGAGCCACAGTCCCATTTAATAGGGTTACTTCTCTAAAAAAAGACACAAAGAGGAGGGAAGACTAAATCATGACTCACCAGGAATAATATTACAGGATAAAAGTTGCTCTACAGGAGAAACAAACAGGAGAGCTGCATAGCATTATATTCCATTATAGTTACGCTTACAGTTAGGCCATAAAAAATATATATACATATATTTCAATTGTCACCTGCCATCTGAATATTGTCTTTTTCTTTACATAAAAAAAACACCATAAACTGGTGCAGAAACATTTATCAGAATGCAGGAAATTTAATGCTCATTTTTTTTCATAATATTCGGCATTAAAGATTTCTTAAAAATCTCATCTCTCGATCTCGCTGAGCCTCATTCCAACCACCCCACCCAGCTGCAAACCAGTCCAGTGCATCCTTGAGGTCACGTTCTAATGGAGCCAACAGAACCACGCCATCTAAAAAAAAAACAGAGATGTATAACTCAAAACTGAACACTTTCCTCAATTCAGATGTGCCTTGAGATCCTTTCCATGAATGTAACAGGATTGGAGACAGGGGGCAACCTTGACGGAGTCCAACACCCACTGACTGTCACACTGCAGTACGCTCCTCAGGGGAACGTGGTATTAAATCTTCTCCAAAGCTTCTCTTCAAAGCACATGTAGACTGGATGGTCATACTCCCATGACCCAACCAACAGCCCTGCATGTTTAAAGAACTGTTTCACTGTTCCACAGCCAGTACGGAATCTGCACTGGTCTTCCTGACTCTTGATTCAAAATCAGTCGGAGCCTTCTTTCTAGCACCCTGGGAAAAACTTTCTCAGGGAGGCTGAATTATGTGCTACCCTGACAAGCTTCACCTATATGCCTCTATCATCATCCTGATTGAAACCTATGCCTCTGAAGCATGGAAAGTATTGGCAAGTATAACTCTAAGAGTAGACGTCTTTCACCAACGCTGCCTTTGGCGGATACTGAGGATACGGTACTTTGACCACATAACCAACGAGGAGGTCCTTAGGGGAGGCAAGCTGCCCAAGTTAAGCGTGATCATCGCACGCTGTCGCCTAAGGCTCACTGGACACATTATCCGCATTAATGACAGCCAAATCCCAAAGAAGGCGTTTCGCTGGGTTCCAGCTGAAGGCCGACCGCGGCAGGGACCTTCATCAACGACCTCAAGGCCCTCAACGTCAACGCCTCAATCCTGGCAAGGTGAGAATAATTACATTAAACAAATTTAAATTCACTTTAAAGCGAGTCGGTTATCATTTAAGTCTGATAATATTGCACTGAGCCGTTTGTGAGCTTGACGGAGATTATTGAGGTTGTTGTGAATGTATGAATGAGACCAGGGATGACCAATGGCCGAGGACCGTAATGGTTTGGTCAGAGATGCCTGACCTGGCCACTGTGGAAGCAGCATCGATGCGGAATGAATGGCTTGAATAATGTTCAGGTGATATGCCTGAGATGCAGAGGATTCTGTTCAGATGTTTCTGGAACCAGAATCGAGTGGCCATTTTTCCTGTTTCGGCGAGGAAAAGTGGGTGTTGTGGTGATGCCTTAGCGGCCTATATGGAGCAGATGTATCTGGATAGTAGCGCCAATGAAGTAGAGGCGGACTTGGTGCTTAGATGTCGGAATTCTGAGTGCCAAGCAGAGGCGAACCACCTCCCCCTGTAGTAGCTGCTGAAACCTAATGAAGTGACTGTGTTGGTGTACAGCTGAATGTCCTCAGGCTGGGTGATGAAGTCTTCATAGACGAAGGAAATGCCTAAAGTTTGATAGAAGTAGAAAGATGCGCTGTATTTTCTCAGCGGGCAGCGAAGCCTGGAAGAATGCTGAGTCCAGGGTGATGCCTAAGAACTCAATGGAGGTGCTAGGCCCTGAGGTTTTCTCTTCGGAGAGGGGATGCGTAGTTCGTGAAAAGCTTTGATGAGTGTATTAAGCCCTGCACAAGGGGGTGAGGATGGTGGAGTGACGACGAGGAAATCGTCGAGGAGGTGGAGTATGTAAGGAAGTCTGTAGTTGTTAGTCAAGATCCAGCACAGGGCTTCGGACAGGAAGTCGAAGATCTTGGGACTGCTTCTGCAGCCGAAGGCAAGACGGACGGAAAACTAATAGGCTCCTTTCCAGCAAACCCTGAAAAAATGCCAGAAATCTGGGTGAATGGGCGAGACTTTGAATGCACTGGTGATGTCTACTTTGGAAGGCCAAGCCCCTTGACCTGCTATGCGAATGAGGCTGATGGCATGGTTAATGTTAGCGTACGGCATGGAGAAATCCAGGGTGGGGATAATGCTGTTGATGCTCGGAATGAGAGAGCCGTGTGGGGAGGATAGGTCTATGATTGACCTCTTTTTTTCGGAACTCTTCCGAGTGGCGACACCTATAGGGCTGATTGGAAACGCTGGAAGGCTTGTCGAACGCGCCTATCATGAAACCCTCTTTGACGTCTTTAGCTAGTAAAGAGTCGACTATGTGGGGTTCTGAGAGAGCGGACTGGAGGTTGTGGCAGGCGGGCGTAGAATCTGGGAAGACTTCTAGACCTGGATGGAAACCGTATGTGAGGCCGTTTATGAGAAAGTTAATGATCGGTCTGTCTGGGTGATTTTTTAAAGTTGTGGCGAGGCTGTTTATCTTGACTGGTGTGCCAAGGTGCCGTGCTAGTCATTCTGCAGGAGAGATCGGATTATGAGGGCAAGTGCTCCTGGCGTGAGCTCCTCCGCAAAAGGAGCAGATGTGCAGGAATCGGCGGTTGGTCATGGTGCAGCCGAGGTGATTATAATTGTTGCAGACCATCCTGCCTCCCTGATAAAGGACTGGTCTCCCCAGTTTGTCGATTCCCTTAGGTATGGGGACGTTGATGGAGAGACCTATGTCTGCCGGCCTGGGGATGATGGTAGGTGGGGGTGCGGCTGATGACAGGCGATTAAAGGCTGAGCCGTTGCGCGACAAAGAAGGGCGTGAACATGTTGGTGGGGCACTGACTGTACATGCTGAAGCGGGGTGGGAGGGGGCCTCGCATAACTCGCAGGAGAGGGAGGTGCAGGCTGCGAAGATGCGGCAGTAAAGTTCGGAATCGAGAGCTCCTCAGTATGTCTCATGGTTGAATTGCTGGATTCGGCCAGCTGCCTGATTAGCAAAGTGCATGTGGTTGCTGTAGAATCCTGTCCCCCCGAACCGTAAAGCCATGTCTAATACTGTGGAGAGATAATCGTCCAACTCCTTCCTCCAAGCACGGAAGGCTACGCAAATGGTGTCACGGAAGAGAGATAAAGCTAGGGCAAATTCTGAAGGAGTTAATTCCCTGGCTCTGGAGAGTGAAGGGTGACGGAGCTGTACTGAACCGAGGTTAGTCTGTATATCCCTGGGATGACTAGTGTCAATTATGGATGGATGGAGGGGCTGAGCTAGGTCTATGTAATTACCGGCGAGAAACTGCTGGCGCAGTGCGGGGGAGATAGGTGAGGGTCGATGGATTGTTGAAGCTGGCAGAGTTGCTGGTGTTCCTGTGGCCAGGGAAAAATTGTTAACACAAGAAAAAACATTCGGGTGTTGGAGAAGGGAGGGGGTGAGGATGGGGTTTCGGGTGTGGGGGTTTTGGGGTTAAGAATAGACCAGTTGAAGACATAGGAAGCTCAGGATCACTGCCAATGATTGGTGAGGCCCTTTGAGTTGCTGTGTTGCTGCTTCGAATGTTTGGAATGACATAGGAGCAGGAGCCGTATTCCTGTAAGTTGCTGAAGGAAGGGTAGAGGAAGGGAAAGGATGTCTGTGCGCGGGAAGAGAGCCTGCGGGCACAGGGATGAAAAGAAGGCAGAGATTGCCTGAGACATGACAGACACGGAGGGAGCAGGCACATGGGGAAATACGACCTGATCCCCACCAAGGGGAGCTGGAGATGTGTGCTGTGGCCATCGAGGCTCGGTGACGTCGTGAGTGACACCGCTGGCTGAGGCCGACCCTGGCGGAAGACACAGAGGGCGTCGTGTTGCGTAGCCGGCGTTTGCGTAGCCGGCGTTTGAGTGGGAGGGAGGCTGCTGCCGAGGAGAGAGGTTTGCTGCCGACTCCCGTGTCTGTGCATGCGGCGACCTCAAATTCCTGATCTTGCTGTCTTATGAGACGATGCCTGAGAGCCGGGAAGACGGGGATATTTCATCTGAGAAGCGAGGATCCTGGCGATGCCATGGTATGCTCACCTTGGATCGCAAATGGCTCCCTCGAGACGCTTGTTGTTGATGTCGGACTGCTGTGGTGTAGGTGGGATGTAGCCTGTTTGGAACAGCTTCGCTTCATAGAGGTTGTCATCTGACTCGGGTTAGTTGATTTCTAATTCTGGGTCCATGATTGCGACCGTTGTCTCTTTTGCATCGAGCAAACAGAGGCAGAGGAGGCCGATATACTTGTCAGCTGATTTCAGGTGTGGTTTTAGGCGTGGCCCTGCTCCTAAACCTAAGTTATTAACTAAGTAAGTAATTAAGTAAGTAAGTAACTTCATTTAATGTTGCCCAGGAAAGGGACGTTTTGGGTCCGCTGCTTCCCCTGAAACACGAGCCTGGATAAGCAGTTGAAGATGGATGGATGGACATGCTGTCTGTTTTGGCCAGGTCTCTCTGGGAAAATAGATTTTTAATCTCAAGGAGCCTTTCCTGGTTAAATAAAGATATAATAAGCACATTGAGTCAAATCTAATTTATATCCTCCAAAGAGGCCTGGAAGGTGTGCTTATATCTTTACTGTACTTTGTGTTTCTTAATGTTAAAATACAACGAGTTACACGTCCAGTGCTTATCCCTGCCCATCACATCTTACACATGTGCTGACAAGTGATGACGTCACGTGGAGGAGGTGTGAAGACAGAGCTCATAAAAAATATGTGAGGACAGGCAAACCCTGCAGACCAGCGCTGTCCGCATGGAAACAAGCCTCCACTCTGTTATCTGTCTGCACAGGGAAAAAGTAAGCCAAAGACTTTGTGCTGACAATGTTGAGAATAAATACTGGACAAATTAAGTTTGCCATTGTGCTTCAATTCCCATCAATAGGTTTACATGTTATTAATTTTTTATTGAATATGTCTGACACAAATCAGTCGCAGACGAACATCACTGTTGGACGACAGTACCAAGGATTACTGGGATTAGTGTTGTCTTCCATACTGACTACAGTGCCATGTTGTGTGTTTCTCTTCATTAATGTGACCTTGTTATTCACCTTGAGGAGTAAACCAGTGTTCTGTGAGACCTCTCGTTACATTCTGCTGTTTAACCTCCTTCTTGCAGACACAGTACAGATAGCAGAGGGTCAGGTAATGTACATAATCGCTGCTTGTAGAATAACACTGTCGTATCCTGTGTGTGGTGTTCTAATTATGCTCGCCAATGTCATAACTAGTATCTCCCCTCTCACACTGGTGGTGATGTGTCTGGAGAGATTTGTAGCTGTGTGTTACCCACTGAGACACGCTGCCATCATCACCGTCAGAAACACAGGGGTGGCTGTTTGTGTTGTTTGGGCCTTCAGTTCACTAAGTGTTTTCATCCAAGTTCTTCTAATGTTAAAATTTCCATTTGCAGAGCTGGAGAGTCTGCAGATGGATGATTTTTGTGGCAAAGACAAAATGATGTTTGATCCAGTAGCTGCTGATTATGACAATGCTTTCAATAGCTTCCTCTTTGCAACAGCTGCTGTCGCAATCACTTCCTCCTATATTGGTGTGATGATAGCAGCCAGGTCGGCCTCCACAGACAAAGCTTCAGCCCGTAAGGCTCGAAACACACTGCTGCTGCATCTGGTGCAGCTGGGCCTCAGTCTCTCTTCAACTCTATATAATCTCTTGCTTTTTTCTATCTCTGTAAACCTAGACAGGATCATATTTGTGCGCATTCAGATTGTTATTTATATTTGTATTATCATGTTTCCCAGATGTCTGAGTGCTCTCATCTATGGTCTCAGAGATCAGACCATCAGACCCGTCCTCATGTACAATCTCTGCTGTCAGAGATTCTCACCTTTGCCTTCAGTCGTCAAAACCAAGGCTAAAATCAGCAAACTTGTCACTTAATTGATGGAATATCTTAACAAATCTCCATTAATTTTACTTAATAGACAATTAAAAATGTTCATTTTAAAAAGTCAAGTGAGATTTGCTTCATTCTGTGTTGTGTATAAATATTTACTTACAGTATTATGTCACTTCTACCTGATTGTGTTTGGTTCAACACATAGTTGTTTATTTTGTTGTTTTGTTATTTCTTGAAATGAGAGCATCTTTATGGCCATGCTCTTGGTTTTCGTCATATTCAGGAGTAGGTGGTTCACTCTACACGTTATTCCACGTTGTACGACCAGTACCTTTGTCAATAAATTTGATCAGCTCATCCAGACTTAAAGAAAACATAAGTTGCAATGTGTTTAATGGTATGTATTCATAGTGCTGTGACCAGTAGATCAAAAGCCTATTTTAGCTTCCAGAACCAAAACTAATTTCTTAATATGAATACATCCAATGAGTTTATAGTTTTGTACATGGGCTGACACAATGTTCAAATGATGTCCCCTTTTATGCTCTCAGTATGTGGATGTTTTTCTGAATATTGCAATGCATAAAAATAAACGAGACAAAACTGCTACAACATAAATTATATGTTAAACATGGACATGTTACAGTAAGACAAATACAGACATGTCAGCTCCATTTAACATCTTCTACTTTTTCTCTAATTTGAGTAAAAAACCCGGTGGCCGGGTTTGCTCCGTGGCAAACCCTTACCAGGAGCACTAGGCTCCAGACAACACAGCCTCCAGGCTCACCGGGGCACGCAAACCTCTCCACCACAATAAGGTGATGGTTCCTGGAGAGGATACGAGGAATTTGCCTTGGTATAAATTGGTGCTTACAAAAGAACTGAAATATAAATATATTAAAAGTAAAGACATCAAAAAATGGCCGACCATTGAAATTATTTAAATCAAAGGAAAACAGAAGAGGAGCTGTGCATAAAAACTTCATAAAAATTAAAACCACAAGAGGAATAGTGCAAACGAATAGGAGAGTAAAATGTGGACTCTTAAACATCAGATCTCTCTCTTCTAAAGGTGTACTAGTAAATGAACTAATATCAGATTATGAAATTGATTTATTCTGTCTTACTGAAACCTGGCTGGGTGATGGAGAATGTGTAAGCCTAAATGAATCCACCCCTCCCAGTCATATGAATACTCACATTCCTCGAAGCACAGGCCGAGGAGGTGGAGTTGCAGCTATCTTTGACTCCAGCCTAGTAATCAGCTCTAAACCTAAACTAAATTATAACTCATTTGAAAGCCTTGTTCTGAGTCTTTCACACCCAAGCTGGAAATCACTGCAACCAATTCTATTTGTTATAGTGTACCGAGCACCTGGTCCGTGCTCTGAATTCTTATCTGAATTTGCAGAGTTTTTGTCAACTTTAGTCCTTAAAACGGACAAAGTTATTATCGTAGGAGACTTTAATATTCATGTGGATGTTGAGAATGACAGCTTTAGTACTGCGTTTATCTCTCTATTAGATTCAATTGGCTTCTCTCAGAGTGTTCATGAACCGACTCACAGTTTTAACCACACCCTCAACCACACGAGGACTCTT
>JALXJV020000021.1:1988744-2331761 GCA_024633595.2 Lepomis macrochirus
ATGACCTTTGTTGCCAGCCTATAGAGGGGTTTGCCTTCATTGCTGACCTCCAGAAGGTTGTTGCCATTGTCACTGGCCTCCAGAGGGATTTCGCCTCTGCCACTGGTCTCCAGAAGGGATTCACATTTGCCCTTGGCCTCCAAACGGATTTCACCTTCACCGTCAGCCTCCTGGCCATCTTCTAGACCTGCTTTGCCCTTCAGTCCTGCTTCCAAGTCATTCGCAGCAGGTCCCCTGCCACTCCCAGCCCTCGAGCAGTCCCCCTGACATTGTCTGCATGACCTTGGTGTTTCAGTTTCCAAGTCACTTGTTCCAAGAATCACTCCTGTGGACCTCCTTCCACCCTAACCCTGGTTTAACTTGGGACTGTTTTTAACTTGCCCCCTTTCCCTAGCTCCCACAACACCTGGCTTTATTTGCTATATAATTTAAGTGCTTATTTCATATGTTGCTCAAATTAATTAAGAGCATTTTGCTGTGCTTAATGGCCATGCCAACATTAATAAACATAAACATTATAAACCAGCACTTTGTGCACAATTGACCGACTGCACGTTGTTCATCCCAGCCCATCACTGCTTGTTAGCAATAAAGGTCCTGTGTGATGGCTTAATCCACACAGGTTACAAGCCAGCTATGGTAATACCACACACAAGCAATATTTTAAATACACAAGTTAAGTTATTTTTGAAGTTAGCCACACCCCAAACAATTCATGAATTCAAAACACAGATCACATAGTTTATTTCAGGTATAATTTACATTTATTTACTTTAGCCATACACTGTTTAAATGGAGTGCACACATTTTCACATTGTAGGGTTATGTAAACATTTTCTGTTCTATTAATCTTTGTCTTTTTTGTTACCATGTCGGAGAGAGCTCTGGCCTGGTGGAAAAAAGGCGTGTCTAAGGGGGAAAGACTGTGATATCCTGTGGCCTGCCAATCAAGCCATCGTACCACGTGCTGCCATGTGGGAGGGGGATTTTGGGTTTAGTTTGTTTTAATTTGTAGTTGTTGTATATGTCGTCCGTTTTTTTCCCCCTTATGTATAAATTGGGTTGGCCAAGCCACGATATATGTTCCCTTGTGTCTCATTCAGTTTGGTCTGTTCAGTTCATATCCTGTTTTGTGTATAGTTATGTTTTGTTGACATCTTTTACAGGCCTTAGATATTAAGTATTTGGTTTTTGTTGTTCAATTTTTTTGGGGGGGTTAATTAAAAAAACCCTGTTTTTCTAAAAAGAAACTCCTGTTCTCCTCTTGCCTGACTGCTTGGTCCCTGACATCCTTAGAAGTGATGACGTCACATGAAGGTGTGAGAACAGAGCTCATAAACAATATGTGAGGACAGGCAAACCCTGCAGACCAGCGCTGTCCGCATGGAAACAAGCCTCCACTCTGTTATCTGTCTGCACAGGGGAAAGTAAGTCGAAGACTTTGGGTTTATGGTAACACAGTAGTCATGCTGACAATGTTAAGAATAAAAACTGGTCCAATCAATTTTTCTATTGTGCTTCAATTTTAATCAATAGGTTAACATTTCTCATGTTTTTAATATTTCTTTAATATGTCCTACTCAAATCAATCGCAGCTGAACATCACTGTTGGACCGCAGGGATCAGGGGTTACTGGAACTAGTGCTGCTTTCCATACTGACTACAGTGCCATGTTGTGTGTTTCTCTTCATTAATGTGACCTTGTTATTCACCTTGAGGAGTAAACCAGTGTTCTGTGAGACCTCTCGTTACATTCTGCTGTTTAACCTCCTCCTTGCAGACACTGTACTGATGACAGAAGGTCAGTTAATGTACATAATCGCTGCTTGTAGAATAACAATGACGTATCCTGTGTGTGGTGTTCTTGACATGCTTGGTTATCTCACAAGTGAAATCTCTCCTCTCACACTGGTGGTGATGTGTCTGGAGAGATTTGTAGCTGTGTGTTACCCACTGAGGCACGCTGCCATCATCACCGTCAGAAACACAGGGGTGGCTGTTTGTGTTGTTTGGGCCTTCAGTTCACTAAATGTTTTCATCCAAGTTCTTCTAATGTTAAAATTTCCATTTGCAGAGCTGGAGAGTCTGCAGATGGACGATTTTTGTGGCAAAGCCAATACGATGTTTGGTCCAGTAGCTGCTGATTATGAGAAAGTCTATAATTCCTTCCTGTTTGTATTAGCTGGCGTGGTAACCATTTTCTCCTATATTGGTGTGATGATAGCAGCCAGGTCGGCCTCCACAGACAAAGTTTCAGCCCGTAAGGCTCGAAACACACTGCTGCTGCATCTGGTGCAGCTGGGCCTCAGTCTCTCCTCGACTGTGTACAAGCCATTGCTTGTGTCTATCTCAGAGAACCTGGACAATGTTATATTTGTGCGCATCCAGGGTGTTTTTTATGTTTGTATTATCATCCTTCCCAGATGTCTGAGTGCTCTCATCTATGGTCTCCGAGACCAGACCATCAGACCCGTCCTCATGTACAATCTCTGCTGTCAGAGATTCTCACCTTTGCTCTCAGTCGTCCAAACCAAGGCTAAAATCAGTAAACTCACTTCATAGATGGAATTTCTTAGCAAATATGGGTGGTGATGGCGCAGTGGTTAAGACTGTGCCTTTGGTGTGAGAGACCCGGGTTCAGTCCCCCACTGTGACCCATCCACCATTGTGTCCCTGAGCAAGACATTTAACCCCTAGTTGCTCCAGGGGCCTGCGACCTCTGACATGTATAGCAATTGGATAAAAGCGTCAGATAAATGAATAAATGTAAATGTAAATCTACTTAACCTACTTTATTCAATTTGTAGAGAATCCAGAATGTTCCATTTTAAAAAGCTACTTTCTACTTACAGTACTGTACTTCCTGATTGTCTATGGTCACCACATAGCATAAAAAGGCTTTAATTTTCATACCTGCAACATTATACAAGAGTATGACTGTAAAAAGTCACAGGAGCTCTGAAAACAGAAAGTTAACTGTCTACAGTGAGAATAAGAAGGGATTTCGTTTATGCAAGAAAATATGATCAAATAGAAGAGGAGCACTTAAATGCAAAACTTTTGACTTTACAACTTTTTTGATTATTGATAGTTACCAGTGATAACCTTAAACTTCATTAGGGCTACTGGCAGCCATGACATCCACTTACAAGGCTAGCCTGTAGAATTAAAATATTAAGCATTAATACTCTGATAAAATATCCTCTATTCACAACCACTATGGAAGGTTTTAATTATTTATGTCTCTCCTTAACTTACCAAAACATGTCCCAGTAAATTATGATCCCTTAATGAGGGTGTTACTGAAACACTTGATCAATGGTCTATATGCCCATATCAATGATTGGATAATAAACATTATAAAAATGTCTATTCTGTCAGCTTTTGTATATCTTTTTCCACATGTTTCCACTCCTTCTATCACAATCATTTTATGACACATTTAAGAAATTACATCATGTCAATTAATTTGGAATAACATCAAAGCCAGACTTGGCCTGACACGGAGGGGTGTTAATTTCACCTTAACACCCCTCTGTACACTTTGGGTAACTATGGAGCAAGAGTCTATTCCTATTATATTCATCAGATATTAAGAAAATATAGAAAGAATGCCTTTTTAGGAATACAACTTTAATCTGGAATGCCACAAGCAAACAGGTAAAATATCAATATATGGTATCATTATGGTGTACCACCATTATTAAAACTATAAAAGAAAAACTTGGATGGGAAAGGCAACATATTTCAAGTTAAAGTATAATTTATCATGAACATTAGATTAGAAAACTGACTTGCAAGAAGATGTAGCTGAGGCCGACTGGGAAAATTTGAAAGCATAAAAACGCACCTGTCCCTCAAACAGATTTGTGAGCGCATGTACATACCTCAGCCCATTAAACTACATCATATGTCACGTTTTGCTCCCTTTCCCCAGGACTGCCATTTAAAATTTAAATCTGGAATGCTGCAAATAAAGATAGGTGATATATTTCAATTCACTCCTATTTGGAGTAATGAACAGTTCAAACCTGGTAATAAAGATGGGGATTCAGAATTTGGCCAAAGCATAAGCATATGATATACGCTATATTGCCAACTTTTTAGAACACCCCTCCAATTCATTGAATTCAGGTGTTCCAATCACTCCTACGACCACACGTGTATAAAATCAAGCACCTAGGCTGCAGACTGCTTCTACTAACATCGTGAAAGAATGGGTCGCTCTCAGGAGCTCTGTGAATTCAAGCGTGGTACTGTGATAGGTTGCCACCTTTGCAACAAGTCTATTAGTGAAGTTTCCTCACTACTAAACATTCTACAGTCAACCGTTAGTGGTATTATAACAAAGTGGAAGGGAACAGGGCGTAGAGAGCTTCATGTAATGGGTTTCCATGGCCGAGCAGCTGCATGCAAGCCTTACATCACCAAGTGCAATGCAAAGCGTCAGATGCAATGGTGTTAAGCACACTGCCATTGGACACTAGAGCAGTGGAGATGTGTTCTCTGGAGTGACCAATCATGCTTCTCTGTTTGGCAATCTGATGGACGAGTCTGGGTTTGGCGGTTGTCAGGAGAACAGTGCTTGGCTGACTGGATTATGGCAAGAGTAGTTTCGTGGAGGGGGGGTTATGGTGTGGGGTTGTTTTTTAGGGGTTGGGCTTGGCCCCTTAGTTTCAGCAAAAAGAACTGTTGATGCTTCAGCAAACCAGGACATTTTGGATAATTTCATACTCCAAACTTTGTGGAAACAGTTTGGGGATTGGCCCACTCCTGTTCCAACAAGACTGCGCACCAAGCACAAAGCAAGGTCCATAAAGACCTGGATTATTGGTGTGTAGAACTTGATTGGCCTGCACAGAGCCCAGACTCCAACCCGATAGAACACTTTTGGAATGAATTAGAGTGGAGACTGTGAGCCAGGGCTTCTTGTCCAACATCTGTGCCTGACCTCACAAATCCGCTTCTAGAAAAATGGTCAATAATTCCCATGAACACACTCCTAAACCTTGTGGACAGCCTTCCCAGAAGAGCTGAAGCTATTACAGCAGCACAACTCCATATTAAACCCTGTGGATTAAGAATGGGATGTAATTAATCTTCATGTGCATGTAAAGGCATGCAACCCAAAACTTTTGGCAATATAGTGGATGTACCACCATTATTAATCCTGTAGGAAACAATAAATAAGAACTTGGACCGAAAAGGCCACATAAGTTAATTTATCATCAACATTAGATCAATTAAATGCATGGAAAACATACATGCAAGTAGAAATGGATGAGGCAGTCTGGAAAAATGCTTGTTTAAAAGCACAAAACAATTATTCCAACTTAAATTACTCCAATATAAACTGCTCATGAAAATGTATATAACCTCCTACATCATATATCCACTAATATTCCAAATATTTGGAGCGAATTCTTTGATGGGAAGGATACTTCTCACTATCGTTTGAAATGGCAAAGAATTGAAAAATTCAGAGGTT
The DNA here is from genome assembly GCA_024633595.2 of Lepomis macrochirus. Lineage (NCBI taxonomy): Eukaryota > Metazoa > Chordata > Actinopteri > Centrarchiformes > Centrarchidae > Lepomis > Lepomis macrochirus. The sequence goes on from JALXJV020000021.1 coordinate 1,994,233, forward strand.
GTGAATAGAAGCATTCCTTGAAATGCCAAACTTTGTGTGCTTGGTATATATGGAGAGCTTTTTTCAAACACCGAAATGGACTAGATTTCTGGATTTTGGACTCCTTCAAGCCAGGAGAGCGATAGCACTCTATTGGAACATTATAGAGGCTCCAACATTGACAATGTGGACAGAAGAATTTGCTGCTTGAATTGGACTGGAAAGACTAACTTATTTGTTCAAGTTTGTGAACCAGACATGAGGGCTAGTAGGACATATAGAGATTAAAAGGAAAGTTTAGACAAGAAATTCACTCGGATGTGTGTGGTTGTGGGTATGTGAGAATCTTGTCTTATGTTGTTTGTTGGGTTAGTGTTGTTGAATGCTGTCTTGTACTGAGGTTGTGGATGTTTGAATGCAACATGCAATAAAGACTTGGTTTAATTTTTTTTTAAATCAACGTCAGTATTTTGTGGGGCCACCATTAATTTCCAGCTCTGCCTTAACCCTCTTGGACATGGAGTTCAGCAGAGCTTCACAGGTTGGAGTCCTCTTCCACTCCTTCCACTCCTCCATGACAACATCACGGAGCTGGTGGATGTTAGAGACCTTGCGCTCTTCCACCTTCCGTTTGTGGATGCCCCGCAGATGCTCTATAGGGTTTAGGTCTGGAGACATGCTCGGCCAGTCCATCACCTTTACCCTCAGTTTCTTTAGCAAGGCTGTGGTCGTCTTGTAGGTGTTTTTGTGTTCGTTATCATGTTGGAATACTGCCCTGCGGCCCGGTCTCCAAAGGGGAGGGGATCATGCTCTGCTTCAGTATGTCACAGTACATGTTGATATTCATGGTTCCCTCGATGAACTGTAGCTCCCCAGTGCCGGCAGCACTCATGCAGCCCCAGACCAGGACACCAACACCACCTCCTTGCATGACTCTAGGCAAGGCATGGTTTTCTTTGTACTCCTCACCTGGTTGCTGCCACACACACTTGACACCATCTGAACCAAATAAGTTTATTTTGGTCTCATTAGACCACAGGACATAGTTTCAGTAATCCATGTCCTTAGTCTGCTTGTTTTCAGCCAACTGTTTGCAGCTTTCTTGTGCATCTTCTTTAGAAGAGGCTTCCTTCTGGGACGACAGCCATGCAGACCAGTTTGACGATATGACGCTGAGCATGTGCACTCAACGTCTTTGGCCTGTTCTGGAACCTGTGGAACCTGTCCTGTTGAACCGCTGCATGGTCTTGGCCACCATGCTGCAGCTCAGTTTCAGGGTCTTGGCAATCTTCTCATAGCCTCGGCCATCTTTATGTAGAGCAACCATTATTTTTTTCACATCCTCAGAGAGTTCTTTGCTATGAGGTGACATGTTGAACTTCCAGTGACCAGTATGAGGGAATGTGAGAGCGATAACACAAACTTTAACACACCTGCTCCCCATTCACACCTGATACCTTTTTAACACTAACGAGTCACAGGATACCGGGGAGGGAAAATGGTTAATTGGGCCTAATTTGGAGATTTTTCACTTAGGGGTGTCCTCCCTTTTGTTGCCAGCAGTTTAGACATTAATGGCTGTGTGATGTGTTTGAGGGTACAGCAAATTTACACTGTTATACAAGCTGTGAACTCACTACATTGTAGAAAAGTGTCGTTTCTTCAGTGTTGTCACATGAAAAGCTATAATCAAATATTTACAAAAATGTGAGGGGTGTTCTCAGTTTTGTGAGATACTGTAAGTTAACAAATTAACTTCATATCTTGTTGCACACATTAGGGGACCTGAGTCTGCTCTGTTCTTTCCTGTAAACAAAACTCCAAGGTATAAATCCACCACCTCTGTCCCCTTTCCCAAGTTGTCAATGGGATCAGCAGCAGTCCTTAGGCCCAGTCATACACATGCATCAACATTCCTCTTGTGCTCGAAAAAGTCCCTCAAATCAGCCTTCTGAGAACTAATCATTCCCAGTTCGTGCAGTGGAGAACGTAACAGAATGAACTAACCACAAATGGACCCAGCACACACACTCTGTCCTGTTTGCCTTTTCCTGGCTGGATTTAACAGTAACAGCAATAATACTGTCTCCAGCTTTCTAGCCTCTGGTCAGCGTCCACTCCTGGGTATGTCCATATTTTCTGCTCCTCAGACTTGTGGGGCTCTGGCTCACCTACAAGACAGCCCCCCAAGGAAACGGGGTCCTCAACAAGATGGAGTCTCTTGGACATCCATCTCTGTGGCTTCATTTTTGTTGGACTGTGGTCTTCGCTGGCCTTCCAGCTTTGTCGCCAACTTCCAGAAGGTTGTCGCATTTACCGAAGGCCTCTAGTTGGGAGATCCCTTTGACCCTGGCCTCCAGCAGGGATTTGCCTATGTTGCCAGCCATGAGAGTTGTTTTCTCTTTGTCATCGGTTGCCTTGTCTCCTGAGGTGGTCTGCCTCAGGGCTTCTGCACCACTTTGATGTTTCAGTTTCCAGGAAACCATAAACTGGTGTAAAAATGTGTTTCAGCTCAGCCTCAGGGCCTTGTTTGTAATGTTGCTTTCAGAGGATTGTCTTTGTGTGAGTCCAGAACATTTTTATGTATTCTGATCTTCTCCAAATATCTTACATCTTATATATCTTCACATCAGTCAATGAACCTTCATTCTGTGATGTTTGGAAAGAGCAAAAGAAACATTACAGCAACTGTAAATGGGTCCCCTGCCTCACAAGCTGTTTCTCAATACCGAGTTTGCCAAGTTCGGCCTTCTGTACTTTAAAGCTTGGACTTGGCAAGTTTGGCTCGGGAGTACAAACTCTGAGGAACGGGAGCACACAGTCCATCATTCAGCAATTGTAACAGCAGTAGACTTGTAGACGGCCGGCCCATTAGCGGGCGGAACCTCACATCTCCAAAAATGTCATAGCAAATCAAATCAGCTCTGTTTTGAAAAATTTACCACACATTTGGAGTTTAATCAACTATATTCCCACATGAAAAAAACTCTTGAAACTGCATTCCTTGACACAAGAGCAACAATATTATAACTTACAGTTATGAGTTTTCTCCTCTGACATTTCTGTTTTGTGGCATCAAAATGCATTCTGGGATACCTGGCTATCCTAAGTCCACACAAGTCACCACAGATGCCGCCTAGTAAAACAGGCGGAGCTAAAAAAAAATCCAGGTATCTGTCTGTACTTGCCTAGATGCAGACTTTTGAATTGAAACAGTACTTGGGCTGCAACTGATGACGTTTCAGAGGTCCACATGTACAGACAAGAATGCAGATTGAGAACACACCACAGCACCAACCTGACAGATTTGTGGTTGATTATATCTGAGACATGTATCTGGTTGTAAATAATTATTATTGATTGTATAGTGTAAATAGTGTGTTACTACATCTACAATACTGCATCTGTTTTTTTTATATTCCTTATGCTGCTATGTTGAGCTAAATTTCCGCGATGAGGTCTCCTGCTCCCCCTGAGAACAACTCATTTCACCTGCACCCAGTACACTTCTCCCTGAATCCCTCAACCTTCCTCCAACTCACATTCCAACTCACACTGGTTCAACTTGGACTCACCTGCACCATTGCCTGGATTGACAATATCTAAAAGGACATGGGCCTTACATGAAACCCAGTAAGTTTGAAGTCTGATCAGTGTGACCTATTTTATGTTGTGGAGTTATTTTCTGTTGAAGGCTCTGGCCCTTTATTTGACACAAGAAAAACTTTCACTGTTCACTAAAAATCATTGAAACCCTTGTTAGTGAATAGCTAAAGCTCATTTAGGAAGAAGCACAAAGTTACAGCAGCTATGACGTTTTTTAAATGATATGTCTGTTCTTGACAAAACTGTTTCACTTTTTTATTGATCTTTTAAGACTTTTGATACAGTAGATCATGCCATACTGTCAGCAGGTTTTTATCAGCATGCTGTTTCATGGTTTGGTAACTATATGTCAAATAGATCTCAGTGCACACAATTTAATAGGCTCTTTTACATTGTCCATTTTGAATGGTGTGTTTCAGGGCTGTGTACTTGTTCCTCTTTTATTCACTATTTATATAAATACTCTAGATAAAAATGTTCAAAATTTCGAATTTCACTTTTACGCAGATGACACTGTTATTTATTGTTGTGCCTTGACTTTAGCAAAAAATCTAAATTTGCACAAACTGCTTTTAATGCTGTTCACCATACATTATGTTGTTGGAAGCTTGTTCTTAATGCAGACAAAACCAAACTAATGGTGTTCTCCAAAGCAAGAAATAGACCCCTAAATCTTCCATGTATTACCATATATTATTATGTGTTATTACTAGGGAAATGTACAAGATATGTATGAATATCTTGGAATTTTAATTGATGATGATATTTCCTTTGAATTACCTGAACTACAACTTGCTTATATGATTATAGTTTTGGAATAAGGCTTGATTTTCTTTTAAATGCAGATGAAAACTTATTTCTGCAACCTTTATGCCTATACCAGACTATGGTAATATTTTATATATGCATTCCTCTACTCAGATCAACTGACACCCTTTACCATGGAGCATTGAGATTTATCTTAGACTGCCAAGCACTTACGCACCATTGCACTTTATATGCTGGGGTTTGATGGCCTTCGTTAGCATCTAATAGACACAGATGATTTTGCAGTGCTTAAGGGCCATGCCAGTCATTAATAAACATAAAGATTATTAACAAGTACTTTGTGTTGCTGTATTTTACAATACAACAAATACATATCCAGTGATTAATTTCCTTCTTACACATTAGTTGAAGGTGTTGATAAGTGATGACGCCACATGGAGGAGGTGTGAAGATAGAGCTCATAAACAATATGTGAGGACAGGCAAACCCTGCAGACCAGCTGCCCACATGCAAAAAAGCCTCCAACTGTCTGCAAAGGGAGAAAGTAAGCCAAAGACTTTGGGTTTATGTTAACTCAGTAGCCATATTGACAATGTTAAGAATAAAAACAGGGCAAAATATTTCTCCTATGTGCTCCAGTTTTAATCAATAGGTTAACATTTCTGACGCTTTTTTTTAGTTTATTTAATATGTCATACTCAAAGACAAACATCACTGTTAGTGCCCTGATAGTAATCAACTGAATTTGTTCATGTTCAGAGTCCAGACACCTGCAACAAGTGGTAACGTAGCTGGTAGAGTTTTGCAACAGAAACATCTAAAACTGAAGCGCAGCCTGCTCTGTTTGGGGCTGTGAGCTGCACTTTATGAGCTGTTCAAGTTAGCATGTGTGTGGATTCGTGGTGATATTTCTGCCTGATCAGAAGTGTTTCAGTTAGTTTTGGTTTCACATGCAACATGCAGGGGATGGCAATGAAAAGTTTCCTGTAAAAATTGGGACGGTTAGCAAGTATGAGCTAAACGGAGCTAACCCCTGGGCTCTTTGTTTACTTTCATACAACAGCGTGCTGCATGTGATGTCGTGTTATTCTTTTGCACATCCGGGTCTGTCAAGTGGGCACTCCCTCGATCTGCAAACTGCAGTCAGGGGTACTGGGATCCCCCAATCAGAGGCGGTTAATGTTGCTCAAGAAAGGGAGGTTTTGGGTCCGCTGCTTCCCCTGAAACACGAGCCTGGATAAGCAGTTGAAGATGGATGGATGGACATGCTGTCTGTTTTGGCCAGGTCTCTCTGGGAAAATAGATTTTTAATCTCATGGAGCCTTTCCTGGTTAAATAAAGATATAATAAGCACATTGAGTCAAATCTAATTTATATCCTCCAAAGAGGCCTGGAAGGTGTGCAGCTTTATTTGCTACATAGTTTGAATGCTTATATCTTTACTGTACTTTGTGTTTCTTAATGTTAAAATACAACGAGTTACACGTCCAGTGCTTATCCCTGCCCATCACATCTTACACATGTGCTGACAAGTGATGACGTCACGTGGAGGAGGTGTGAAGACAGAGCTCATAAAAAATATGTGAGGACAGGCAAACCCTGCAGACCAGCTGTCCGCATGGAAACAAGCCTCCACTCTGTTATCTGTCTGCACAGGGAAAAAGTAAGCCAAAGACTTTGTGCTGACAATGTTGAGAATAAATACTGGACAAATTAAGTTTGCCATTTATGTTATTTATGTTAACTCAGTAGCCATGTTGAATATGTTAAGAATAAAAACTGGACAAATTATTTCTCCTATGTGCTCCAGTTTTAATCAATAGGTTAACATTTCTGATGCTTTTTTTTTAGTTTATTTAATATGTCATACTCAAAGACAAACATCACTGTTGGACTGCAGGATCAGGGGGTACTGGAAACACTGTTGTTTGCCATGCTGACTACAGTGCCATGTTGTGTGTTTCTCTTCATTAATGTGACCTTGTTATTCACCTTGAGGAGTAAACCAGTGTTTTGTGAGACCTCTCGTTACATTCTGCTGTTTAACCTTCTTTTTGCAGACACAGTACAGATAGCAGAGGGTCAGGTAATGTACCTAATCGCTGCTTGCGGAATAACACTGTCGTATCCTGTGTGTGGTGTTCTAATTATGCTCGCCAATTTCATAACTAATATCTCCCCTCTCATACTGGTGGTGATGTGTCTGGAGAGATTTGTAGCTGTGTGCTACCCACTGAGGCACGCTGCCCTCATCACCGTCAGAAACACAGGGGTGGCTGTTTGTGTTGTTTGGGCCTTCAGTTTACTAAATGTTCTGATTCAAGTTCTTCTAATGTTAAAATTTCAATTTGCAGAGCTGGAGAGTCTGCAGATGAAAGATTTTTGTGGCAAAGACAGCATGTTGCTTGATCCAGTAGCTGCTGATTATGAAAAATCCTACACTTGTTTTGTCTTTGTAACAGCTGGCTTGGCAATCACTTCCTCCTATATTGGTGTGATGATAGCAGCCAGGTCGGCCACATCAGACAAAGTTTCAGCCCGTAAGGCTCGAAACACACTGCTGCTGCATCTGGTGCAGCTGGGCCTCAGTCTCTCCTCAACTGTGCACAATCCCTTGCTTTTTTCGATCTCTGAAAGAGTAGACTGGGTCATGTTTGTGCGCATTCAGATTGTTATTTATGTTTGTATTATCATGCTTCCCAGATGTCTGAGTGCTCTCATCTATGGTCTCAGAGATCAGACCATCAGACCTGTCCTCATGTACAATCTCTGCTGTCAGAGATTCTCACCTTTGCCTTCAGTCGTCAAAACCAAGGCTAAAATCAGCAAACTTGTCACTTAATTGATGGAATATCTTAACAAATCTCCATTAATTTTACTTAATAGACAATTAAAAATGTTCATTTTAAAAAGTCAAGTGAGATTTGCTTCATTCTGTGTTGTGTATAAATATTTACTTACAGTATTATGTCACTTCTACCTGATTGTGTTTGGTTCAACACGTAGTTGTTTATTTTGTTGTTTTGTTATTTCTTGAAATGAGAGCATCTTTATGGCCATGCTCTTGGTTTTCGTCATATTCAGGAGTAGGTGGTTCACTCTACACGTTATTCCACGTTGTACGACCAGTACCTTTGTCAATAAATTTGATCAGCTCATCCAGACTTAAAGAAAACATAAGTTGCAATGTGTTTAATGGTATGTATTCATAGTGCTGTGACCAGTAGATCAAAAGCCTATTTTAGCTTCCAGAACCAAAACTAATTTCTTAATATGAATACATCCAATGAGTTTATAGTTTTGTACATGGGCTGACACAATGCTCAAATGATGTCCCCTTTTATGCTCTCAGTATGTGGATGTTTTTCTGAATATTGCAATGCATAAAAATAAACGAGACAAAACTGCTACAACATAAATTATATGTTAAACATGGACATGTTACAGTAAGACAAATACAGACATGTCAGCTCCATTTAACATCTTCTACTTTTCTCTAATTTGAGTAAAAAAAACCCGGTGGCCGGGTTTGCTCCGTGGCAAACCCTTACCAGGAGCACTAGGCTCCAGACAACACAGCCTCCAGGCTCACCGGGGCACGCAAACCTCTCCACCACAATAAGGTGATGGTTCCTGGAGAGGATACAAGGAATTTGCCTTGGTATAAATTGGTGCTTACAAAAGAACTGAAATATAAATATATTAAAAGTAAAGACATCAAAAAATGGCCGACCATTGAAATTATTTAAATCAAAGGTAAACAGAAGAGGAGCTGTGCATAAAAACTTCATAAAAATTAAAACCACAAGAGCAATAGTGCAAACGAACAGGAGAGTAAAATGTGGACTCTTAAACATCAGATCTCTCTCTTCTAAAGGTGTACTAGTAAATGAACTAATATCAGATTATGAAATTGATTTATTCTGTCTTACTGAAACCTGGCTGGGTGATGGAGAATGTGTAAGCCTAAATGAATCCACCCCTCCCAGTCATATGAATACTCACATTCCTCGAAGCACAGGCCGAGGAGGTGGAGTTGCAGCTATCTTTGACTCCAGCCTAGTAGTCAGCTCTAAACCTAAACTAAATTATAACTCATTTGAAAGCCTTGTTCTGAGTCTTTCACACCCAAGCTGGAAATCACTGCAACCAATTCTATTTGTTATAGTGTACCGAGCACCTGGTCCGTGCTCTGAATTCTTATCTGAATTTGCAGAGTTTTTGTCAACTTTAGTCCTTAAAACGGACAAAGTTATTATCGTAGGAGACTTTAATATTCATGTGGATGTTGAGAATGACAGCTTTAGTACTGCGTTTATCTCTCTATTAGATTCAATTGGCTTCTCTCAGAGTGTTCATGAACCGACTCACTGTTTTAACCACACCCTCGACCTTGTTCTGGTATATGGTATTGAAATTGAACATTTAATAGTGTTCCCACAGAATCCTTCTTTATCTGACCACTGTTTGATAACTTTTGAGCTTGTAATGCTGAACTATCCTCCATTGGGCAAAAACTTCTATACAAGATGTCTGTCTGATAGCGCTATAGCTAAATTTAAGAATGCGATCCCATCGGCTCTAAATTCACTATCAGGTATCAAAGTAACAGAGGACTCTTACACGAATTTCAGTCCCTCCCAAGTCGATCATCTTGTTGATAGTGCTGCAGGCTCGCTGCGAACAACACTCGACTCTGTAGCCCCTCTAAAAAAGAAAATACTAAAACAAAGACGGTTAGCTCCATGGTATAATACTGAAACCGCAAATTAAAGCAAATATCGCAGAAACTCGAGAGGAATTGGCGTTCCACCAAACTAGAAAATTCTCGTTTAATTTGGCAAGATAGTCTTAAAACTTATAGGAAGGCCCTCCGTAATGCCAAAGCAGCGTACTACTCGTCATTAATAGAGGAAAATAGGAACAACCCCAGGTTTCTTTTCAGCACTGTAGCCAGGCTGACAGAAAGTCACAGCTCTATTGAGCTAAGTATTCCCATAGCTCTCAGTAGTTACGACTTCATGAGCTTCTTTAATGATAAAATTCTAGCTATTAGAAACAAAATCCACCAAGACCTGCCCTCAACTGGCACCGACTTAACTCTATACTCAGGAACTTTAGAAACAGCTGTAAAAATAGTTATATGTTTAGACTGCTTTGCTTCCCTCAATCTTTATCAACTAACTTCAATAATTTCTTCATCTAAACCATCTACCTGCCTCTTAGAACCCATCCCGACTAGGCTGCTTAAAGAAGTTTTGCCCTTGGTTGGCACTTCTCTGCTGGATGTGATCAATTTGTCTTTATCAACAGGCTATGTGCCACAGTACTTTAAAGTAGCTGTAATTAAACCTCTTCTGAAAAAGCCTAACCTGGATCCAGACGTTTTAGCCAACTATAGACCTATATCTAACCTTCCATTTATCTCTAAGGTCCTGGAGAAAGCAGTCGCCAAACAGCTGTGTGACTTTCTACATAGCAATAGTTTATTTGAGGATTTTCAGTCAGGATTTAGAGCTCACCATAGCACAGAGACAGCACTGGTGAAAATTACTAATGACCTCCTAACTGCATCAGACAAAGCACTTGTCTCTGTATTGGTTTTACTAGATCTTAGTGCTGCATTTGATACCATTGACCATCAGATCCTATTACAGAGACTGGAACATTTCATTGGCATTAAAGGAACCGCTCTAAGCTGGTTTAAGTCCTATTTATCAGATCGATTTCAGTTTGTACATGTTAACGATGAGTCCTCCATGCATACCAAAGTTAGTCATGGAGTTCCACAGGGATCTGTGCTCGGACCAATCCTCTTCACTTTATATATGCTTCCTTTAGGCAATATTATCAGGAAACACTCCATAAACTTTCATTGTTATGCAGATGATACTCAGTTATATCTATCGATCAAGCCAGGTGAAACCTCAGTTAGCTAAGCTTCAAATGTGTCTTCAGGATGTTAAAACCTGGATGACCTGCAATTTTCTAATGTTAAACTCAGATAAAACTGAAGTTATTGTTCTGGGGCCTAAGCACCTCCGTGACGCATTATCTAAAGATATAGTTTCCCTGGATGGCATCGCCCTGGCCTCCAGCACTACTGTGAGAAATCTTGGAGTTATCTTTGATCAGGACATGTCGTTCATCTCTCACATTAAGCAAATTTCAAGGACCGCCTTTTTTCACCTACGTAATATTGCAAAAATCAGGAACATCCTGTCTAAAAATGATGCAGAAAAACTTGTCCATGCATTTGTTACTTCTAGGCTGGATTACTGCAATTCCTTATTATCAGGCTCTTGAAAAGTCCATTAAGACTCTTTTATGCTGCTATAGGCCTAGACTGCTGGGGGATTTCCCATGATGCACTGAGCTCCTCTCTCCTCTTCTCTCTCTCCCTCTGAGTGCAACCTCATCCCATTAATGCATGTTACTAACTGGACTTCTTCCCTTTCCCGTGGTCGTGTGCTTCCTCCTCCTGTCGCTTCCTGCAGGTGTTGCTGGCTCTGGAGCTGTGGAGTCTGGATCTGTGGTTGGGAGTCTCCTGCTGCCTCCGTGTTCCTGCTCGACGCCCTCTGCTACAGTTGCTACTGCTGTTACTAGTCCTATTGCTATAATTACTGTTATTATCATTAACATTACCATTAATATCTCTACCATTTTTCATTAAGTCTATAGCAACATTACCTTTACTGTCTGTACCTCTGTGTGTATACTGTGTAGGCTGCCTCCCTCTGCTCTCTCTCTCTGTCCTTCTCTCTGTCTTGCCCTCTCTCTCTCTCTCTCTATCTTTCTCTCACCCCCAACCGGTCGAGGCAGATGCCCCCCCACCCTGAGCCATGGTTCTGCTCGAGGTTTCTGCCTCTTAAAGGAAGTTTTTCCTTGCCTGTGTCGCCTAGTGCTGCTCTTGGTGGGAATTGTTGGGCTTCTGTAAATAACTTCAGAGTTCGGTCTAGACCTGCTCTTTATGAAAAGTGCTGTGAGATAACTGTTGTTGTGATTTGGCGCTATATAAATAAAACTGAATTGAATGGAATTGAAAATATGAACAACTAAACAAAAATTGCAATAATAATATAATGCTGACAAGTATGTGGAAAAATTCACAACATCAGCAGAGTTGAGCGTTATTGTTAAGGAGGGTGTATGAGTCTGGGTGTGTTTGGGGAGGGGGGCCTGAGAGTCTGTGACAGTGGGGGGACATCTCGGGTTACATATGTAAGCCTGGTTCCCCGAGAAGGGGAGCGAGACACTGCGTCGGTTCACGACACTATGGGAGCAGCCTCTAGGCGTAGCAGGTCTGAATGTGAATGAAATCACTCCAATCCTATTGGCTTGTAGCTAGAACGGTAGGGTGTGACGGAATAACCGGAGGAGTATAAAGCACACCTGTACACACTCATCATTAGCTTAATCTATGAAGCAGGCGCTACAGGCGGGGAGAGAGGTGCGGCGGACCGGCGCAGTGTCTCGTTCCCCTTCTCGGGGAACCAGGGTTACATACGTAACCCGAGACGTTCCCCTTCGAGGGAACTCGAACTGCGTCGGTTACGACACTATATGAACGAGATACCCACTAAACCGTGCCGAAAAGCCCGCCTGCCCCAGTGTGCAACAGAGTGGCACGACTAAGAGGAGAGCGCACGAGTGCCAGGTGCCGAAGGAAGGTCAAGACTGTAAAAACCGAATGAATGTGTGCGGAGTGGCCAAGCCAGCCGCTACACAAACATCCTGCAGAAGAAGCCCTGGAAAGGAGGGCTCGAGAGGCCGCCATGCCTCTAGCAGAACGAGCCCTCACAGCCACAGGTGAAGGAAAACCGCGCACCTGGCCAGGGAATAGTCTGAACAATCCAGTTGCTAATAGTATGTTTGGATGCAGGGAGCCCAGCCCTGGGGAACCCAAAACACACCAGCAGCTGGTAGCCTTCCTCGAACGGGAAGACCTCAGAGAGTAACACTGAGTGCTCTGACAGGGCAGAGCAGATGAAGTCACCCGTCCTCCGCCGTCACATGAGGTGGAGGATGAAATGCCTGCCGCACTGTGGACCCTGCCGCACAAGAAGGCACCTTGGGGATGTATCCTGGACGAGGGTGCAGGATAGCCCTAATATTCCCCGGGGCAAACTCCAGGCTTGCGGAAACCGGAAGCGCTTAGAGATCGCCCACCCTCCTCAGAGAGGTGATAGTAAGGAGAAAGGCCCTCTTGAGGGTCAAGTGCTTAGCCTCAGCTAACTCCAGAGGTTCGAAGGGGGCCTCAGCCAACGCCCCAAGAACCACCGCCAGGTCCCAAGTGGGAACCTTGGACTGAGTCGCGGGTCTCATCCTCCGGGCACCCACGGAGGCAGTGATAACCACGGAAGTTTCCCCAAAGACCCCTCCCTCAGAGGGGCGTGGGAGAAGAAATAGCTGCCACGTACACCTTGTGGGTGGAAGGGGAAAGACCGGCAGAGAACTGGTCCTGGAGGAACTCAAGTACCTGAATCACTGGGCAGGTAACTGGATCCACCGACCGCTCCCTACACCAAGTGGAGAAAACACTCCACTTCAGGCCGTACATCCTCCGTGTAGACGGGGCCCTGGAGCTGAGAAGGTACATGATGATACAGATAGGCCACCACCGCTGTGTTGTCACAACGAACCAGGACGTGGTGGCCTTGGAGATCGAGCAGGAAACTCCTTAGAGCCTGGAACACTGCCAACATCTCAAGGTAATTGATATGCCTTCCGGACTGATGCACCTGCCAAGATCCCCTTGCAAAGCAGCCGTCCATGACCGCGCCCCAGCCCATGAGGGAGGCGTCTGTCGAAATAACCAGCCAGTGACAGGACCCTCCCAACATGGGCCCTTGGGACAGGAACCAAGTTTCCCTCCACACTGATAGAGACCGAAGACACTCGCGTGTAACCCGAATCAGGCGGAAAGGATTTCCCCTCGGGGAAAAGCCCTTGGTCCTTAGCCACCACTGCAGGGGTCTCATGTACAGCAGTCCAGATGGCATTACAGTGGAGGCAGCTGCTAGGAGACCCAGCACTCGTTGAAAGTGTTTCCACAGTGATGCCGTGGCCTAACTTCACCCCCTTTACGGCAGCCAATATGGTGTCGACACGTGCCGGAGACAATTGTGCCCGCATCACTGTCGAATCCCAAACTACCCACAGGAACGTGATCCTCTGGGAGGGCGCCAGCACACTCTTCTTTGTGTTGAGCCTCAGTCCTAAACGCAGCAGATGAGTCAGAACGACATCTCGATGCCGAACTGCCAACTCCGAGACTGAGCTAGGATAAGCCAGTCGTTGATGTAGTTGAAAATTCGGATGCCCTGGAGCCTCAGCGGGGCCAATGCTGCATCCATACACTTGGTGAATGTGCGAGGGTAAAGTGCCAGGCCGAATGGAAGCACCCGACACTGGTAAGCCACACCCCCGAAGGCGAACCTCAGGAACTTCCTGTGAGAAGGACGGATGGAGACGCGTCCTTTAGATCTATCGTGACGAGCCAATCCTCGGATTGGATGTGCGTCACGATGGCGGGGATGCCTTAGCATCTGAACCTGAATCTCTTCAGAGACTGGTTAGAACCCGCAGATCTAAAATAGGGCTTAGCCCTCCGTCCTCCTTGAGGACTATGAAGTCTCTGTCTAGGGGGAGACACGTTCCACGGCCCCTTTCTTCAGCAGAGTAAGAACTTCTTGTCCCAACACTGGACCTCGTTCCGGGCGGACCACAGTCCAAACCACCCCGTTGTTTCTAACTTTGGAGGGCGGGTTTTGAACTGCAGTCAATACCCTTCTATGGCAATGCGCAGGACCCACGGAGAAATGTTCATTAGGCTCCGCCAGGCCTCTGTAAGTCTGCCGACGGAACCAGCCCCTCGGGGCTGTTGGTCAGTGTCTCGTGTGATCTTCTGGTGGACCCCTGAAGCGTCACAACAGCAGGGGAGAGCCACCAAAGATCCACGGTGAGTGAGTCGGATGCCGCCTGACTGCAGACCCTCGGGGCAGGCAGTGCAGCGCGGACTTCGATGGTGGCGGTGCGTTCGAGCGTAAACACAGCTGGATGGCGTCACCTGTTGCCACAGCGGAGGGGACCTCGGTGCGGCCTCCGAGGGGTGAATGGAAGAACCCGATACTGGTAAGCCACACCCCCAAGGCAAACCTCAGGAACTTCCTGTGAGAAGGACGGATGGAGACGTGGAAATAGGCGTCCTTCAGATCTATCGTGACGAACCAATCCTCGGATTGGATGTGCGTCACGATGGCGGGGATGGTGAGCATCTTAAACCTGAATCTCCTCAGAGACCGGTTAGAACCCGCAAACCTAAAATAGGGCGCAGCCCTCCGTCCTCCTCGGGGACTATGAAGTACCGGCTGTAGAACACGGCGTCTCTGCCTAGGGGGGGGCACGTTCCACGGCCCCTTTCCCCAGCAGAGTAAGAACTTCCTGTCCCAACACCGGACCTTGCTCCGGGCGGACCACAGTCCAAACCACCCTGGTGAATTTTGGAGGGCGGGTTTGGAACTGTAGTCAATACTCATTTATGGCAGTGCGCAGGGCTTGCGGAGAAAAGTTCGTCAAGCTCCGCCAAATCTTCTGAGAGTCTGCCAACGGAACCAGCCCCTCGGGGCACTTTATGAGCTGTTCAAGTTAGCATGTGTGTGGATTCGTGGTGATATTTCTGCCTGATCAGAAGTGTTTCAGTTAGTTTTGGTTTCACATGCAACATGCAGGGGATGGCAATGAAAAGTTTCCTGTAAAAATTGGGACGGTTAGCAAGTATGAGCTAAACGGAGCTAACCCCTGGGCTCTTTGTTTACTTTCATACAACAGCGTGCTGCATGTGATGTCGTGTTATTCTTTTGCACATCCGGGTCTCTGTCAAGTGGGCACTCCCTCGATCTGCAAACTGCAGTCAGGGGTACTGGGATCCCCCAGTCAGAGGCGGTTAATGTTGCTCAAGAAAGGGAGGTTTTGGGTCCGCTGCTTCCCCTGAAACACGAGCCTGGGTAAGCAGTTGAAGATGGATGGATGGACATGCTGTCTGTTTTGGCCAGGTCTCTCTGGGAAAATAGATTTTTAATCTCAAGCAGCCTTTCCTGGTTAAATAAAGATATAATAAGCACATTGAGTCAAATCTAATTTATATCCTCCAAAGAGGCCTGGAAGGTGTGCTTATATCTTTACTGTACTTTGTGTTTCTTAATGTTAAAATACAACGAGTTACACGTCCAGTGCTTATCCCTGCCCATCACATCTTACACATGTGCTGACAAGTGATGACGTCACGTGGAGGAGGTGTGAAGACAGAGCTCATAAAAAATATGTGAGGACAGGCAAACCCTGCAGACCAGCGCTGTCCACATGGAAACAAGCCTCCACTCTGTTATCTGTCTGCACAGGGAAAAGTAAGCCCAAGACTTTGGGTTTATGGTAACACAGTAGTTGTGCTGACAATGTTGAGAATAAATACTGGACAAATTAAGTTTGCCATTGTGCTCCAATTCCCATCAATAGGTTTACATTTCTGATGTTTTTAACTTTTTATTGAATATGTCTGACACAAATCAGTCGCAGACGAACATCACTGTTGGACGACAGTACCAAGGATTACTGGGATTAGTGTTGTCTTCCATACTGACTACAGTGCCATGTTGTATGTTTCTCTTCATTAATGTGACCTTGTTATTCACCTTGAGGAGTAAACCAGTGTTTTGTGAGACCTCTCGTTACATTCTGCTGTTTAACCTCCTCCTTGCAGATACCATGCAGATTGCAGAGGGTCAGGTAATGTACATAATCGCTGCTTGTAGAATAACACTGTCGTATCCTGTGTGTGGTGTTCTAATTATGCTCGCCAATGTCATAACTAATATCTCTCCTCTCACACTGGTGGTGATGTGTCTGGAGAGATTTGTAGCTGTGTGTTACCCACTGAGGCACGCTGCCATCATCACCGTCAGAAACACAGGGATGGCTGTTTGTGTTGTTTGGGCCTTCAGTTCACTAAGTGTTTTCATCCAAGTTCTTCTAATGTTAAAATTTCCATTTGCAGAGCTGGAGAGTCTGCAGATGGACGATTTTTGTGGCAAAGACAACATGATGCTTGATCCAGTAGCTGCTGATTATGACAATGCTTTCAATAGCTTCCTCTTTGCAACAGCTGCTGTGGCAATCACTTTCTCCTATATTGGTGTGATGATAGCAGCCAGGTCGGCCTCCACAGACAAAGCTTCAGCCCGTAAGGCTCATAACACACTGCTGCTGCATCTGGTGCAGCTGGGCCTCAGTCTCTCCTCAACTCTATATAATCTCTTGCTTTTTTCTATCTCTGTAAACCTAGACAGGATCATATTTGTGCGCATTCAGATTGTTATTTATGTTTGTACAATCATGCTTCCCAGGTGTCTGAGTGCTCTCATCTATGGTCTCAGAGATCAGACCATCAGACCCGTCCTCATGTACAATCTCTGCTGTCAGAGATTCTCACCTTTGCCTTCAGTCGTCCAAACCAAGGCTAAAATCAGCAAACTTGTCACTTAATAGATGGAATTTCTTAATTCCATAATACAGAAATAGCAATTTTTTAAAAACAGGTGAGCTTTGCTGATGCTCTTCATGATCTGTTTATATAAATATTTACTGTGAAGATTTTTAACACTATTTTGAAGGAGCATGAAATGCTCTGCTATGTGAGTGGGGGGTGTGGGGGTCCTCCCCCTGAAAATTGGCCTAATTTCCTGCATTCTGGAAGCATTTTCTGCTGCCATTTATATAAAGGGAAAGAAAACATTCAGCTGGCAGGTGAAAATTCATAAATCTAAAACTATAACAGAATCTAAAGGTGTAAAATTAAAATTTTTTAGCTCAATTTACTTTTTTGCACATTGCTCATTTGTTTCTCCTAAATTTACATTGCATTGTTTTCTTACTGTGCAAATAACACCTCAAAATGCATTTTGATGTGTTAACATTTCTTGTTGCAAGTTATTTTTCAGAACATTTGTAACAAACGCTTTAAAAAAGCGGTCGAGACATTTTAAAATGTGGTGGGGACATGTCCTCAGTGTCCCCAATGTAAATGACACTTATGAGTAATGCTAATCTGTGAGCTGTTCGACCAACTGAGTGATTTGTGTTTAAGTATGCACTGTCCACTTTTCTCAACAAAATGTATCCTACAATTACGTCACTGTGGTTAAATGAGGTTTGCTATGAGTATCGTGCTTAAAATAACATTATATTCTTCATGTTTATTGAACCATTATTCCCAAGTATAAGATAACGCTGGAAAAAATACAACCTTAGTTACAGCCCTACATTGAGAAAATGCTTACCATAAAAAAAGTGAACTTCATTAAGACTTTGCTAGTCATGTTTAATTTGCAGAAACAAGACAAAAAAACAAACGATAGCTTTCATATTGCTATATGTATAATTTTAGTACGTTTAATCTCTCTTTGTGTCCAAGCCCACAGTGGCTCAAAGTCATGTAGGTCTAAAACCAAACTAATTAAACAGTGTAGTAAGAAATTCATTCAAGCATTCACACAATGTCAGTACAATATCAACTACTTTCACATCACATCAATATACTACAAACACACAAAGACATACTGAAAAATAATTTGAAGTCTATCTATCCATGAGTATATTGTCAAGTTGTTTAAGAGTTGTGTTCATATTGTTAAAGGTAACTGATATTTTATTGTTGTGACCTTACCTGTCCAGCACCTTGCACGGCACCTCCATGTCTGTTCATTTTCAGCTACATTGTAAAGCACTACAAATTAATAATAAATGCAAAAGAAAGCAACCAAATTGTAATTATTCTTATTAACAAAATTCTGTATTGATCATTTGAGAAAATGTAACCAGAATGTGGTTTAAACGTGTTCTGGCTCGGCCTCAGGGCCTCATAATGCAGCTCTCAGAGGACTGTATTGGTGTGCATCCAGAATATTTTTATGTATTCTGATCTTCTCCAAATTTCTTACATCATACATCAGCCATAACATTATGGCCACGGACAGGTGACGTGGATAACGCTGATTATCTCATTACCATGTCACCTGTCAGTGGGTGGGATCTATCGGGCAGCAGGTGAAGTTGATGTGTTAGAAGCAGGAAAAATGGGCAGCGTGAAGATTTGAGCGACTTTGACAAAGGCCACCAACTGTGATGGCTAGACGAATGGATCAGAACATCTCCAAAACTGCAGCTCTTGCGGGGGGATCCCGGCCTGCAGGGGTCAGTACCTATCGGAAGAGGTCCGAGGAAGGAAAATCGGTGAACCGGCGACAGGGTCATGAGCCGCCAAGTTTCGCTGATGCACGTGGGAAGCAAAGGCTGGAACATGTGGTCTGATCCCACAGACGAGAACAGTGGGTAGAGTACCCAAAACTGCTCAAGTAAAAGTACTTTTACTGTGTAAAATCTATTCCTTAAGTAAAAGTACTCATCAAAATGACTACTTGAGTAAGAGTACAAAAGTGTTTCTAAAAAAATTACTTGAGTAGCGAGTAACCTAAGAAATAAAGGCCCAGAATATTTTATTTGATGTGGATGTGACTGTAATTATTGTAGCTACTGAAAAAAGTGAGAGTTGGTGCAGATCTGCTCCAGTTTATATCAATAATAGTACGACTAAATGCATTTTTAAATGCATAAACAATAGATGTGGTTTTCTAAATACTTAAGAAGAAAATAGTCCGTAGACTGTGTTATGTGTCAGGACACCCTGCCTTATAGGTGGATGTGGGTGGTGTGGTTTTTTTCTGTCTGTCTGTGTTCAGCCAGCTAACTTGCTTGTAACTAGAAACTCAGCTCTTTTGCATTCTAGCTCCGCTAATTAAAACTGTTCTCCATGTTCAGGTCCTTCCAGACAGATTTTGTCTGACCTGAGTCACTTAGCCCCTCAGACTCACTTTTGGCTCTGAATTTAACTTTTGCTTCCTGACGGTTATTTATTCCTACTAACACTGTGTCAAGGTCCAATGTGCATTCAGTTTCATGCTTCGGACAAACTGCCAGATCCCCCAAAATACAAGAAGTCAGGAGTCAAGGCAAGTTTATTTGTACAACACATTTCAACAATGAGGCCATTCAAAGTGCTTTACATTAAACATAAAAGCGACTTAGTGAAACTGAAAAAATACACATTAAAATAGAATTTTGGATTGAAACAGAAAATAAAAACAGGATTAAATAATAATAATAATAATAATAATAATAATAATAATAATAAACAGGGTAAAACAGGACAGTAAAAGTTACAGTTCAGTGTACAATCAAAGTTAAAAGAATTAAATGGAAAATAAAAACAAATAATTGACTGCAGGAAGGATGACAACGTGATGCAGGACTAAAACTTAAGATCTGCACCAACTCTCACTTTTTTGTATATCAAGGCACTTTTGGTTTGCCCCTGCTTACCGTTATAGCACGTGGGTCTAAATTCAAACATTTCCATAATATGGCCACTGCGGGGCGCAATGGTCTAATGTTTCCACATCTGTGGAACCCAGACAATGGCCGTGCTTTTATTTTGAACGTGAGAACCGGAAGTGTGTGTTTCATTGTTCGCGTGTGTGCGCGGTGACTCTGGTCCTGGTCCTGGTCCTGCCCGCTCAGCCTCCTCCGGTCGTCGCCATGGTGCAGATGATGGAGTCGCAGTGCGAGTATTTCATGTATTTCCCGGCGGTGCCCATCACGGATCTATCGGACCCGGCCCGGTACCGCACCCTGCCCCGCCGGAGCCACCTCTACCTGGGCGAGACGGTCCGCTTCCTCCTGGTGCTGCGCTGCAGGGACGGTGGGGCGACGCCGACCGAGCACGGCCCCGGTAAGGAAGGGGGGGGTCCGGGGGATGAAAGGGAGGAGGCGAGAAAGACAAACCGAGATGAAGGATGAAAAACTGTAGAATATATTTACATATGTAATAACCGGCTGTGCGTTTACAGCGTCACCATGAACAGTGTTTAATATTCATGACGTCCTGCAGCTCTAACGTGCTTTCTAAAATTCTGCAGTTGCATCAAAATCAGTGGAGACTTGAGCTGCAAGAGAAGGAAATATAATAACAGACCAATCAGCTGTGACCTCATATAAACATGACCAATAATACACCTGAAAAATGTGTCAATATTCCTTTAATAAGAAACAAAACAAAACACAGAACCGCACCAGGGCTAAAACCCTGGACCGTCATTATAGGCTAAAACACTGCAAAACCCTGGACCGCACCAGGGCTAAAACACTGGACCGCACCAGGGCTAAAACACTGCAAAACACAGGACCGCACCAGGGCTAAAACACTGGACCGCACCAGGGCTAAAACACTGCAAACACACCAGGGCTAAAACACTGCAAAACACAGGGCTAAAACACTGCAAAACACAGGGCTAAAACACTGCAAAGCACGCACCAGGGCTAAAACACTGCAAAACACAGGGCTAAAACACTGCAAAACACAGGGCTAAAACACTGCAACGCACCAGGGCTAAAACACTGGACCGCACCAGGGCTAAAACACTGCAAAACACTGGACCGCACCAGGGCTAAAACACTGGACCGCACCAGGGCTAAAACACTGGACCACACCAGGGCTAAAACACTGCAAAACACTGGACCGCACCAGGGCTAAAACACTGGACCGCACCAGGGCTAAAACACTGCAAAACACTGGACCACACCAGGGCTAAAACACTGCAAAACACTGGACCGAACTAGGGCTAAAACACTGGACCACGCCAGGGCTAAATCACTGGACCGCACCAGGGCTAAAACACTGCAAAACACTGGACCGCACCAGGGCTAAAACACTGGACCGCACCAGGGCTAAAACACTGGACCGCACCAGGGCTAAAACACTGGACCGCACCAGGGCTAAAACACTGCAAAACACTGGACCGCACCAGGGCTAAAACACTGGACCGCACCAGGGCTAAAACACTGCAAAACACTGGACCGCACCAGGGCTAAAACACTGGACCGCACCAGGGCTAAAACACTGCAAAACACTGGACCGCACCAGGGCTAAAACACTGGACCGCACCAGGGCTAAAACACTGCAAAACACTGGACCGCACCAGGGCTAAAACACTGCAAAACACTGGACCGCACCAGGGCTAAAACACTGCAAAACACTGGACCGCACCAGGGCTAAAACACTGGACCGCACCAGGGCTAAAACACTGCAAAACACTGGACCACACCAGGGCTAAAACACTGCAAAACACTGGACCGCACCAGGGCTAAAACACTGCAAAACACTGGACCGCACCAGGGCTAAAACACTGGACCGCACCAGGGCTAAAACACTGCAAAACACTGGACCACACCAGGGCTAAAACACTGCAAAACACTGGACCGCACCAGGGCTAAAACACTGGACCACACCAGGGCTAAAACACTGCAAAACACTGGACCGCACCAGGGCTAAAACACTGCAAAACACTGGACCGAACTAGGGCTAAAACACTGGACCACGCCAGGGCTAAATCACTGGACCGCACCAGGGCTAAAACACTGCAAAACACTGGACCGCACCAGGGCTAAAACACTGGACCGCACCAGGGCTAAAACACTGGAAAACACTGGACCACACCAGGGCTAAAACACTGCAAAACACTGGACCACACCAGGACTAAAACACTGCAAAACACTGGACCGCACCAGGGCTAAAACACTGCAAAACACTGGACCGCACCAGGGCTAAAACACTGGACCGCACCAGGGCTAAAACACTGCAAAACACTGGACCGCACCAGGGCTAAAACACTGCAAAACACTGGACCGCACCAGGGCTAAAACACTGCAAAACACTGGACCGCACCAGGGCTAAAACACTGCAAAACACTGGACCGCACCAGGGCTAAAACACTGGACCGCACCAGGGCTAAAACACTGCAAAACACTGGACCACACCAGGGCTAAAACACTGGACCGCACCAGGGCTAAAACACTGCAAAACACTGGACCGCACCAGGGCTAAAACACTGCAAAACACTGGACCGCACCAGGGCTAAAACACTGGACCGCACCAGGGCTAAAACACTGCAAAACACTGGACCGCACCAGGGCTAAAACACTGGACCGCACCAGGGCTAAAACACTGCAAAACACTGGACCGCACCAGGGCTAAAACACTGCAAAACCCTGGACCGCACCAGGGCTAAAACCCTGGACCGCACCAGGGCTAAAACACTGCAAAACACTGGACCGCGCCAGGGCTGAAACACTGCAAAACCCTGGACCGCACCAGGGCTAAAACACTGCAAAACCCTGGACCGCGCCAGGGCTAAAACACTGCAAAACACTGGACCGCACCAGGGCTAAAACACTGCAAAACACTGGACCGCGCCAGGGCTAAAACACTGGACCGCACCAGGGCTAAAACACTGCAAAACACTGGACCGCGCCAGGGCTAAAACACTGCAAAACACTGGACCGCGCCAGGGCTAAAACACTGGACCGCACCAGGGCTAAAACACTGCAAAACACTGGACCGCACCAGGGCTAAAACACTGCAAAACACTGGACCGCGCCAGGGCTAAAACACTGGACCGCACCAGGGCTAAAACACTGCAAAACACTGGACCGCACCAGGGCTAAAACACTGCAAAACACTGGACCGCGCCAGGGCTAAAACACTGGACCGCACCAGGGCTAAAACACTGCAAAACCCTGGACCGCACCAGGGCTAAAACACTGGACCGCACCAGGGCTAAAACACTGCAAAACACTGGACCGCACCAGGGCTAAAACACTGCAAAACACTGGTGGACCGCACCAGGGCTAAAACACTGCAAAACACTGGACCGCACCAGGGCTAAAACACTGCAAAACACTGGACCGCGCCAGGGCTAAAACACTGGACCGCACCAGGGCTAAAACACTGCAAAACACTGGACCGCACCAGGGCTAAAACACTGGACCGCGCCAGGGCTAAAACACTGCAAAACACAGAACCGCACCAGGGCTAAAACACTGCAAAACACTGGACCGCACCAGGGCTAAAACACTGGACCGCACCAGGGCTAAAACACTGCAAAACACTGGACCGCACCAGGGCTAAAACACTGCAAAACACTGGACCGCACCAGGGCTAAAACCCTGGACTGCACCAGGGCTAAAACACTGCAAAACACAGGACCGCACCAGGGCCAAAACCGTGGACCGCACCAGGGCTAAAACACTGCAAAACACTGGACCGCACCAGGGCTAAAACCCTGGACCGCACCAGGGCTAAAACACTGCAAAACACAGGACTGCACCAGGGCTAAAACTCTGCAAACACTGGACCGCGCCAGGGCTAAAACAGTGGAAAATATTTAACGAAACTAGGGCTAAAAGTAGAGATACAGTATTTTTAGAGATCAATAATTTGCATCAATGTTGGTGAAATATTTTCCAGCAGGGGGCAGTGATGGCACTGCAGCAGGCTTTGGGACGGAGTCAGCCAGTAGTCGGGCGTGGAGGGAACTGGCTGGCTCTCTGTGTGCCGTGGCCAGCGTGAGTCCAGGTGAGAGTAGCCGCCATCGAGGCAACCACCACCAGTTTCACCACGACTACCAGAGCAGCGGGGACGAGGGCAACGAGGACGGCGAGGAGGACTACATTGCAGCAGCGGAGGCAGCCATTGCAGCGCTTGGCAGCAGAGTGGACTCCCGGTGTCGGAGTTTTAGGGACTGCAAGCCACTGCTCATCCACAACTCATCTGGGACGGCGGCGAGGGAGTTCCGCAGGGCACCTGTTCAGGTACACCAGAAGATTAATCCTATAATTTTGCTGACATCCTCACTTTTCCTTTGAGCGCCACCAAGATGCTATGATATTTTGGATTTTTAGCAACACTAAAACTATTAACAGGATTGCCATTAATAGTTGATTCAGTTATCCATGAATCCTGCTGACTTTGGTCCCCAGACATATTCTGTAGTGCTACCAGCAAGTCAAAGTTTTAACTTATTTAGTAAAGTATGTTAAAATCTACCTTCCATAAAACACACATCCATGTTCCCTTCAGGATGAATTGTAATAACTTGGCACCATCAGCCTCAGCTTTATTTTGTTTGGCGCTAATTAGCAAATGTTACTCTGAGATGGTGAACATGGTAAATAATATTACCTGCTAAAATATCAGCACTGTACAAAACGCCAATCGGTGCTCCAGCCATCACTTCCCCCAACGTTGATTAGTTTTATTTATTTATGATGGTTACATTTCGTCGTACTTCTGAGCTGCATGACTGATATATTGTTATTGGTTCTTGGTCTCATCAGTGTCTGTTTCTCCATCTCAGTCTCCTCTGGACGAGCCGGTGGTTTTGACGGATGAAGTGATCTTCCCCCTCACCGTCTCTCTGGACAAACTCCCCGTCAGCACCCTAAAAGTCAAGGTCAGGATGAACATCTGTCCGTCTGTCTCATTTTGGATGTGGGGTTTTAGGGCTTTTTCCCGACCAGAGGCCTTTTCACCGTCTGAGTTCAGTACATCTGTGAAAGCTGTTAGAAAGCTCAGGTGTCTTTGGTTCATCACAAAACGGTGGTCCGGGGTTTGTTTAAGCCAGCTTCAAGCTAATTGGCCTACATCGTTTTCCACAGTTCCACCTGACTGGTTGAGGATTAAATGTGTTTGTTCAGGTGATGGTCACGGTGTGGAAGAGGGAGGCGGAGAAAGCGGAGGTGCAGGAACTCGGCTACCTGAGCGTCCTGCAGCAACGAGAACCAACACACACCTTCAGACACGACCTGAACACCTTCAAGGCTCAGGGTACATTTCATACGTCTGAGGACCCTCATGATATAATCCGTTATCCAGCCCTTATCTCTCTCTGTAGAACCCTCAGGTGCCCCTCTAAACGAGAAAATTGTCTTCTTTCCAGACTCAGACGAGGTCTAAAACTCAAATTGGTCCTCACAAAGTTAGAGGCCAGGAGCGCACACACAAACACACCAACTGTTTAACATTCAAACATTCAAACATTAAACCATGAAACCGCTGTATTTCAATACAAGGAAATGTTTCAATGTAAACGGCCAAACACAGAAAAAGACTCAAAGTAGAAATTAAACAGGTCAGTAAATCCCTGACAGACCTCAGGGCCGTTCTGAGCAGCATAGAAAATACAGTGAGAGGACACACTTATCTTCTAAATATCTCACACCACATGATAAAACCTGGTGTCAGTCACTGAAAAACAATGGTAGAGCTGAAACGATTAATCAGTTTAATCAGATTAATCAGCTTCTCAGCTGACACTGGATTCACTGCTTTTCTTTGTCATGATGTTTTTTTTTTGATATTTCATAGACTAATCGATTTCCCGTCCACAGTGAGCACCACTCTGACCGTCCTGCCGCCTCCCACCGTCCGCTGTAAGCAGATGACCGTCTCTGGAAGGCATCTCGCCGTCCTCAAAGGTAGGAGATGATTCTTCATCGACGCTAACTATTATTTCACAGTCGGTCGAACTGCCCGAAAAAGGGTTTCCATCACCAACCTGCAATAAAACGCATCCTAATCAGACGCCTGTCGCTGTAGGCTGCACGCTTTAATAAATTAAATCTGTTTTTTTTTAATAGAAGTTCTGTATTCTAGAATCAAACCTCTGTGAGCCGGACTGCTTCAGATCACCTTCTGAAGCTGCTCATACGAATCTAAATGTTTAAGCTGATGTGAATATGCACCTGCTGCACATCGTTAGATCAGTTAGATTCTCCGCACAGTATTATTCATTCTGATTTACCGTTGTTATGGTCAGCAGGAGAGACGCAGAGCCGACCTTTAACCGCAGAGTTGAAGTCCTGTCCCAGATAAAAGCCCGGGTCATAACGTGTCACAGTAATCAGGTTTCTGCAGCAGAAATGTGCAGGTGTGTTAACCAGGTTTCTCTTTTTCCTTGAAGCTGCCACGTCGCTCTGAGCTTTCACATGTGCATTTTAATAGTGTTTAATCCATTAAGTAGTTAATCTGCAGAAGCGCTGTCTACAAGGGAAACTGGAAAAAAACGTTTGGTCCAGAAGTTTCTCGTTTAAAAACACAAACCGCATCCAAATGATAGTTTGACAGGATACAAATCTTCCTTCTCCCAGTGTTGAACGAGTCGTCTCAGGAGGAGGTGAGCATTCGGGATGTTCGGATTTTACCAAACCTCAACGCCTCCTACCTTCCCATGATGCCGGACGGCTCCGTGCTGCTGGTGGACAATGTGTGGTACGTACAGAAACACGTGTGTGCACGTTCTTCTTAGTGATGTAATCTACAGTCACACGGCGCCGCATGAGGTTATCATGTGGTTACTGTGGCTGTTGTTATGTTCATGCCACAATATCATGAATTTCCTGTTTACATCATGATGTCATGTTGGGAGATGTTGTTGTGGTTAAAATAACATTACGTAAACGTGCTGCCGTGCCAACTACATGTTGTGATGAAGCTCTTTAAACAACAGTAGTGTGGCAGTTATGGCCTTTTTTACAATTTCTTAATTTCATTACAGATCGAAACAGTCAAATTTCCTACAAACAACAACACAATGAAGACATTTAAATAATTACATTAGGCCGATTGTGGAAAACGAGCATTTAGTCGCTAGAAAAAAGTTTAAAAATGAGATTTTAGATTTAGTTCCGCTACCAGAAACACTACTGCTCATCCCGTCTGCTCTCCGCCCGGCTAAACTATTCAACGGCTTTTGCTCGCAGCTTCGATTAATCGCTGTTAATAACTATCGAAGTGTCAAAGCCCTAATTTTAACCAACCTTGGATAACTTTGAGTTGGACGACTGAGAATCTTCACAGACGTCTGTGTAAAAGGTTTATTGAGCTGGCGAGAGAGTTCGGTAAGGACAGGATGTATGGTCGCTTAGGGTTGCGATGTCCCGGAGAGGCGAGGAACCTGGGAGTCAAGACTGAGGGTCGGGGCCCGCCTTCATCATTTATCGTTTCCCCCTGTGGTACCTGTGATAGAAAACTTAATTGGAGGTATTTACTCTAGCGTGCAACGTCTTTGATGCTGAGAGGAAACCCACGCAAACACAGCGAGGACATGCAAACAGAAAACCCAGGATCACTGGTGACTGAGAGAGCAGACCGTTTCCCAGGGCGTCAAACACCTTCGCTCTGCTGACGTCTGGTACCAACGCACACGGCGCCGCTGAGCGGCATAGTGCTAAAAGTATCAGAACAGTCAGGGTGAGGAGGTGGATCAGAAACCGGACTTTCACTCCGGACACCAAACTGCGATGCGTCACAACATTAACCACTGGTTTTATTTTGAAAGGCCAACCGAACGTTGCGTGTTTATTCTTGCTAACTTGACCGCTGAACCCTACACGTGCAAAAACGACGCTAAAGTCCGTTAAAAAGCGACGCCAAAGGGATCTGACCAAGCGTCCACATGTGACGCCCTGCAGTGAGAACGAGTTGGACAGGAGAAGAACCGGGTTAGACGGGTTTAAATAAGCCCGTGTGATTGGATCAGTGAGAGAGAGGCGGGATCTTGTTCCTTGTTCTTTATTTAAATACTTTATGTTCTGTCACCTTATACTAAGTTGAGTCTATAAAACCTTCTAGCCACGCGAGTTCAATGCCGCTCAACCTGCTTCGTCTCCTGCTCCGCAGCCACCAGTCAGGCGAGGTCGGCATGGCGTCGTTCTGCAGGGTGGACAGCCTGGCCTGCCGCCTTCCCAGCATGCTCAGCGCTTTGGAGGAGCACGACTTCCTGTTCCAGCTGCACCTCAACGACATGCCGCAAGACGACTCCAACGAGGTTTGGACGTGTTTGTGTTGAAGCTGCCGCTGTTGGCTGATTCTAAAATGTGATCTTTAATATTCCAGGATTTTATTCTGATTTTGTGTTTACAAAAATATTTAACTGCACGTTGCAGGAACTGGAAAAAAATGTCTCTGCTGTGTTTTGAAAAACATAATCAGCACTTCCTCCCTCACTGCTTCGTGTGAAGCGTCGACATCATTAAAGCTGAAACCCAGCAGCTCCTCTCCGTGTCTCAGTCCTGCGTGTTGAGGATTCGAGCGTGAACGTCAGTCGACTGTTTGCTTTAATCAAAGAAACGCTGACATAGAAACTTTTCTGAAACGGAAACAGAGGAAAGAGGCTGAAGAGGCTGCTTCACTTGATACTTCCAGGTTCACGTTTCGTGATTCTGAACTCGTGGTCATAATATTTCCCTTAGATCCTGTGTGATGTTTTATTTTCAGGGGCTGGAGGTTCCCCTGGTCGCTGTGCTGCAGTGGTCAACTCCCAAGATGCCTTTCACCAACTGTATTTACACCCACTACAGGTAAAGACCAAGCAGGGCCGATTTTAGGGGCTGTAGGGGGTCGCCTTTTGCCATTAACTCGCCCGTCGCGCTGTTAGATCGACCTGGAAGCTCCGGTTCACCCAATGCTGAGTCTGCTGCAGACTCTGTGTGTCCTTAATTAATCATTCATTGTGATCCGCATGGTTTATTTACTGCATCAGAATCTGAGACATGGAGGTCGAGGAGGGTTGAGCGAGTACTCGGCTGAAACGAGGATCCGGTACAGATAATGTACTTTTTACAAGTCCGAGTATCATCAGAGTGAAACGTGCCCATTTTCTGATAAACACAGGAACGTTGTTATGAGGCTCGGTTCTGAGGCTGTTCTGTAAATACTCTTTTAACCTGTTGAAAACAGACGCCACGTCACTGTGGGATGTTCCGTTCTCAGTCTGCAGGCCTGTAAAACGTGGGAGGGCTTTAGGTGACAGGAATGTTGATGGATCCTCTTGTTTTTATCAATATTTCAATCTTTCATTTGGTTGTTTGAACAGAAAAGTGTTTTAAAGATATCTATCAATAAAAGTCAACATTTTAACAATAAATATTGCCAAAATCCGGACATTCACCTGGCATATTTGAAAATGTTGTATGATAACTGTTGTACAGTTGTATTCTATGTGTATTACAAGATATTCAGTTGCATTAAAAGCTACCTCAGGATGGTTTTGATGGTTTATTGCTTTAAAATATAGCTTTTTTTTTACCAGGCGAGGATGAAAATATCAGATCTTTCATCAGATCTCCATACAGTCTGTAAAAATATATTAATGCACAATGGATTTATATTCCTTCGCTTCTGACTTTTCAAAGGAGGATTTTGGGTTTGTAATTTTATTCTGGTAAAAGGTGCCAGTTTTCAACAGGCTAATAAATATAGCAACCTCTGGTCAACCCATATCAATTTCAGGTTTAAATGATAACTTCCTGTAAACCCCGCCCACTTTCTGTGTAAGCCCCGCCCATTGTGAGCACAGTTATGGATGTAGACAGACAGAGACAGGCTCTTTCCTGATAACCGGATTATTTGGTGCTTATGTTCTGTGAAAAGTGTTGCTGTTACTGTTCAGACCTTCCTGCCAAACACACCTGATGTCCTCTGTGGATTTCGTACAGATTACTGTAGTAACCTCCCTCCAGGTTGCCCAGTGTCCGTCTGGACCGGCCGCGGTTCGTCATGACGGCCAGCTGTCCGAGCACCGTCAGGGTGAAGGAGCACTTCAAGGTCAAATACGTTCTGCTCAACAACCTGCAGGACTTCCTGGCTGTTCGGCTCGTCTGGACTCCAGACGGTCAGTGTGTGTGTGTGTGTGTGTGTGTGTGTGTGTGTGTGTGTGTGCGTGTGTGTGTGTGTGTGTGTGTGTGTTTGTGAGGACCGGGCAGTTTTAGACCTTTGCACATCTTCCCCATGACAAAGTGCTGTATTTGTAAATATTACTCTGCTTTATATCCAAGGATCTTAAAATAGGATTTCAGACACCCCTAAAAAGCTCTGTGAGATAACTGTTGTTGTAATTTGGCGCTATATAAATATAATTGAATTGAATTAAAAAGGAGCGTACCATTTCGTCACTCAGCTCGCCGCACGCTGCTGGAGACGCTGCAGGTTAATGTCAGCAGTTCCTATCTAGCTGCTTTAATACACTAAACTTTCCAACCTTCGGATTTTTGTAATTAGGATTAATTTGACTTAAACTGAGCCATCTGATGTTCGCGAGCCGAGAGACCATCACAGCATTTCATTACCACTAACAGGCAGTGAAACAGAGGAGTAGCTACTGTAAAGATACGTTTTGACAGTTAATTATTTTATTTAAATCTTTTGTCTTTTTACAATAAGCAGTCAGAAAGTTTCACTTTGGAATTCAGGAGTTTTACCTGCGCAGATAAGTAAAGTCCAGGATTAGCAAATTAGCCTTTAATTTTTCAATAAAATATTTATCTTGTTGCGTAAAAGGGACTGAAAAAAGATTTACTGATCATATTTGTTGACAAAGATTTTATCATCACAGTATTGAAGGTTCTCAGATTTGTTAAGAGATCCTCTTTTCTCCATAAAGAAAAGTTTAACCACATAATTAACCATCTGGTTTCTTTACTTTAAACTCCGGAGCACTGACTGATGACATTAGTAAAACATTGTAAGATTTCAGTTCTCTGCCTCATGTAGCTGCGCTGTACTGGGTTTCCTCTAAGAAAAGAAAGTCACCCTGTTATTTGTCACCCTGTTCAGGTCGCGGTCAGAGTGAGGACACGGCGCTGGCTGCTGTGGTCTGTCACACTCCTCTCAGTAACCTCGGTCACTGTCGGAAAGGAAGCACTCTGTCCTTCAGCGTGGCCTTTCAGATCCTCAAACCAGGACTCTACGAGGTGGGTCGACTCCGCTCACAGCAGAAATGTGTTTTTTCCATGTTTGTGTGTCTGTGTGAGCTGTGATCGTCCGTGCGCTGAGGGACGACTTCTTTTTCACAGTTTATTCTCTGCTGTAGATCACAAAGCGCATTTTACTGCACCTCTGCTTCCTAAACATACAAAAATACAGCGTTTACTCTCAGAAAGAGACGCTGAAATCTCCAACGAGCTACGTTGGTCACATGTCATGGCCCGCCTGCCGTGGGAAAAATGGCGTCTAGAAAGTTAAAATGAAAACATTAAAACTTATTTTAACGGTCAAACTAACACAAAACTGCCACATAACAATGTAACACGGCTGTCATCAGACAATATGTGTTGAAAGTTATAAAGTAAATGGTTCAATTTCCAAAGAAAACTATACATGAGACCAGCAGGCGGCAGCACTTTTCCACACAGCTTACCCTCAGCAGTGCAAAAGGCTTAGGAGGTGCAGAAGAGATGGTGTGCAGCAAGGGTCATTTCCACAGGAAACATTAGAAAAATACATTTAAAAAAGGTAAATAAAAATAACTCAATGTGATAAAATTCACAAATAATCAATAAAACCATTAAATGGTAAATACAATTCAGATGCTAATTTGAACGCCTGGTATCTGTACATCTGCAGCTGCTTTTACATCAAACAGTCATTTTATGTCCGTGGTAACAAAGGTCTTTGTGAAGTGTTTTGTTGCAGATTAAATTTGTGTTTAATGTTCTTTATATTTGGAAATCAGACTGTCGTCTTTAATTACCATCAGCCACTGGGGTTTCTGTCTTGCAATTGTCCTTATGACGTTCATTTCGCTTGCTCTGTGCCGACCAATCCACCTTTTTACCAGTTGAAATATGGAGTTTGTTGTATTGCACTTGCCAAAAAGACAAAATATAGCTTGATCAGTCCTTATTACCAGCTGCAATACATTTAAATGGCCAGTACAGCCTATAAAATCAATGCAGTTTTATCCACCTCAACATGAATTGATTTAAGTCAAGGAGCTCAGCTATGGCTGATTAAAGCTCACTCAGCCCTTCTAACCTGTTGAAATACCTTTAAAGGGCCAATACAACCAGTAACAGGTAGTTTTGCCAAAAAGTGACTGCAGCCTCGACCTTGTGACTTAAATAAGAAAAAATAGGCGACTAAAGACTGAAACTACTGGCAGCTTTACAGGGCCGCGGCGTTGGCTGGCACTGGGCAGCGTGCAAGCAGCTTAATGGGGACAAAATGTTTTGAAACGGGTCCAGTTCTGAGTGAGCTCTCTGCAGTCAGCAGCAGTGAAAGTAATCCTTCTGTCAGAGAGCTTTTTGAAAGAGCAAGATGCTTTTTGTTTAACCAGAAACGGCTGCTCTCGTCAAAGCCACCAGAGTCCATTGATAAAAACAGTCATTTTACCTGGCAGAGCAGGAGATGTGCGGCTCCACGGCTGCCTCTGTCGGTTAGTTTGATGTTGTTGCTGTGTGACTTTGTTAGTTTTGATTTATTTATTGTGCGTTTTAAAAGGTCAAATATCACAGAATGACACAAATGAACCGACCGAGGCGGCCCCGGACCAGAGAGGTAAAATTACTGCTTCTGTCAAAGGAGTCTGGATTAAACTGCAGCCGACTGCAGCGCAGCTGGCTCAGTACTGGACCGCTTTCAAAACCCGTAGTCTCAATCAGTCACAAAGACACATGAACATGGGGCAACAAGATGATCCCAGGAAATCTGATGACACGTTTCTTCTTCTGCTTAACGCTCTTTCTGCAGCTGAGTCAGCACATGAAGCTGAAGCTCCAGTTCACGGCCTCGGTGTCCAACCCTCCACCTGATGCTCGGCCGCTGTCACGTAAGGAGAAACATCGCTTTATGTCCAACGTTATAAACGTCCACGCGGCTTCAGAAAGACTCACTCAGTTTGAAAGTGTAGAAAGTGTAACAGCTGAACTCTGATCAGCTGGAGAGAGGAGAATAAAAAACCTGGAGAATATGAGAACATTTTCACCTGATACCAAGTAAAAACGTCATAAATGTAACCAGATAATTTACATTTATTACTTATTTTCCTGTAACGTGTTGCACAATAACATCTAACGCAGCAACAAAAGCATCACAGGCTCAGTAAAAACACGCCGGCCTCTCTTATCTCACCTATCAGACTAAAACATTTCAAATGTGCTGCTGCTGCTGGAAGTTTTGCGTTTGAAGCCCTGAGGTTTCTCTGCTCGTTGTGTCTCGTTCTCTCCGTCACCGTCCAGGTAAAAACAGCCCGTCCAGCCCGGCGGTTCGAGACCTGCTGGACCGACACCAGGCCAGTCTGGGCCGATCGCAGTCCTTTTCCCACCAGCAGCCGTCTCGATCCCACATCATGAGGTAACAGCAGTGCTGGAATGTAGCTCAAGTGCTTTAAGTACAAATCTGAGGTACTTTACTTGAGTATATCCATGTAATGCTGCTTCATCCTTCTGCTCTGCTGCATCTCACAGGCAAACGTTGGACTCTTTGCTCCATTTGTCTGACAGCTTTAGTTATTGTAGATTATAATTTTAACATCTTTCCTGTCTCATCTTTTCTAACATCTCCAAATGTGGAGATTTTCAATTACATCTTTCTATTACAACCATTAAAACTGACCTCAGATCAGCTGAAAACAGCTGTTTCTCTGAGAACATGAATAGTTTGCTTTTCAGAGAAACTCACTGCAAAAACTAAAATCTTAATCTTAGTTGAAGGCCTAAATATGCTTGTTTTTTGTCTTCTTACCAGGCGGCTTGTATGTCAGAGAATTTCACTTGTTTCAAGTTTTTTTGGCCTTAAGTAGAAAGTTTATTTATTTATTTTACCTTTATTTTACCAGGAAAGAAATCCATTGAGATTTTTAATCTCTTTTACAAGGATGTCCTGGATAAGATGTGAAACAGCACAAAATGTGCAAAAATAAGGAAAGTGAAATATTCTGGCAGATAATTTTGCTTATTTTAAGTCATATTTCCCCAATTTTAATGCTTTTTTTCTCGTTTGTGAGAGCTCAGTTTTTGCAGGGCAGTGTGTTGATCTCTGATGCGTTGCTGCAGATTAAACTACCCAACTGGATGTGAAGCAGTTCTACAGCAGTGAAACACAGCGTGCACATTAATGCAGCAGTAACGTTAATCCTGCTCAAAATTATAGATAAGACTGCATTTTCACTTACGGGTGTCGTCACTGTTGTTGCCAACAAACACAGAAAGATCAGTGCAGGTTTAAAGTTTTGGATTAGAGTTTGTTTTCAGGTGTTTCCCCATCAAGTTTCATCCAATCAGATTTGTGTGTGTGTGTCAGGACGGGCAGCGCCATGGAGCGGCGGGCCATCACCCCTCCCGTCGGCTCTCCGGTCGGTCGGCCGCTTTACCTGCCGCCGCAGGACAAGACGCTGCTGTCGCTGGACAAGATCGCCAAGAGGGAGTGCAAAGTCCTGGTGGTGGACCCCGTCAGCTAGGGAGCAAGGAAGCAAGGGAGCAAGGAGGGAAGCTCAAGGATGCAGTGAGGAGAGGCCACGAGTCAAAGGTTAACAGAAACACGGCGGGGCGAGCCTCATCAGAAGGTTACAGAGAGAGAGAGAGGCTGCACAGCACATTCAGGACTTTAATTTCCCAGAAGCTTCGGCGTGACCTGCTGCCTCGTGTCTCTGCAAGTCATTTAAACAGGAACACAAAGACTGTGCGATGAACAAACTGACTGTACAGGGTGTTAAATGACATATTTAATATAACGTGTTATCGTGTTTCTGTATTATTTAAAGGTGAGAGACGTTTCAGGAAAAAAAAACGGTTTTATTTATTATTAATTTGTGTGATCTGCAGAAAAAAATCACACAGGAAGTTGCAGAGTTCAACTTTTATTTCAGTGTTATTATCTGTTCACAATCAGTATCAGCAGGTTTCCTGTAATAAAATGTAATTTAAGAAGTGATCACGGCTTCCTGGTCCCTTTGTTTCACAAGCTGAAAACATCAAACCCTTCAGAAAACTGTTCTGTTGCTGGTCAAACTTTGTTTCTGACCAAATACATATCGCTGCTAATTAGCAATAATTAGCATGCTAACATGTTAAACTGAGATGGTGAAAATTTTCAAAACATTATATCTGCAGAGCCTAAGCCCCGCCCCTTCTGGTGGACCATGTGACCTTATTATATGACGTTATATGACCCTAACGGCGAGAGAAAAGTAATGTTTCGATCCCGTTTGAATTGTGCTGTGAAGTACACACACGATGTTTGTCGGTTTAAAATGAACATCTGAAAGTCAAGAAAGTCGCAGCTTGTTAGCTGTTAGCGGCTACTGAGTGCCGACTTGCAAAAGTGGCGTCGTATTTATTAAAAATAGCTTAAAAGTTTGTATTTTTGGGTAATAATGGCACATTACTGCTAAAACAAACCCCAGCAGCTTTTCTAAAAAAGTTGTGATGATTTTTGGCCTTTTTAGCGATGAAACTCTGTGAATAACTGCAAAGTTCTGCTCTTTAAGTTTGAATAATGCAACGGCTGCGATTAACCAGCGCAGGATAAGTCAATTAACTGATTAGTAAATCAACAGAAAAGGAATCTGGAGTTCAAACAAACAACCAAAGATCTTAAATCCACAACATGACCGTGTCTGCAAAAGGAAACAAACTGATGGAGAAAAAAATAATAAATGAAGTATTACATCACATGCAGCTGATTAAACACAGACGCTCCTTCCTTCATAAAACGATCACATGTTGCTGAAAAGGAGGATTTAAATGGCCACGCTGTTCTCGATGTGTGTGGGTAAGAGGTAAGTGTACGGCAGCTCCAGGTGGCTGTTGCGCTCTGTGATGTCATCAGAAATGGCCTTTAGTTCGGCCTGCACCTCCTCCACCAGCCTGCGGTGGGCGTCGTCTCTGAAGACGGCCTCCTTGTAGTGACACAGAGGAACCTGCAGGGGGAGACAGAGCTGTCAAATCAGGTTTGTGATTTATTTGATCTGAAAGGATCAAGAAAACACAATTTGTATTGATCTGAAAGTCAAATACAAGATCAGGCCAAAGTGTTTCTGCTCGTGCAAACAGGTGGTGGTGGCGCAGTGGATAAGACGCCTGCCTTTGGTGTGAGAGACCCGGGTTCAATCCCCCACCATTGTGTCCCTGAGAAAGACACTTAACCCCTCGTTGCTCCAGAGGCGCGACCTCTGACATGTAAGTATAAGTCGCTTTGAATAAAAGCGTTAGCTAAATGAATAAATGTAAATAGGTGCGTTTCCAGATGACAGCAGCCGACTTTCGCTGAATTGATAGTCTAATGAGCTGCAGGGGCGGAGTAAAAGACAGAGCGCCGTCAAGTCAGCGTGAGACGTCAGTCCCTGGAGACGCTGCAGTTTTGTGGTAAATTGACTCAAAACACATTCACACATGTAGAATTTAAAATAATTTTAAAAAGAGGGAGATTAAACGTAAAAATGTTTCCAACAGAACCAGGTGTTTGTTTTTCCCGCAGAGCAGACGGGGCGGGTGGAGACTCACAAAGTCGACGCTGGGCTGCGACAGCAGAGCCAGCACCATCAGGACGCGACAGGTGGAGTTCACATCCGGCAGGTAGGACAGGATGTCGTCCTCCGTCACCGAGCCTTTGACCTGCGGAGGAGGACGACACATGGACGGCGGTCTGTTGGGCATCCAGAGGGCGAAATCAAACTGGAGGAGACAAAGAGAGGAAGAACAGCAGAGCTCAAACTGATCAACCTGCACACAAGAAAACTTAACGTTCCCACGTGTTGGGAATTCAGCTGCGATAAAAAGTAGTCTGAAGTCAAATCTACGCCGTAGCCTGACGCACACCTCCCTAAAACCTTAGCCACACGCCTCGGCGACGCAGACCAAAGAACTTTGATTGGCCGGTGTGGTCACGTCACATGTCCTTCTAAACATCGCCATCTGCCTCTGCACCGGCTCGAGGGTCGTACACGCCGCTTCATCTGACGCCTTCTCCCGTTTCTGTAATTTTACTAAAAGTACTGCCGTCCTATGTCCATCAGCTCCAACATGATTGGCTCGCCTTCAGTCGCCACTGTTTGTAGCAGCCTACACCAACGAAGAAGAGGAAAGTCAACACAGGGGAACATAGAAACCCCGCCTCCAACTAGTGATTTGGCGACTAATGCTGCGTTCCATTTACCTTGGAGGTCGGAGCTGGGAATGACGTCACAGCCGAGTTGACGGCGTTCCGGTTCAAACCTCGCTCGGCCAGCTGTTTGTTTACAACTAGCCAGGTTAGTTATTGATACGCCGGTTGATTAAAAAACGCATTGTGCTGTATTTCCTCACACTAACTGTAGCAACACGTCCACAGACAGCTGTTGGACAGCACTTTGTGTACCAACATTTATATGAAGAGCTAATAAACAGTATAAACTACAGCTTTCAGTAACTGTTGATACCCCGACAGCCATCTTGGATCACGAAGTCGGGGTAGTGCGGGTCGTCCCGACTTCCCGAGTCGAAATCCGACTTCAGGGGGCGTTCCAGCTGAAAGTTCCAACTGGGACCTCGAAATTCCGACTTCCCATGTCAACTGGAACGCACCAATAGTCCACGCCGTCGTGAGCATCTGCTGGGGAGGAGGCTACATTAGCCTCTGCTACAGGCTACAGTAGCCTCTGCTACAGGCTACAGTAGCCTCTGCTACAGGGTACATTAGCTTCTGCTACAGGGTACATTAGCTTCTGCTACAGGGTACATTAGCTTCTGCTACAGGCTACATTAGCCTCTGCTACAGGCTACAGTAGCCTCTGCTACAGGCTACAGTAGCCTCTGCTACAGGGTACATTAGCTTCTGCTACAGGGTACATTAGCTTCTGCTACAGGGTACATTAGCTTCTGCTACAGGCTACATTAGCCTCTGCTACAGGCTACAGTAGCCTCTGCTACAGGCTACAGTAGCCTCTGCTACAGGGTACATTAGCTTCTGCTACAGGGTACATTAGCTTCTGCTACAGGGTACATTAGCTTCTGCTACAGGCTACATTAGCCTCTGCTACAGGCTACAGTAGCCTCTGCTACAGGCTACATTAGCCTCTGCTACAGGTTACAGTAGCCTCTGCTACAGGTTACAGTAGCCTCTGCTACAGGCTAGAGTAGCCGCAGTAGCACAACAATCTCTGAACCAAAGTGTCTGTGATTGAGTTGATAACGATAATTTCACGATACAGTGATTCTGCGATAATCGATATATCGCTGGACGACTGAAGTGATTCAGCACAATATCTATTAGCACAAAATGTAAAAATGTTTTCTGTTTATTTGCTGAAATCCAAACTGTTAGAAAACAGCACGATTCTGCTGCACAGTTTTCAGTCTCTAAATAAAACTACAGAGCAAATATGAAAAATTACTATAAAAAATGCAAATTCACTGAATTTTACTGCTAAAAACAAATTTCTGTTTCCACCTGAGTCTGTCCATCACATTATATTAATAACTGTTCAGTGACACAGTGTTGTGCTGCCCTTTCTCTTCCTACTGATAGCTGTATTTTTAAGCCACTGGGAATTTTAGGTTTGAGTTTTGACCCTTTGGGGTTGCTGTAGCTGGTCAGTGTGGAGCGCAGACGCAGCAGATCGAGCTAATAAAGTTAGCAGCTCTTTTTATTTCCCACAGAGCTCAGGAAACATGGACTTTCAGTATTTCACAGTGTGTCACTCAGGATGTTGAACGTGTGAAGCAAAAGTTTATATTTTTGCGATTGTGATGCTAATCACCATTAGCACCTTAATGGAAATTCCCATTATATGTTAGCATTGAGCTAACCGTCGACATGATTGGCTGGAACATCGAAACAGTATCATGGAAGACTGTTTAATGATGTATTGCTGTATCGATTTATTGGCACAGATCTCATCAGGAGTCCGAGGTGTGATGCTAACCTTTATACAGAAAATGCGGGTCGTTAGAAAATCGAGCTCTAATAGGCAGATTTGGCGACGAGAGATGATTACAGCAAATTCTTTACAGTTACGTCACCATAAGTCGGTGAACGTGAAACTCAGACTGTCCAGCCGAAGACGAAGAAATATCGCTGGCTTTGGAAATCCCAACACGCAGGAAAGCTCCACAGGTGTTTTTAAATCAAGATGGACGCCGCGGTCATGTGACGAGTCCTGCAGGTGGCTCACCTGGGAGAAG
Source organism: Lepomis macrochirus (assembly GCA_024633595.2). Classification (NCBI taxonomy): domain Eukaryota; kingdom Metazoa; phylum Chordata; class Actinopteri; order Centrarchiformes; family Centrarchidae; genus Lepomis; species Lepomis macrochirus. Next base: position 2,033,470 of record JALXJV020000021.1, read on the forward strand.
TTAACAGCGGCGTGTAGAGCTGAGCAGCAGTAGACGACCATGGTGACGAACTTGGACACTTCAGCTTTGGTCTGGAAAGACTGGGGGAAACCTGACGGAGAGGACGAGACACGTTACGCATCCACTTCGCCTGTCCCTCCAACAAACACACAAACACACAACCAAACAAACACCTGAGGTGGGGTTGAAGCCGTGCGCGTTGATGTCGGCGATCCAGTGCTGAAGCTCAGAGTCCTGCAGCACCTCGTCGTCTCCGCTGTAATACAGATCGACCCAGCCGGTAACAAACCTGCAACACACACACATTAGATTTCAGACCTGGTCTTTGCAGTTCTCTACCTGTCCACCAGGTGCCCTCAGACCTGACTCTCTAACACACCTGCTCACCTGTTTCCCTCGTCAGCCCATTCCTGCCAGACGTGTTCCTTTGCTTTCAAAGCACCACCACCTGAACCCTGACCTGCTAGTCTGCGCACACCTGCATTGCGGTGCAATAGGTGCGTTTGAGATGACGGCGGCTGACTTTTGCCGACTTGACATTCTAACGTGAGTTTCAGGCGACTGCAGGGGCGGGGTATAGAAACGGCGCCGCCAAGTCGGACACGTTCTACCCGCATCAGCTTACTGTGATCTGGTCTGTGCATTTTTCCTTGCAAATGCCGCGAGACCAGGAAATAGTGTGGTTTTTATGTCGTGTGACGTTTTGCAGCGCCGGCGAAAGTCGGTAACCAGCATGGTTGTCTGTATTTGGGGTATCTGTATCTGTGGACTGGATAAGATCAGGTGTTTGGATTCTGCTTCTCGGTTCCTAACTTCCTGCATTTTACAGCCCATCAAAGTGTCTCTGATCTGCCAGGAGCTGCTACGCCGACCTGACGTCACCTCATCTGTTACGTCAACAAAGCCTGAAGAAGAGGGTCCTTCTGGTTCTGGTCCTGGACCGTGGTGGGCCGCAGAAAAAGCAATGTAAATATCTACTATCTTGTTCTTTCTCTGCAAATAGTTGGATTATAACTTGCATTGTTTATTCCATATTTATATATTTCTACATTTAGAAATATGCTCCTCATTCTGATTCTGTGCGGTCAAACTCGTGTTTTTGCAAAATAAAATCTCTCTTGTGTAACAAAAAGCTGGAAAAGGATCTTGGAAAGTCTCTCAGCTGGCCGAATCACCTGGCTGAGGTGCGTTTGTTCACCTGTGCAGCGCGTCCCAGACTCTCAGGGCGTCCTGGGCGTAGTAGCTCTGCGGCAGTCCGTCCACACCGCGGTCGGTCACGTCGTCACAGACGCACAGAGACGAATAATGAATCCTTGCTGACGCCCGGGACAGGAGGACAGGTAGCGCCGTCAGACCGCAGCCTATCGCCTGGAGGGAGGAGACCAACACAGGGACAGGTAGCTGGTGCCGTGCAGCTTCCACACTAATGTTCCCGGGACAGGCGATGACGTACCTTATCAAACACTCCGTCAGACGCCAGCAGCGACGCTCTGGCCTGGATGTTGATCTGTAGCGACGTCCTGAGGTGTGGCATCAGCAGCTACCCACAGAAACAGCCAATCAGAGAAGAGAAAACTGATTACAGAGAAATTTAACCAGCGGAAAGCGATCAGTCACAGGTGACCCTCCTTAAACCTGCAGAAACTGATGATTCTATCCTGCTGCTTTTAGCTGAAACAAGCACAACATTAGTCCAGTCTTCTCCCCCTGTGAGCTCTGTGTTTGGTCTCCACCAGCTCCTGAGGGAAACATCTGCTAAATCCTTCACTATGCTCACTAGTTAGCGTTTTCACATCTTCATCTCTCTGAGAGTTACCAGAACAGGAAGCTTCAGCCGGAGAGATAAACAACGAGCTGAAAGATTCAGCTGATTCCTGCGCTCCACCAACACACTGTCACAAATATTAATTGAAGACCTGGAGCAGCAAACAGCCGGTGTACCAGCTGCACGCCTCGCCGTTTCCCATGCGTTCATTTATTTGTGGCGGGCCGCCAGTCCATCAACGCTGGCCGCCACAGATTGATTTCCTAGCTAATAAGAAGAGCTAAGTTCATGTTAGAATGCAGCTGGGTTTTCGAGGCTAGCACCCTGCTTATAGCTGCTAGTCAACACCCCTCTGCACCCATAGACAGCATCTTACTGGATGAAGCCCCCCCGCTGATTTGAACGGAGAGCAGTGAAGCCAGTTTTGGTTTTTTGGGTTCTTCCTTGTGTGTCTTGTTTCCCTGGTTGTGTCCACCTGTGCGTCCCTCTTGTGTTCTAAAGGCCCGAGGGCGAGTGCTCTCTCGCCGACATGTTGAGCCCTTTTAACCCTTTAAGTCCACATTTCTGCAGACTTTGCCTGAGGGAATTACCCACAGTTCATAGCGCTGTGACGTGAAACACGGGGGTTACCAGGGGCCCGGAAACAAGAGAAAAATCAAGAAACAAACCAGCGTGGAAACAAACACTGATGTTAACATTGTTAGAATTTTTCACACGACGTCAGAGGACTGCAGTCACCTTATCACACACTTAGTTCATTCAGCTATTTATTTTAGTTTTCACCTGATGATGCTGTTCTGACCAACAACAGTGCTGAAATGATTATTGACAAATGTAGACTGACATTTCCCTCTGCTCCGCTCTGCAGGCCGAGAGCCTGCAGGACTTACAGATCAGGCAAAAAACATAAATTAAAAATGTGTTTCAGCGTCGTCATGGTAACATGATAACAGATCTAATACTAAAACGCATCAAATTCTTTGCATCGCCGCCAAGCAAAAGTACTTGTGAGGGTTCAGGGCTCAGGGGGACGTTGGGATTGGGCCTAAGTCTCGGTCTTTGCCTCAGCGTTTGGGGGATCTTGTGTTCAGCGGTGGATTCTGAGTTCCGGTTCTTGCCTGCTTCCTCAGTTTGCCTCCCTGAACCTTTATTTATTTCAGTCAACACTATTAACTGCATCTGCTCCGCCTGAAGGCCAGTTCATACGTCTGCGCCTTCATCAGCGTTCAAACGTGCGCGCTGGCGTCTGAGTTTGTGCACCTGGTGCAGTGGGTGTGGCTCCGGCAGCTGTCGCAGCGTGGCCACACAGCACAGCTCCCCCAGCATGTGAGTCCTCAGGTAGTGGGAGGCCAGCTGGTGACACTGGAAGTCTGCACTGTAAACCCACATCTTGGCCAGCAGCCAATCACAGCCGGGGTCGGAGGGCAGGAAGACGGGGTTCTGAGGACCGGGTGTCTGCTGCAACTGAAGAAGAGGAAAATCACCGATTGGTGGGCTGTTTGACGGGGCAAGTCCTGTACTTCATAGCAAACATTTATTTTTATTTGTCCCAATATAGCAGGTCATGGAGGGAAATTGAGTTTGTAACCCCCGTATACATTCATACAGAAGCAACTGTAGAAACAGAAACAAACAGAGGATGAATCAGAGTTTAAGAATCTGACAGCTTGGGGGGAAAAGTCTGGTGGTGCAGCAGCAGAAACTTTGCCCCCGAGCCACGTGGCCCAATGTCAGCAGCTTGTCTGTGTGTTTGGAAAATAAACATGTTTCACCAAATATTACTGCAAAAAAGGGTGTATTAAAATAAATGGATTTGTTCTAGTATAAACAAATCACCAATTAACATAGACCAACATTCTTTGTATAAAAGTGCGTTTTATATGTGTTAAACAGAAAGTGTGAATATTATTTAGGCCTGAGTCTGCAAAAGTAAAGTTCCTTTCATTGTCACTTTGTCTGCATAGTGGAATTAAAGTAGTTGATGGTATAAGATGCAGCAAAACCAAAGAGAACGACTAGTTCACTTGTAAAAAGGAATTTTAGAGAGGAGGCCTGACATCTGAAATAATTTGAACCGTTTAAAAACTCTTATGTCACATTATTAGCTGTAAAGTCATTACTTTGAGGCAGCCTTGGTTTTTACTTGAGATGCAGTGGGTTAATATGAGTTTTTCTTCAGGCGGGGGCTATTTACACTCTTTAGTCTTGTTCTCATAAGTGAAAATACATCAATTGTATTATTAATTAGTGAACATAAATATGTTTCTTGTATTACAAGAAGACCAGTTTATCTCAAGTAGTTTGTGAGTTACTAAGGAAAATGTAAAATATTTTAGACTTTACCTGTATGAAAACACCTGGGAGCTCACCTGGATGGCGATGGGGAGCAGCTGGCCCTGCTGGTTCAGGTGGAGGAGGCACATCGGAGCGGACAGATACGTCTGCTTCCCGTTGACCACATTGGCTGGGACGCCGTCCAAAACTTCGAAGTCCAGCAGGTACACGGTTCCTTTCTGTCACGTCACAGAACATCAAGACAGAGCAGCTGAAATAAAAGTGCGCAGCCGGTGTGACACCAAAATGTGTGACCTATCAGATTCTGTGACCCAAATGGGAAGTTAAGCGCCAGAGGCTCTGTTGGCGATGTGAAGCTTGAAGCTCGGTCGGGTTTAGGAAAACATCATCGTTTGGCTGTAGTCACAGAATCTGATAGGTCACACATTTTGCTGTTACACCGGCACCAGTGAACAGCTGGAGGTCAGAGAACGCACCTCTAGCTCCTGCTCGAGGGAGGAGCCTTCAGGCAGGAAGGGGCGGAGCATGTCGGAGCTGACGGACAGGTTCAGAGGGAGGAGGCGGGTCTGACGCAGCAGCAGAGGGTTGCAGCCGTTCAGACACTGGTAGCCAAAATACCAGTCCTCCGTCCAGTGAGTCTTCACGAACCCTGACGGAGAAATAAAAGATGAGTCTATGGGTCATAAAAAAGAAAAGTGTCAACATGCGCTCCGCTGCAGGCTAATTTATATTTCCATTGACTTCATTTGCAATCAGATATCAAATCCTGATGTTTTGATTCTTACAGGCGGTGTTGTTCTGGTGTCCGCTGTGGTCGAAAACCGTCTCCAGCTCTGTGAAACCGGGCCAGGCATGAGTTCGGTCCAGGAAGCCTTTCAGGTGGTGCACGTTAGTGACCGGACTGAGGACAAACAAACAAGCACAGCTCAGACTCCTCAGCGCTCATTCATGCGTTTGTCACCAGACCTCGGTCAGAACGTGCTTTCAGAGCGGCGCTTCACCTCTTGTGTGTGTAGCTGAGGTTCGGCCCGAGTTCAGACATGTTCAGGTCAGCACACTGAGGAGCGCCGTCGACGAACTTACGCCATCTGCAATAACAGAATGAAGATCTCAAAACCACAAAGAGTTTGTAGTAAAGGCTGATAGCATCACCTGTTTGTTACCGTTACAGGTTTTGGGTCTAGCCTGTGTAGGGGGTTCAAACTATGGCGCGACACGTTTATATTTATATTGCCCCTGAGTTACTTAAAATTAAAATTAGATTTGCCCTGTTGACTCAAAATAAAGTTCCTACTGTGGACTCTAGGTGTCACTATCACTACATGTGATTTTTCAACCCGTTCTCGTCCCACGGTGTCGCACATAGAGAGCCAAAGTCCCTCCCCTTCCGGTGGACCACCATGGGACCTAATTTCGGAAAAATAATGTACGGTAGTCAACGGCAGGAGACAACAAATATGTTGATCATGTTTGAATTGTGCTCCGAATCACACACACGATGTTTGTCGATTTAAAAGATAAATTTTAAAGTCAATAATGTTATTGAAACTAACGTGGCTGAAGCTAAAGGTTACTGAAGCTAACGTGACCGAAGCTAAAGGTTATTGAAGCTAACGTGGCTGAAGCTAAAGGTTACTGAAGCTAACGTGACCGAAGCTAAAGGTTATTGAAGCTAACGTGGCTGAAGCTAACGTGACCGAAGCTAAAGGTTACTGAAGCTAATGTGACCGAAGCTAAAGGTTATTGAAGCTAACGTGGCTGAAGCTAACGTGACCGAAGCTAAAGGTTACTGAAGCTAACGTGACCAAAGCTAAAAGTTATTGAAGCTAACGTGACCGAAGCTAAAGGTTATTTAAGCTAACGTGACCGAAGCTAAAGGTTACTGAAGCTAACGTGACCAAAGCTAAAGGTTACTGAAGCTAACGTGACCGAAGCTAAAGGTTACTGAAGCTAACATGACCGAAGCTAAAGGTTATTGAAGCTAACTTGGCTGAAGCTAACGTGACCGAAGCTAAAGGTTACTGAAGCTAACGTGACCAAAGCTAAAGATTATTGAAGCTAACGTGACCGAAGCTAAAGGTTACTGAAGCTAATGTGACCGAAGCTAAAGGTTACTGAAGCTAACATGACCGAAGCTAAAGGTTATTGAAGCTAACTTGGCTGAAGCTAACGTGACCGAAGCTAAAGGTTACTGAAGCTAACGTGACCAAAGCTAAAGATTATTGAAGCTAACGTGACCGAAGCTAAAGGTTACTGAAGCTAACGTGACCAAAGCTAAAGGTTACTGAAGCTAACGTGACCAAAGTTAAAGGTTACTGAAGCTAACGTGGCCGAAGCTAACGTGACCAAAGCTAAAGGTTACTGAAACTAACGTGACCGAAGCTAAAGGTTACTGAAGCTAACGTGGCCGAAGCTAACGTGACTGACGCTAAAGGTTACTGAAGCTAACGTCAAAAAACCTCCATGAGAGGATGATGTGATGAAAGGAGGTGACATATATTTCTGTGTGGAGCTGAGTTTTCTAGCTAGTAGCAACCAAGCAATGAACGTTAGCTTAGCATTACAGCGCTAACATGTCGGTGACGTATATCGTGTGAGACGAGAGATGTAGTTCATTGAACGTTTCACACAAAACGACATGTAACTTCACTGTTTTAGGACAAACTGTGACTTTCTTGACGGACAAAATTATATTTTAAATTAATTAACAGCATGTGTGTAATTCAAGACTCAATTCTAACAGGATAAAAAGGTAAGTTGTCTCTTGCCGTTGACTACCGTACATATTTTTCCCAAAATAAGGTCCCCGGAGCCGGAAGGGGAAGCGAGTGACTGAGGCTCTCTATTGACGCTTTATTGAGACCCATCGCTTTTTAACACCCTGTGTACATTTAACCAGCGCCCCTGAAAAAATGTTATTAGGGGTCGGCTGGTCATTTTTCAGGTAAGTAATTTTGTTTTAAGCCTGTTTGTCACTAGCCAAAATTAGCATCCCAGCTAACATCACAGTTACCGTGAATTACAGATGTACTTGCTAACTAAGCTAGCTAGCTCCAACCTCTTGTCCAAACATGGTCACGTCTGGCTCCAAAAAACCAAGATGGCGATGGCTAAACACCAACGACGTTCCACTTTATATTCACTTCTGATATCAGGGGTTTAGAAAAGGCTCCAGGCAGATAGGATGCTCATTTCCTCTACAGAATCCAAGATGACTGACCGTCGCCGACAAGGCCCTGCGTCGCTGTTCTCATTAGGAGTGAAATGCTCAGGCCTGCTGTCGTTCATTCAAACAGAGATCCTGACATTTCACAGAACAGTTTGCTGTTTTTACCTGATGAGCTTCTGCTGACGTTGCAGCTGCCTGAGTCGCTGCTGCTTCAGCTTCTCTTCTGTCTCGTCCTTCAGCAAACACACTGGGGAGGAACAAAGGTGGTAATAATAAGAATAACATCTGCTCTACAGTCACAGAGTAAATAAAAGAACCAGCAACAAAGTAAAACTGTTTTAAGCTCCGACCACATCCACACAGTCCTTTCCTGGAGCTCTGAGCTCTGAATACGTAAACATTTAGTACAGGTAATATCAGAGCACAATGTTAACACCACGTGTCCCAGTACAGATGTAGGATATAATTACAAACAGGATTTTGAGGTAACAGTTATACAAAGAACTGGTTGAATTAAACGTAAGTTTAAGTCATTCCAAGGGCGTCACTTTGTGTTGAAAAGGGGTGGGGACACACTTATTTCACAAGATGTGACCGTGCACAATGTTGAGGTCATGAACACGAGTCGAGAAGTTATTTTAATTGTGGTTCTGGGGTCCTTCCCCTAGAAGATTTTGAGCATTAAACACTTAATTTCCTGCATTCTGGAGACGTTTTCTGCATCAAGTTATGCTGAAAATGTCTTTATTAATAGAGATGGAAGCACAGTATTCAGGTGACAGGTGACAATTCAAAATATAGTGGGCCATGATTCAGTAGGCCCAGTCAGTAGAATGTTTTTTTAGCTTAAGTTACTTTTTTTTGGACAACGCAGATGTTTCTTTTTTGTATTTACATTGCATTGCATGTTTGCTTATTGTGAAAATAAAACTTTTTCAAAGCATTTTCATTTGCTGTTGCTTTAAAGAAAAAGATGCCTATGAGTTATTCATTGGCAAACTGTATGAGCTGCATTACTTTATTTCTTAAAGGAGCCCTATTATACAGCTCTTCCAGTCCTGTATTGTAGTTCTGTGACTCCTGTATGGGAGCTTTGCATGATTCAAAGTTAAAAACAATAATTTTCTGTCTTACACTGGCTCTTCATGTTGGCCTTCATTTCAGCCTCTGTCTGAAACGAGCTGTAGATGCTCAGACTGTCTTTTTGAGACACCAGGATTTCAAGTGACCCAGTTTTTCGTATTCCATTTCTTCAAACCTGCTCATGTTCAAGCTGCTCTCTGCTTCAGTCACAGCGTATCAGCCAGGGGATGAAATTAGCAAACACAGGGTAAAGGCTGTCATCGCAAAGCCATCAGGGGGATCTGGGAAGCTGCTGAAAAGGCGTCCCGGTGGCTTTAATTAAAGAAGGGTGACGTGGGGCTGAATTTGCTACCATGGACATGAGCCGGGCCCAGAACAACCCCGGCTGGGTGTCTGACGTTAAGACCCGAGTTTATCCCTGACGACCCAGAGTTTATCCCTGACGATCTGTCCAGGTTCCACCACAGAACTAACTGTGGCAGGTGAACAGTTAATTGAGGTGGGGTTTTCTTTTTTTTTTAAAAAGCAGAGTAGTCAGGGATTAAGGTTACATGATATATTCCGCATTTATACTGTCAGGTCCCCCCACGTGTTAATAAAGCATTCTACATAGATTGCAGAAGTGGCAAACTGAGTGGCAGGTAGAAATGCCCCTGGTAGCATCTGTAGGCTAAAGTTCACAGCTTTGAACTGAAAAACCAAAATCAAGAAATATATTAATATGAGTTACAGGAAGAACTCGACTACATAAAGTTCAGATTTATGACAAAGTGAAGAGAGAAACTTTGCCGGTGCTCCTCAGCAGGGATCTTACACTTTCCGCTCCGCAGCTCTACGTCGCCGTCTGTTGTTCGCAGCCATCTCTCACAAAGGAACACCTGTAGTTCTGCATCCTCAGGTCCGGTCTGACTTCGCCCTCCCTGCTCGGCCTGCCGGTCCGCCAGCCTGCGGACCTCCACCCGGTTGCAGTGCCAGTCCAGGTTGGGGTATCCGGTTCGAGCCTCCAGATGAAGCCGGACCAGAACCAGATGACCCAGAGGCCGGTTGGCCCGGACCCAAACTGGACACGTCTGTCAGGACGGCAGGAAGATGGTCATTTTCTTTTGTAAATATTCTGCAATCCACCGACTCTGATCACCCAAACAGAAGATATCGCTCGAGACAGGGTCAGTTTGTCAGCTGTTTCTGAAATAAATCCACACGAGTTGCTCTGTAGATAAAGAGATGACGGTCTGAAGGCCTAGTTCAGTCTAAGTTTAAACCTTTCACACCTCTGCACACCTGAGGTTTTTGAATCGTCTGTTTCAGGAAGGCGAGGAGGACTCCTAAGATGCCGAGACAACATTAGCTGATGTTGCAAGCTTGCTAGGAATTCAGAAAATGACCAAAACACAAAATAGAGGTTTGATCTCTTTTACATCTGTTGGGAAAATACTGCTTCAGTTTATTCTTTGGTCAAACATTTAATAACGTTACTGACTAAGAGTTTCAATAAGAGAACAACACAGGAACAAGCCTTCAGCTCAGCGATCTGATGCAAAGGCGGAATCCTTAAACCTGCATTCTACTGAACAGCCAGCAGGGGGCGACTCCTCTGGCTGCAAAAAGAAGTCCAGCTCTATTAGAAATAATAATAAAATGTTTCTCCTTCTCACCTGATTTATTACCCCAGTAAACACTTTCCTGATGAGTTTATGGTCTCAGTCGCTAGTTTCAAGTCTTCTTCAACACAGCATGATGTTCATTTAGTAAATTATGGTCCCATCCTCATGGAAACGCTGTGTAAATTTAACCAGCGCCGTTGAAAAAAGCTTATTAAGAGTCGGCTGTTCACTTTCTCTGGTGAGAACATTTAGTTTTAAGACAAAGTTAATAAAATGACAGTTAACGTGAATTACAGATGCACTTAGCTAAGCTAGCTAGCTAGCTCCGCACACGGCCGTTAGCTCCACCGTCTCGTCCAAGTGCGGTCACATCCGGTGCCGCTGGTTGCAAAAACTCAACATGGCGGCGCCCTATCAGCTAAACAGGAGGCTTCAAAACGGCGGTCCACAAACTAACGGCGTCACCGTGACGACGCCCATTTCTTATGTACAGTCAATGGAAACAACACATTCTCAGTCCCAACTCATCAGTAATGGACGCTTGATCAAGACCTCTTTTTAACGCCCTGGGTTCCCTCTTGTGTTGTTTTTGGAGGCATAGAGCTCACGTTAGCAAGAATACCATCTGATAAGATTTCTAAAATAACAGCAGTGGTTAACATTGCTGTTTAGACAACAGCAGTACTTGGTTAGGTTTAGGACATGATAATGATTTGGGTTCAATTTTACTTTCTTAGTTGACTTAATTAACGTAAGTTAAGCAACAGCAGACGTGAAACTCAGGCAACTTACGTAACCTTAACTAATGTAACTTAAAACATTCAATGCTGACTTTGTGTTTCACTCAGGAAACAAACAGCAGTCTCGTGTCGATGAAGATTCTCAGTCATCCAGGTCACAGTTATCCAACAAAGGTTAAAGTCAAGGGGAACTGGACTTGGTTGAAAGATACTGGAAGACGTTTCGTCCCTCATCCAAGGAACTTCTTCATTTCTGCCTGACTGGAAGGGAAACTCAGCTATTTAACCTCAGTGGGGTCGTTTGCCAGGATCGTCCATTTCACCACTTCCCAGGAAACTCAACAAACGTAACCTGTTGGTTTCAGGTGAAGATACCAACGATGGTCGCTCAGGCTCAGCCTCTGGTAGTCCTAACGACCAACCAGGAACACTAACGAACCAGCGGTATCGACGATCCAGGCAAACGACCCCACTGAGGACGCCGTATGGACGCCCTGAGATGAGAACAGTCTGGTCTTGAACATGCGTCCATATGTGACGGCTTGGGAGCGAGAACAGGTTGAATGACATTAAAACCTTTGAATCAAGAAGATAATATCGTCCCACAGACGCAGACGCTTGTGCTCAGGCTGTTTTTTCCAAAGTCAGTAATTAACCTTCAAGCTCATTGGTTTAGTTTTTATTTCTGCGTCGTGCACCGAACTCACCGACCCAGGCAGGAGATGACAGTCGCCCTCGTTCACGCTGATGGGCGGAGTCTCCCCCTGCGAGCCAATCAGACTGAGCCACAGGCGGCTGAAGGTTCCGCAGGTGGTACCAGGTGAGGTGTGGACGGTCACCTCAAACTCCTGACAGGAAGTCTTCATGTCGGACATGATGCTGACACAGCTGGTGAGGACAGAGAGATCGCAGAGCGTCAGATTTCACCCGTTGACGGCGCGCTGGAACGCCAGACGGAGTTACGTTCCCAACAGCGACTGTTTCTGTCACCGTTTGAGGTTTTTTGGGGTTTTTTGGATCTTTTTGTGAAGGCCTGCCTCTTGTGTCTTGGTGTATTTCACTTCCTTGGGTCATTTATTCACTCGTTCTGTTTCCTGTTTTACTTTGGCGTTTCCCTCTCTGGCCGCTTCCCTTCCTGCTCTCGTGTTTTCCACTACGTTTCTTACGTTTCCCTGATTGTTTTCACCTGTACCTCGTCAGTCCCTCCCCGTTTGGTGCAAATTAGTGAGCGTGTTTCTCCTTCGTGTGATTTCTTCTACTTCCCAGTGTTTGGTCAGATCCTCCCTGTTTCCTGAGGAATTCTGCATGTTTCTGGATTTTGGATCTGTTTGCTGATGTTGGACTGACTTCACGGTTTTTGTCCTCTGCCTGTCTAATCGCCTCCTTGTAAGTTTTGCCGCGTTGTGGTTTTATGATTGAATCTTTGAATCTTACCTGCTTTGGACGTCTGGGAAACCTGTGACTTCCTGTGTCCCACACTTATCTGAAAGCGTGGCGGTACGTGACGTGTGTCACTTCACTCTGGTTCGAGTCAGCTGTGAGCTGCATATGTGTTGTGTGAGAACGTAAAGCTTATAGCAGCAGAGACTCTAGGAGACCAGGAGCCGTATTATTCTGAGCTGGCAGCGTGTTTCACCTCCTAACTTTGAAGACTGGATCAGAAGTACTGAACCGGATCAAGCTTTAAATATGGACGCTTGGTAAAGACGCATTCAGTGTCGTGTTTGCACGTGTAAGGTTCCGTGGTCGAGTTAGCAATAAAAAAAATGCAACGTCTGGTTAGTCTTTCAAAATAAAACTAGTGGTTAACATTGTGAAACGGCGCAATTTTGTTAGGTTTAGGAAAAGATCCTGGTTTGGGTTAAAATAAGGAAGTTAGTTTTGTAAGTTAAGTTATGTAACTAACGTCGCATGACTAAAAATCTAATATCAAGCTTGACTTTTTGTTTCACATGGCGGCTGTAGTGGAATATCCAGAAACTAATGTGACATATTCTCGGTCAAATAAAGCCTTTAAGGATTTTTAAAACACGTCCTGTCCTCATATTTACATATTTCTACTCTTCGTCATTACACTTCTGTTTATTTGTAATACTGTACAGTTCATTCATTCGGGTTAAAAGGCGGCCGAGCCTTTTCAGCAGCTGCTCCTGAGCTTTAAAACCCTTCACCTGTTGAAAGAAGAACAGCTCGGACACTTTCAGATCCTCGCTAAAAGACCCACCTGTGTTCACTGGCCTTCAGACAGAGTTAAGCACTGACTTTATTTACCTTCTCTACCATGTTTGTTGTGTATATTTGTTGTGTAACCTGAACCTGGAAAGCACTTTGGTTGTTTTTAAATATGCTATATATTTAAACTTTAAACTCTACTTACCAACTTTCTGTTATTATTTCTGTTCCTTATACCTTGATTTGCACTGTGAGCAACTGTGACACAAGAATATCAATAAAGCGGTTCTGATTCTGACCCTCTCCTGGGTGAAGGTCCAGGGTCCGATCCGCCCCGACCTTCTCCTCACTCTTTTTGCCTACATGAAGCGTTAACACCTCTAACATGCACTTCCTGTGCCCTTCTTCTTCTGTCCCCTACAGTTATCTTGCTCTGACTGCACTTTCTGTTATCTCTAACTTCTCTTCCCAGGTCTTTACCCCATCGACGCGATAGGTGTTATTAGCTCTTACTAGTATTTATTGCTGCTTTTATTAATATGTATTGTCAGGTGTAGATGCGTATTTTAAGCCCTGTAATGCCTGTATGTTGTTCCTCAAATGTAAGTTGCTTTGGATAAAAGCGTCTGCCAGATGAGTAAATGCAAAGTGTTGAGCAGTGACCTGACGCCAAAGGGCTTCCCAAGGTTTACTGGACCAAGCGTCCGTACGTGACGACTTTGGGAGGGAGAGCGGCCGCTGAAAACATTTCACACCATCTGGAAACTCCTCCTGGGTCACAAACATCGTCGCTAATTAACTTTTTGTTTTGTTTGTGCTTCATTTTTGTGGCTGTATCACGGTGTCCCAGCGGTCGGACTGGGCTGTGGAGGGCTGGGTTAGGTGGGGTTCTGGGTGGAGGGTTAGAAGTTTTTGGGGTATCGCCCGCTCGTCGTCATGGACAAACTCACCGCTGTCAGAACACACGTCTCTTTTTCTGCTGTTAAACTGAACACACACTTTAATGTCTGTTAAATCTTCCTCTGCTGCCTCTCATCATTTGTTTACCTCGCTGATATTTGACTTGGAAATGAGCGGCAGTAACTCTGTGTGGGCGTCACATTTGACTCCCTGTGGCAAACACACCCACGGAGAAAGACTCCGACGGAAACAACAACAACACTGCGCTCTTTCATCCTTTGTGGTCACTTCCTTCTCTCGTTTTTCCCTGACGGCTAAACTTCCTGTTCTGTTTTTAACAGTCGGAGAAATCAGTTGAACAATCCAACAAAATCTATGAAGTTGCTTTTTGTCAACAACTTAAGCCAGTTTAAAACACATGCTGCACAGATATTAAGCAACAGGAGGACCGTTCAGACGTTCATGAGCAGTTTTGTTTTTGTTAAGCAGATTGTTGGAGCAACACTTTATTTTACAGGTATAACAGTCTAGTAATTTTAAGAAAGTTTAGCAAACAGCTAAATTTAAACCAAAGTACATTTTATCCATTACTTATTTCTCGTTGGAAACTTTATCCCTTTGTTTGTTTGCTGTGTGACTAAAAGACACAACAAGTGAGCTGGAGTGTGTTTGTCACTACTGTCCTATAATCCTGTAAGTTCTTTACAGATTTTTTGGGTCAAGGAAATTATTCATTGATTACAGACCAACCTACTTTCACTGCATTGATTTTTACTTTGCAGTGTGATCTGTTTTAATGACTGAGAGAGAGAGAGAAAGCACAGTGTCTTCATCGTGACAACAAACCAGTTTTCTCAGAACTGAACTTCTTGTCTGCACCGGGTCGCTCCAGCTGTCCATTTAAATTAATGGAACGTAAAATACACAAGTGAGTTTGTAAAGGCTGATACAGGAACACAGGACACTTTCTATGTCAATAAATAAATATATTCAATATTATATGAACAGCAGTTTGACCAACTAACAGAAAATTAAGCGTAAAAGAAATATTACATGGTAAAAAGTATGAAATTAAATTCAGCATTTAAACTGTGAAGATGCTAAAAGTCAGGATCAGGATATTGTGGATTAATATTGTGAGTATAACACGTTGCTTGTTAAATTGACTGAAATAAAGTGAACAGACAGGTAAACGTACCTGCAGAGCGACGCCTCCTCTCCTCTCTGGGCTGCTGTGTTGAATGGCAGCTACAGGTAATGTCTCTCTTTTTAATGCCCCGCCCACCGCAACACCTCCACATCCTGTTGGTCGACACTTCACCTGAGCATTTCCTTGACACAACATTAAAATACTGCTTCAGCCGGCTGTAGAAGAAGCATTCAGATCCGTTTAACTTAACTCAAAGTATACAACAGTGTAAAAATACCTGAGTAAAAGCACAGAATGTTGTTACATGTAGTCAAAGCAGTAAAGTTCAGTAAAGTAGTATCAGCTTCATGCAGTAAAAGTACTAGTTGGTGTATTATTATTATTGTATTATTATTTATTTAATGTTTATTTGACAGGCACACATGCATAGAAAATTGCTTTATGAAGAATACAAAGTAGATGCCATGCATACAGGTTTCTAACCATGACTACTTTGCACCCCCTGTCCCTGGTTAGGCTTATAAAATTATACAATTTAAACATAAATTACAGTATTGAGTTTAAAATTTGCTACCATAAAAATACATGCAATAAATACATCCCATACATGAAACAAGACATGGGCTGAAGTAGATGTAGAAATCACTATAAACAGAGTCTAGACACATTTAACAATACAAGAACACAAAATAAGAAGTGTGCATGTGTCTGTGCACGCTAACATATGCAACCGTATGTGTGTATGCGTTGTGTTGTATCCTGCAGTCAGTGTTCTGTATTAAAAACGTCAAGTTCTGTCAATGTTTTAATTTCGGATGGTAAAGCGTTCCACACATGTACATGCCTCTTACTGAAAACGATGTCTACTTTATATAACGTTACAGTTCGCCTAACTACTTTATCTGCAGTTTGCTTGTTTAACTACTTTATGTTGAGTTTGCTTTTTCACAGTTAAAACTTCCTCATAAGCAGTTTGTATACAGCAGCTAATTTATAGGTAGACAGAATCATAGCAGAGATGATAATCCTGTTTTAGGCGAAGGGGTGGCATCAGGTTCCATAGTGTAGCGGTTATCACGTCTGCTTTACACGCAGAAGGTCCTGGGTTCGAGCCCCAGTGGAACCAGGATTTATTTTCTTAAATTAATCTTCACTGGACTTTTTCATTCAAAAACAGGACGACTCATTATAACAACATTTATCAAGATTCAGTATTAAAACGATGAAGAATCCGACACATTATCACACAACCATCAGATTTCAGGTGGAGAGACAAAAGCTAAAGTGAACAGAGTAATAAGAAAATACGATTTCCGGTTTGGACAGCTAAACTTCAAAATAAAAGCGGGTGAGGTTAGAACGCGCACAAACAAGACCTTTAAATCGTGTTTCTGCATATTTATTGATAAATCCAGTCCTATTTGTCTTTGCAGCTGTCAAAAACACAACAATAATATGACAAAGCCATCGGCTTGGCGGAAAATAATTGTTTTAACGGTATTTTAGAATGAATCAAATGCAAGATATACATATTGTTAATATCCTCGAGAACCACCTTTAGACACTTTCCTCATCACATGATCGGCAATATTCCGGGGCAAAAAGACAATAAAAGGTGGAGATGCCGGGGATTGAACCCGGGACCTCATACATGCGAAGCATGCGCTCTACCACTGAGCTACATCCCCTCACCGTGGATAGGCCCCCCCTGAAATCTGTATTTCTCTATAAAATGTTTATAATGCTTTTTTTTTTTAAATGGCCATGATCATCCCAGGTTTTAAGAAATCGGCTTTCATGAGTAAAGCCAGCAATGCTGAATATTATGTATCTGCAGTCCAGGAGGCTGTATTTTCAGGACCCCCGCAGTCCTGCGGTTTCTAGACCGTAGTTCTTTTGTGACAGCGCCATCTAGTGGAGTGGTGGTGGTAATGCACGGAATCAGCTTTAGAGCCAGGTATGTGTACACATACGAGGAATTTGACTCTGGATTGTATAACGCACACGATGTGCTTACTTATACAATAATACAATAGTACAGTAATAAAATGAAACACAGGCTACAGTATAGAGACACACACACATATACACTATAAACAAAACAGACAGACTGAGACAATGGTACAATGAGCAGAGTGCAAAAGATCCAGGAGCAAATTATTATAACCATTAATGTTATTATTATGTACATGTCGGAGGTGGGTGTGATAACAAGGTGCACATACACACGCAAGCACACATGTACACAGTGCGATGGAGCAGAGCGCAAAGGATGCTGGAATAAATAAGTATTATGTGCAGGTGTTATGTAGGTAGGTGGATTTGGTGTACAGTTTATACAATATACAATATGAACAACAAGAACAGCTCTGAAACTGAGAATGATGAATAGATAATAAGTGGTAACCAGTAAACAGGTGACGAAACAAAAGTAGGTAGCTAGGAAGTGATTATAGAACTAAACTAAAACTAAAAGTTGATGGGAAAATAAATTTAAGTTATCTGAAAGAAAAATAACAACTAATGAAAGATAAAAAAAAAAAATAGCTGTTACTGTTAGGGAGAACTAAACATTTGTAAGAACTAACCTGTAACTTCAGATTACGATAACTGAACTGGTGTGATATGAATCTTGGGACAGTCATTTTATATTCAAGATAATATTTTTAGATTATATTGTTTTTTTGTTTGTTTTTTTTTAACAAATATACTTGCTATGTGGAAGCTCGACCAGCAGATGTGACTCTACCTCCGCTCTTCATCTCAAATACTTCGTGTTACGTTGTTGTAATACAGCATCCGGCCACAACTACGGCTCAGCGCTAAAGCGCAGCAGAGCAACGAACACGTCGGTGACGGTTGGCGAGAAGAAGAGAGAAAATTAAATCAAAGCAGTCCGACGGGCTCATATTGTCAAACTTTGTCCAATAATCAACTTTATATCAACATTGACCGTCTGAAATGTCTGCTTCACTTGGAAAGCAAACCGGGACCGTCTTGCGTCCCGGACACCGGCGTGTAAGTGTTTACCTCCTCTCACTTTAGAGCGAAACGCAGCGGCGGACGGTGGTTGTAGAGTTTGAAGCCTAAAACCGCTTTAACGTGCTTTAGCAGGCTGAACATGTCAGCCGAGAGGAAACAACGATATTCTGAATAAATAGTTATGTAAA
Organism: Lepomis macrochirus; assembly: GCA_024633595.2. Classification (NCBI taxonomy): domain Eukaryota; kingdom Metazoa; phylum Chordata; class Actinopteri; order Centrarchiformes; family Centrarchidae; genus Lepomis; species Lepomis macrochirus. Next base: position 2,051,518 of record JALXJV020000021.1, read on the forward strand.
CAGGGACTGAGCGTGTGAGCTGCGATGGCCGAGTGGTTAAGGCGTTGGACTTGAAATCCAATGGGGTCTCCCCGCGCAGGTTCGAACCCTGCTCGCAGCGAACGAGTGAACCTTTTTCGTGGTTGGTTTGTGGACTACAGTCTTAAAGGCACCAGTTTGGCATTTTGAACATCGCCATCTTAGTTTTTTTAAATTTATTGTGGAACCAGACGTGGACAAGAAGGTGGGGCTAGCTAGCTTGGTTAGCAAGGTGCATCCGTTAGCGTTAACTAGCTAACGAAAAACAGGTTCCAAACAAAATGCACTTATAATAAATAGCCATAGGTGTCATTTACGCTGCGGACGCTGGGGACATGTCCCCAACTCTTTTTGAAAGCAATTGCTAAAAGTTTTCTGAAAATTAGCTTGCAACAAGAAATGTAAAATAAAAAAATTCTATGAGAAAGGTTTACTTGCACAATAGGAAGACATGACATGCAATGTAAATATAGAAGAAACAGATCTGCTTTGTTCAAAACAAAAGTAATTTAGGCTATAAAAAAAAACAAGCTACTGATTAATGCATTATATTTTTTATAATATTTTTATAGCCTATTTTGATTTGACACCGGCCACATGATTTTTGTTTCAATTCAAATAAATAGACATTTCCACCATAAATTGGTGCAGAAAGAATGCAGGAAAGAGTTTAATGTCTTGTGGGGGAGGACCCCCTAGACCCCCAAAGGGACGCCCTCATAAATAGCTGACTCCTTAGAGAGTGTTTAACTGCGACGACTGCTGAAATGTTACAGTTAAAGGTTTAGTGTGTAATAATAAGGAGGATTTATTGAAATAAATGCAATATAATATCCATAATAATGAACCGTTATGTTTTTATTACCTTAGAATGAGACATTTCTATCTACATAACCGTGGACACTCCCTTCTGTTGCATCGTCATGTTTCTACAGTAGCTGAAAATGGACAAACTGCTCTACAGAGTGTGTTTCGTCACTACGTTGAATATGCATGAAGAAGAAGAAGAAAAACAAGTAACAGTAGTGCAAAGTGTGATTGTTTTTTACATGTCACCAAACGAACCGGGCCAAAAGGGAAACGCCGCTTTGTTTCGGAACAACGTCACCAATCGATCCAGGTGTGAAGCGCCCCTTCTCTTATAAATGCGTGTGCAAATCAGAGCAGTGGCTTTAAAAAACGTAACGCTTCGTAAAAATCATCCTCGTCGTTGCTGTTATGAAGACGTTTAAAAACGGACAGACAGAAGTCGGGGGAGATGTTAAGAAATGTTACGTACTGTAAAAATCATACGCAGTAAAGCTGTTATGAACACGTGATCAGTCAAAATGTCGGGTGCTTTGTTTTTTTAATTATTTTTAATTTGCCTGTAGGATCCGGCGTCCTCCGGTCTGAGAGGCTGCAGTGTTTTCAGTCCGGCTGCTCGTTGCCTCCTCAGCTTCATTGTTGTTCCAGTAAAGTGGATTCATTTCTAAAATGTGCTGTTCAACAGGTTTCCTGTCACTTTTAAGGCCGGGGAACGAGTAACGTGACTGTTTACTTTTAAAACCCGGTAACAAGGAAAGTAATATTGTTACGTAGGGCTGGGTATCGAGTTCAATACTTTTTAGGCACCGACCGAATCGCCTCAGTACCACCGAGTATCAAAAAATGCCTTGTCTTTCGGTACCAAAGTTCAATACCTAAAGGTTCTTGTTAACGCCAATGAGCCAATCAGCATGCAGCATTCTTGATGTGCCCACATCTAAAAGTGATTGTAATTGGCTGTAGTGATGTAAACACTAGCTCACGCTGGTTACGCACAGAGACGTGGATGTAAAAGACGCGGAGAAAATTAAAAGTGTGGCTTGATGCAACAGCGTGCGATGCAATATTTGCGACACAAGATAAAAGCTGCCAAGAGACGACACGACAAACCTGGTGAAGCCCTTGACTGTGCGTGGAATAAACTTAAGAGCAGAAAGTCGCTCCGTCTTTGCTGCAACAAGACAGAGCCGGTGCATCATGGTCTCAGCCCTGCTGCCACCGAAGCTGCTTCAACACGCCCACCGCATCGAAGCGGCGTCGGGCAGCAGCGTCGCTACAAGCAGCACCGTTACTAGTTTAACTACATTTCTCAGCAGCTTGGTGGCAGCGTCGCTGTTTTCTGAATCAAATCAAAGCTCTTTTATTGGCCGAGCAGCGCAGCAGCTTCCACACACGCTACATTTTCCCAAGTGTTTCTGAAGGATCAGTTAAGTGACGCCACCGCCGCTCACGGACCTGTATGTGCAGCCGGCGGAAGTGACATCACGTAGCGATCCTTGGGCTGATGTCTGATGTCTGCGACTTTGCTGCAGTGGATTAAAGACGCGCGGCTGAGTTTACTTTCTATTGTGATAGTTGTTGCCTGGCCTCCTCTTCCTCTAGTGAGGAAACTTTGATATGTCGAGGCAGAAACTTGTTTCCATCAGATGAGAGATTCTCTCTCTCTCTCTCAGGCCTGTTGCCATGAATGTTTAGGTTGCCATGGTGCCAGAGCACAAATTCACATATAAACAATAAAAAATATATAATTAATAGAAAATAACATCTCTGTGATGACGTTGCACAGAAACCCGTCTGTTGCATACATATATTTTGCAAGCATGTAATGTGTAATATGTTTGTAACGGTTGGTTTGCGGTAATGCTCATCCAGCAGCGTCACTCAGACTTCAGAGCACATGAACACCGAAGTCTGCCGAACGTCGTCTCTCACCTCACAGAGAGCTGACATTGTGTCTGTGTTATGGCCACCTGCTCTGCGTGGCCTTCAGCAGAACAAAATGTCCTGAGCAAAAGCACGAGGTCCGTCTGTGCGTCCGTCCGTCCTGGCAGAGGCGCGGCGTCCTACAGCTCGTCACAGATGGTCAGCGTGCGACCATGTTGTGTTTACAGGGAGCTGCTGGTTCGGTGCGTGTCGTCAGTCCCACGTGCTGCTCTGCTCTCTGCAACACGTTTTCTTCTCACCGCAAACATGAACGTCTGTAAAAACACAATACTGCTCACGGTGAGGCCTGTGCGAGGGCAAAATAAATGTCTAACGAACTGTCTGCCTTTCGGGCTGGAGGTGTGGAGTTTGAGAGACATGGCTGTTTACCAGGTTGCATTATGGGAAATGTAGGATCCAGTGTTTTTGGAGTTTGACCCATATTAGAGACTAAAAGTCAGGATATCTCGGCCTCTGCTGCACAGATGCTGTTTTTAATCTGCTTTAGATTATTGGACGTGTAACAGTAAGTCTCTGCAGGCACATTGGTCCACTGGGCGACGGCTAAAGGCACCGCTTACTGACAGCGTCGTCAGTATAAGGGTAGTAAAAAAATGTTTTCGTTTTGAAGGAAAAAAACAAACATGTATTTATGTTGTGTAAAATCTGTTTCAGAAAATTTAAGGGGTCAGTAATCTTGTTCATTCTCTTCCTGTTTTTGTTTTTCATTTTCACTGATCTGCACTGTAAACGTGTCCTATGACATAACAAAATCAAGAAAAAGTCTTTAATGGTATACAAACATGAGAGAGATCAGTCTTAATTGTAAGACACTTTTTTTTCATTTACTGTTATTTAGTTTTGAATGACACTGTTTTGTCCATTTCTTGGCACTGTCTCAATAAACGTGAGTTAGACTTGGATGTCATCCTGTTGGAAGTTGATGACTACATCTCCCCTAATGAAATACTGAACTGCTTTTATTAAAGATATTTGGAGATAAACACACATTTTTGGTTCTTTTATGCGTCGGCGATGCAAATGGCGTTGTTCACATGCCTACGTACTTAGAAAGCTATACTATCCTAAAGAGATGGTCTACGTTAATATTAAAATTTAGCATTTCAATACCAAACTGTTCATCATATTCAGCCTCACATAAGAAAAATAAAATCCATTTATTTAACGGCTGCGTCAGGCTGTGTGAAACGGACTGGGAGCAAATAAAAAATCTTAAAGACATTTAAAGGCAGTAAGTAGGCTGATCCTGCTGTACTGTAAAAACCTGTAGGCAACATCAGCCTGAGGCTTTTAATCAGTCTCTGTAGGATCGCCATAGTCAAGAGTTTCTCCACATCACCGCTGCAAACAGAAAGCAGCCTATTGGCTAAAACAGTCTGTGGGATTTCCTACAGATGGTGATGTCATTTTCCAGAGAGCTGATTGGTCAGTAGGCAGCGTTTTCACAGAGTTAATCTCTTTTCTGGAACATAACCTGCTTGGAGCAGGTTAACCGTTCATAAAATAATTTAAAGTTAAAAAAAGAAAGTTATGTTGAGTGTGAAAACTCTTGTTCATTACATTTTACTTCATAATTGCATGTGTTGTATTCATTGTTATAAAACTTGTTCTGTATATAGTTTGTTATCGTGATCAAAACCATTGATCTGAAGCTCAATGCTGATGCTGTCATGTAAATAGTTTTCTAATCAGCAATAAATATAACAATTTTTGATCAACCTATATAAATTGCATGCTTAAAATAACATACAGTTAAAGCCCCGCCCATTTCAAGACAACCTGGCCCACTTCCGTGTTAAATCCCGCCCACTTCCGGGCTACGAGTACGGATACAGATAATTCATATGGTTAACAGATACAGATAATGCTGTACTCGCTCATCCCTAGTTTTTAATGACCACAGGACAAACGTTACATACAGTTTAGCTGCACTGTTGGTCAAACTGAGGGGCGCAAGCCGGCATTCACACTGATGACTTGTTTATATTTCTTAATTGAAGAAAGGCGGAATACATTAGCCTCATTTCTGTGCGTATAATCGCAGCTCACACTTTATTCTCTGTAAATCCTGTTTTCCATTATCCCCTCACTGGTAATTTGATGTAAATGTATTCAGCAGCTGAGCTGCAGGAGGATTTTCACAGAGACTTAAACCTGAGAACTCCTAAATGAGAGGAAAGACGTGATCGCTAGCTGCTTTGTGTTTCCTGCGCTCACACACAGTTAGACCTCCTGTTGTTCACTGATCTTTGTTTAAATCACTGTAGAAATGTTCCACCAAACACAGTAATGTATTAACCTCCTTTACAATCTAAATGTTTCACTACAAACCTGCAGCAGTTTACATTTTAGCAGAGTCGTAGCTGAGACTTCCAAAGAGAGGCCAAACATGTCTATAAAATGTTCTTGTTGCTTATTAGTACTTTTAGTTCTGTTTCTGTTAGTTTCATGTGTTAATGAGAGGAAGTTTACACTTTTTTACTCCTCATTGCACCGCACAGATCTGAGGTTTCGTCTGGAAGCTTGAGTGCTGTCGAATCCTCACAACACAAAGCATCTTTTTTGTAATTAAAAAAAAAAGAATTGCCAGTGTTTCAAAAAACTGTAACACAGAACAGGTGGATGGAATAAAACTTAATTACCTAAAACAGACCAAACACGTTTGGTGTTTTTGTTTGCGGCCTGTCCTCACCAAGCAGCTTACTACGCCCCAAATTTACATTTATTGTGGCTTCTAGTGACTCTCGCAAAGGAAGAAAGTCGGTGTAACATGGTGGATGGATGAGTCAAACTCAGAACAGGACACCTGTGTTTGAGTCCCACGTGAAACCAAGTAAATGTTGATTTAATTTGACTTTTTTTAACACAAGCTGCAATCTTTCCTTAAACATAACTAAACTTTAGTTATGTTATGTTTAAAAACGACATTTTGACGTTAACCACGCAATCAACTTACATTATGTCCTCAAGGTCCAGTACGCCTGTCCCTGGACTGGTAATAGTCATACAGTATATCATTATACGTTCCAGTGGTCATATTGTTGTACGTTCCAACAGTCGTATCTGTCGTTCCAACGGTCATATGTGTCATTAGGCTTTCCAACGGTCATATGTGTTGGATGTCCCATCAGTGAAATGTATTTGTGCTTTCCAACGGTCGTATGTAGTCGTGGTTTCCAACGGTCGTATGTAGTCGTGGTTTTTATAAGGTCGTATGTAGTCGTGCTTTCCAACGGTCGTATGTAGTCGTGCTTGTCAACAGTCGTATGAAGTCGTATGTAGTCGTGGTTTCCAACGGTCGTATGAAGTCGTATGTAGTCGTGCTTTCCAACGGTCGTATGTAGCCGTGGTTTTTATAAGGTCGTATGTAGCCGTGCTTTCCAACGGTCGTATGTAGTCGTGGTTTCCAATGGTCGTATGTAGTCGTGGTTTTTATAAGGTCGTATGTAGTCGTGCTTTCCAACGGTCGTATGTAGTCGTGCTTGTCAACAGTCGTATGAAGTCGTATGTAGTCGTGCTTTCCAACGGTCGTATGAAGTCGTATGTAGTCGTGTTTTCCAACGGTTGTATGTAGCTGTGGTTTTTATAAGGTCGTATGTAGTCGTGGTTTCCAGCGGTCGTATGTAGTCGTGGTTTTTATAAGGTCGTATGTAGTCGTGGTTTCCAACGGTCGTATGTAGTCGTGGTTTCCAGCGGTCGTATGTAGTCGTGGTTTCCAACGGTCGTATGTAGTCGTGGTTTCCAACGGTCGTCTGTAGTTGTGCTTTCCAACGGTCGTATGAAGTCGTATGTAGTCGTGCTTGTCAACAGTCGTATGAAGTCGTATGTAGTCGTGCTTTCCAACGGTCGTATGTAGCCGTGGTTTTTATAAGGTCATATGTAGCCGTGCTTTCCAACGGTCGTATGTAGTCGTGGTTTCCAGCGGTCGTATGTAGTCGTGGTTTTTATAAGGTCGTATGTAGTCGTGCTTTCCAACGGTCGTATGTAGTCGTGCTTTCCAACGGTCGTATGTAGTCGTGCTTTCCAAGTCGTGCTTTCCAACGGTCGTATGTAGTCGTGCTTTCCAACGGTCGTATGTAGTCGTGCTTTCCAACGGTCGTATGTAGTCGTGCTTTCCAACGGTCGTATGTAGTCGTGGTTTCCAGCGGTCGTATGTAGTCGTGGTTTTTATAAGGTCGTATGTAGTCGTGCTTTCCAACGGTCGTATGTAGTCGTGCTTTCCAACGGTCGTATGTAGTCGTGCTTTCCAACGGTCGTATGTAGTCGTGCTTTCCAACGGTAGTATGTAGTCGTGCTTTCCAACGGTCGTATGTAGTCATGGTTTCCAGCGGTCGTATGTAGTTGTGCTTTCCAACAGTCGTATGTAGTCGTGCTTTCCAACGGTCGTTTGTAGTCGTGCTTGTCAACAGTCGTATGAAGTCGTATGTAGTCGTGCTTGTCAACAGTCGTATGAAGTCGTATGTAGTCGTGCTTTCCAACGGTCGTATGAAGTCGTATGTAGTCGTGCTTTCCAACGGTCGTATGTAGTCGTGCTTGTCAACGGTCGTATGAAGTCGTATGTAGTCGTGCTTTCCAACGGTCGTATGTAGTCGTGCTTGTCAACAGTCGTATGAAGTCGTATGTAGTCGTGCTTTCCAACGGTCGTATGAAGTCGTATGTAGTCGTGCTTTCCAACGGTCGTATGTAGTTGTGGTTTCTAACGGTCGTATGTAGTCGTGGTTTCCAGCGGTCGTATGTAGTCGTGGTTTTTATAAGGTCGTATGTAGTCGTGCTTTCCAACGGTCGTTTGTAGTCGTGCTTGTCAACAGTCGTATGAAGTCGTATGAAGTCGTGCTTTCCAACGGTCGTATGTAGTTGTGGTTTCTAACGGTCGTATGAAGTCGTATGTAGTCGTGCTTTCCAACGGTCGTATGTAGTTGTGGTTTCTAACGGTCGTATGAAGTCGTATGTAGTCGTGCTTTCCAACGGTCGCATTTAGTCGTGCTTGTCAACAGTCGTATGAAGTCGTATGAAGTCGTGCTTTCCAACGGTCGTATGTAGTTGTGGTTTCTAACGGTCGTATGAAGTCGTATGTAGTCGTGCTTTCCAACGGTCGCATTTAGTCGTGCTTGTCAACAGTCGTATGAAGTCGTATGAAGTCGTATGAAGTCGTGCTTTCCATCGGTCGTATGTAGTTGTGGTTTCTAACGGTCGTATGAAGTCGTATGTAGTCGTGCTTTCCAACGGTCGCATTTAGTCGTGCTTGTCAACAGTCGTATGAAGTCGTATGAAGTCGTGCTTTCCAACGGTCGTATGTAGTTGTGGTTTCTAACGGTCGTATGAAGTCGTATGTAGTCGTGCTTTCCAACGGTCGTATGAAGTCGTGCTTTCCATCGGTCGTATGTAGTTGTGGTTTCTAACGGTCGTATGAAGTCGTATGTAGTCGTGCTTTCCAACGGTCGTATGTAGTCGTGCTTGTCAACAGTCGTATGAAGTCGTATGAAGTCGTATGAAGTCGTGCTTTCCAACGGTCGTATGTAGTTGTGGTTTCTAACGGTCGTATGAAGTCGTATGTAGTCGTGCTTTCCAACGGTCGCATTTAGTCGTGGTTTCCGACGATCGCATGTCTCGTTGTACTTTCTAACGGTCATGTTGTTTTGGGAGCCATTACCCATCACTACCTGTTTTGTCATTTAGGTATGAGGATGTGTTGTAAAAATTACTTAAATGATTATCAATTTTCTTTCGACTGACAGCTTTCGGTTCGTTATAGTAAACTTTCTGTGTAATTCCACACTGGTATCTCCTTTTATGAACACATCAAAACAAAAACAGATGATTTTTACTCCCACAAATGAGTACAAGAATCTAAATTTAGTTTCAGGTTTCAGCCTCAGACTGTGCAGAAGCACCTTTTACGTAACATGAAATAAACACAAAACTGACTGGCGTGTTCGTCCATTTACCTCCATTTATTATGAATGATAAGTTTTCAGACTGACAGCGTCTCTGCTGGCTTTTCTGCTCCGTCAGGGCGGGTAGAAAGAGAGAGAGTACAGTCCATGTGTACCTCTGTTTCTGTGTCTCTCGCTCTCTCCAGGCTGTGTGAGCAGTGAATTGATGTGGGAAAGAGCGAGAAACATTAGCGGCAGGAGGAGGGAGGATAAAGAGAGAGAGAGGCGGTGAGAGCATGTGAAGGAGGGCGTCTGACAAGAGATGAGAGTATTTATAGGTGGAGAGATGAGGACATAGAACGAGGAGTGGAGAGAGAGGAGGGAGGATAGCGATACAAAGGGAGAGAGGGGAGAACCCAGACCATAGATCCAGACACAATAAGAAGAAAAGGAAGACAAAGAGGAGGAGAGGGCGAGCGAGACACCATGCTGAGGAGGAAGAGGAGCGTGTCGTTTGGAGGCTTCGGATGGTAAGGCTGTGTCTGCCTCATCATTCGGATAATGATCTCATCACTTCTCTTACTCTGACTTTCAGTGTCTTTGAGTTCATTTCCAGTCTGAGCTGCTGCGCCGAGGTGACATCACGGTGACATCACAGCTCCCGAAAAATAATGTTAAGATGAGTCAGTCAGCTTTTGTTGTTTCTTGACCTGCTGTGCTTCAAGATGAGAAGAAATCGGAAAATCTAAGTTAAAATGTGAATTTTTTGAATGGGGTTTGGTTGAAAACTTTTCCTGCTGCTGCAGCAGAAGAGTTCATGGTCTGTCAGTGTGAGATACGTTTCGTCTCTGTTGTCTCTGTTTCTAATTGACAGATGGAGAACAAAACCCACTTTGCTGCTGCAGTTAATAAATAACTTTCTGAATTGTCAAGGATTTAAAGACAGGTTCAAAGTTTTACAACAGAAAATCTCCTGCTTTCTGATTAGCTGCAGGTGTCTGTTGTGATAATTTACATGACATTTCAGACAATATTATCATAAATCAATGGACAATCACGTTAACAGTTGATTCTGGTCCCGGTCGAATGTTTGCTGCGAAACATTAAGAAATAAGAATAAGTTTCCTTGTACTCCACACTAATCTTTGGGCCCGATGGCTGGTTTCATTTGGGATCTGGTTCTTGTAAGCTGAGCTACCAAGTAATTAAACTAGCTTAGCATGAAGAGCCAAAGCCTGGCTCTGTCCAATCTCCAAAAAAAAAACACCTTCTGTACATCCTTACTGTTCATTTCCAGTCTCAGCTGCTGCCCCGAAGTGACAACTCCCAAAAAATAATATAAAGATGAGTCAGTCAGCTTTTGTAGTTTTGCTGACCTGAAATTAAAATTAGACGTTTTTTAAATTGGGTTTTCCTGCAGCTGTGGTGATGGAGCAGTGGATCAGACACGTGCTCTCAGGTTTGAATCCACTGTGAGACCCTTAACCCTAGTTTGGATAAAAGCGTCAGCTGAATGAATAAATGTAAATCTGAAGAGTTCACACAACAGAAATAAGGTTTGACCCCGATGGCTCGTTTCATTTCAGATCTGGTTCTTGTTGGCTGTTAAGTATTGCATTTAGCCTAGCTTAGCATAAAGACCCAAAGCCTGGCTCCGTCCAAAGCTCAATAATCCACCTGTTAACACCTGTAAAGCTGATTAATTAACACGTTATGTCTTGTTTTTTTAACCTGTTAACAAACACAAGTGCAAAAACAAGTTATAGTTTCAGAGGGACCAAACTAGATTTGTTGTGTGTGACCTGAGGACAGACGGAGTACGACCCCCTGATATCTGATTCAGCTCTGATGGTATTTAAATTGACTGAGTGGTGAAGAATTCCCGGATGGTGAGCGAGATGCGAGGAGGTCAGGGGTCACGGTGCTCCGATTACAAACATGTTGATCATTGATCAGGTGGTCAGCTGTGGGGCTTCAGCCGATCGGACTACAGATTTTGTTCCTATTCGGATGTTCTGCATGAAGAAAATATTCTGAGAGGTAAATATGAAACCACGCAGTGTCAGTGAACGCAACGCCGCAGCAGTTTGAGTCAGGCTGACCTGATTCTTTAAATGGTAGATGTAAACAGTGACTGGTGGGCGCAGGTGTGGAGCTCACACCTGGATTACACATCACCTTTCCTCACTGCAACTGCTCCACTCTCCTGCGATTGTTAAACGTCGGGTTTCAAAATGGCGGCTCTCGATAGACGATCGTCGATTCTGAGGGAGCGGCGCCGCGGTGGGCGGGATGTGGACGGTTTGACGGGAAGGAGTACTGAGGCAGAGAGGAATGTAAAGTGGCTGTTTCGTCCTCGCCTCAGTGAACCTGCTGCGACCAGAGTGCAGCGCTCTGTGTGGAAACTCTTACACAAGATCCTCTTCAATCATTCACTCTGTTTCCATTTTCAAAGCTGCCCCCCCCTCTACTTCTTCATCACCTCCTTATTCCCTTCTCTTCATCCTTCTTTCCTTCCATACCTCCTTCTCACCTTCTCTTCATCCTTATTCCCTTCCATACCTCCTCCTCTCCTGAACATCCTTCTTTGCTTCTTTACATCCTTCTTTCCTGCCATACCTCCTTCTGTCCTTCTGTATATCCTTCTTTGCTTCCATACCTCCTTCCCTCCTTCTCTTCATCCTTATTCCCTTCTCTTCATCCTTCTATCCTTCTGTACATCCTTCTCTCCTTCCATACCTCCTTCTCGCCTTCTGTACATCCTTCTTTCCTTCTATACCTCCTCCTCTCCGGAACATCCTTCTTTGCTTCTTTACATCCTTCTTTCCTGCCATACCTCCTTCCCTCCTTCTGTACATCCTTCTATCCTTCCATACCTCCTTCACTCCTTCTGTACATCCTTCTTTCCTTCCTTTTTCTTTTATCCATCATATGTCCTTTCCTTAATCTGTCTGTTCCAGCTTCCCAAAGCGTTTCCTCTACCTGTAAACCTCATTCCACCTGCACCTCCTCCTCCTCCTCTTCTGCCCTCCTTCCTCCCTCCTATCCTTCTTGCCTCTCCTCTTTCTTCTTCTCCTCCATTATAACAATAAAACAGATGGTACACAGTTTACCTCGTCATCCCTCCGTCCTCCCAGTGTCGACTATAGCTTTGCAGTATTAAATAATGCAGGAGCAGCTTCAGGGCATCAGTTCATATTAAAGCCTCGACTCCAGCACCACCTCCCCAGCTCCTCTCTCCTTCACCTAATTCTACAATCAGTTGTTGAATTAAAGCAGAAAATGTCACATCAGCACTTTAATCTTATGCTGATATTATTGTGTGGTAATAGAAATGTGTATTCATATTGAACACGTCCTCGATATGTACCAGTGTGCAAGTAAACATGGTGAAACTCTGGTAATTTGTTAGCTTGAGGCAACAAAACCACTCTGTTAGGTTTAGGAAAAGACTGCGGTTTGAGTTAAAATAAGTACATCACGTAACTCATTTACAAAACGTTATTTAACTTAAAACAACTTTGACTTTCTTCCACGTGAGACTCTGTCTCCTGAGTGAAAGTCCTGAGTCTCATCAGTCCACCACCTCCTTACATGGACTTTGTTCCTCTTGCTACCTCGTCCCGATTCTTCAGCCACTAGAGGTCGCAGCCTGAGAAATAACCTAAATATGGCTGCTGCAATCAGCCCATAGAGAGCCTAAGCCCCTCCCCTTTCTGTTGACCGCCATCGGACCTTATTTCAGAATTCACGCTAAGCAACGGTTGAATTGTGTCCTGAATTACACGTTTGTCAGTTTAAAAAATATTTTAAGTCAAGAAAGTCCCAGTTTGTTATAAAGCAGCTAAAGTATAAGACCAAAAAATCCTTCATAACTTCATAACCTTTCTTTTTTGAATGTGACTGAATCTAACTTCACTGGAGCTAATGTTGCTGAAGCTAATGTGGCTGAAGCTAACTTCACTGGAGCTAATGTTGCTGAAGCTAATGTGACTGAATCTAACTTCACTGGAGCTAATGTTGCTGAAACTAATGTGACTGAATCTAACTTCACTGGAGCTAATGTTACTGAAGCTAACTTCACTGGAGCTAATGTTACTGAAGCTAACTTCACTGGAGCTAATGTTACTGAAGCTAACTTCACTGGAGCTAATGTTGCTGAAGCTAATGTTACTGAAGCTAACTTCACTGGAGCTAATGTTGCTGAAGCTAATGTGGCTGAAGCTAACTTCACTGGAGCTAATGTTGCTGAAGCTAATGTGACTGAATCTAACTTCACTGGAGCTAATGTTACTGAAGCTAACTTCACTGGAGCTAATGTTGCTGAAGCTAATGTGGCTGAAGCTAACTTCACTGGAGCTAATGTTGCTGAAGCTAATGTGGCTGAAGCTAACTTCACTGGAGCTAATGTTGCTGAAGCTAATGTGGCTGAAGCTAACTTCACTGGAGCTAATGTTACTGAAGCTAATGTAACTGAAGCTAACTTCAGTGGAGCTAATGTTGCTCAAGCTAATGTGGCTGAAGCTAACTTCACTGGAGCTAATGTTGCTGAAGCTAATGTAACTGAAGCTAACTTCACTGGAGCTAATGTTGCTGAAGCTAATGTAACTGAAGCTAACTTCACTGGAGCTAATGTTATTGAAGCTAATGTGACTGAAGCTAACTTCACTGGAGCTAATGTTACTGAAGCTAACTTCACGGGAGCTAATGTTACTGAAGCTAATGTGACTGAAGCTAACTTCACTGGAGCTAATGTTACTGAAATTAACATTACTGAAGCTAATGTTGTTGAAGTTAACATTACTAAAGCTAACATCAATGTGCTAATGTAGGGGTGGTGATGGGACGATGATGGTTCGAATCCACTGTGAGACACCATTAGTTAGTTACCTAGCTGGTTGTGACCAAGCAGTGAACGTTAGCTAAGCACTACAGCTCTAGCTGTTGACGTATATTTTGCGAGACTTGATGTAGTTCATTGAGCGGTTTCACACAAATTTAAATGTTAGTGATTTACGACAAACAGCAGCTTTCTGAACTTAAGGTTCATCTGAGAGGACGGTTAGAAACAGGACGGCGTGACTTTACTCAGCTGTCGGCCATCTTTGTGTGATCCTGTGCGTGTGAGAGCAGATTTAGCAGCATCCCTGTGTTATTTATGAGCTGAGGGAGTTCAGCTTTTACAGAGTCATCATACAGGCTTTTAACGTTAAGGTCGATCACGCTCTCTTTCCATTTTTGCATTACTGCTCTCTCTCCTCTATGTCAATGCAAACATTAAAGTCAGTCTGAAGTGTAAATGGTTAGTTGATTTAAATTTCCAGCCTCAGAGTTCAGTTCATTCTCTGGAGGTTTGTGTTGCATTTAGAGTCAAAGATCCACATTATTATTTATAGATAGAAACAGAATGATCTGCCTGAGTGACATGCAGCAGTTTTTAATATAAAGGTCAGAAAACGTAAAATAATTCTGAGACATGATAAGGGGACATTATATCATAGGGATATTTATTTATAATTTCCATCCTTTTAACTTTTAGTTATATTTATGGTTTACATTTAGTCAAACCTCTTCAAATGGTAATTTAAACAGCGGGAGACTGTAAAATAATTGCCAGCATTTTTTAAAATAATTAAAAACGTAAGGATTTGCTGTTTTTCGCTGCACGCAATTATTTGTAAACTGATTTTTTTTTAAAACATGAATGAGATGCACGAAACATTTCATTTAGCAATTTACTGGAGAAAGACTGAGAGTCGAGGACACAATTCCTTTTAAGCACATAAACAAAAGTTTAACAAGTAAAAGTATAAATTATCTGTTGTCTATTTTCTTCTAGTTTTTTTTTTTCATATTTTTAATGTTTTATATATATATATATATATAGTCATCGGCGAAATGTTTTGGTACAAACGAACTAGCTTCTCACATAAAACTGAATAGACCTCGTGTCTATTTTTCATTGTTTTCCTACATTTTGTAGACCAAACAATGAATCAGTAACTGTTAGCCGCAGACAGTCAGAGTCTTAAAATCAGGACAAAAACCTGTTCACTGTTTAATTTAAGCCTCAGTGCTTCAAACAAAGAGCTTGTAGATTATTTACATAATGTAGGCACACAAAATATAACTGAACAATGAAGTACAACTTGTGATATCCATATGTTTTATAATATTTCATATTTTAAATATATGCTTTTGACCTTAACGTTTGGTTAGATTTTCAAAAAAACAACTAGTGGTTAATGTTGTGAACCAACAAAATTAGTTTTTTTTTAACCAAAAGTACTTGGTTAGGTTTAGTAAAAGACGGTGGGGATGGGTTAAAGTAAGTACATTACATAAGTCATGTGATGTAAATCATCTACAATTATTATATACACTTATTTAACTAACATTAGGTTACTTATGTGACTTAAAGGTTCCACTAAACAGAAACCAGAATGCTATTTGCTTCCTGATGTACGTATTTCTAGTTAAAACACAACACAAATATTGATTGACGTTTTCAGTAGCCAATAGCTCTGAATGTGCTTTACACGCCTTGCAGACTCTGGGCAGAGTAAACACAGTAGCTGGACCAAACACATCATCCGAGACCAACAGAGGCCAGTTTGATGAGAGGGAATACAGTACCTAGGAGGTTTTCTTGCCCGGTTTGGGTCTTGGAATCCCAAGACCAGAGTCAGTTAATAGGACTCGCTTTCACTCCGGGGGCTCCTGCAAAACGTTTGCTACATCACATTGTGGTGTCATCCATCTGCATTGGCCAATCAAATGCGTGCAAGAGGGCGTTCCTGGTAGATTAGTTTGTAACACAAGTGCTGGATTACTGCTATTTATGGTGCAATTGCTCATAAATATTTAATCATCTCTCCTGTATCTGAAACAACAAAGCATTTTGTTTAAACACGCAGCGCCGCTGTTGGACTTTAGGACGTTCAGTCGGTCCTGAACACTCTACTGTTTATTCAGTTACAACATCTGTGACATCTGCTGCCGCCATAGTTACATATTTGGCTAATTGTTGACAGAGAAGAAGGCTTTTGTTTGTTTTGTGTGTGTATAAATGATTTATAAGTATATTTTGTGGACTTACCTTTGTGAGGACACGCCTTAGACATGAAATGTCATAGCTTTATTTGTATAACACAGGTAACAAAGTGCTTAATGCTAATAAAGTGGGCTGGTGGTGATGGTGCAATGGGTAAGACTATGCCTTTGGTGTGAGAGACCCGGGTTCAGCACCCCGGTGCGACCCCCTGTGTCCCTGAGCAAGACACTTAACCCCTCGTTGCTCCAGAAGCGTGCGGCCTCTGACATACATAGCAATTGTTTTTTTTTAAATGAGTAAATGTAAAATCTGCTATCACACTCAATGATTGACAACTATGAATCAATATAACATGAAATAAAAATAAAGGAAAATATTTGTATAGCACTTTTCTTACACAGAATGCAGCTCAAAGTATTTTACAGCATTTCAAACAAGAACATATGAGAAACAAGAAGCAAATTAAAAGTATAGAAAGAACTATTGAATACAAGCGAAACAGGAGAAAGTATTAGCCTAGCACTGTTTAAACCAAAAGAGTACAACACTGTTGAAATAAATATAGAAACCTAGAAGAAAAAAGATTTAAGGTAAATAAAAGTGCACAAGTATAATAAAATATATAAATATATAAAGCATTGCAGTGCAAGTGTGGAACTGCAGTCTTTTAGGATCTGGTAAATATATTGGTTGAAAATGATAAAATGAGTCAAAATAAAAAAATGTAGCATGTAGCATGTACATAGCTGAACTTTCTTCACATGAGGTACAAAACAAAAGTCCTGGTCAAAAACCAGATTTCTTTAGCATAATCTGCTAGTTCAGCTGGGTTTACAATGAGCTGGGGGAACAAGTACAGTGACATCAGATTTGATAAGGTTTAATTGTAGGAAGCTGTGTGACATCCCGTAATGTATTTCAGCAAGGCATTTCTAAAGGGTTAAAATGTTAGACTGTGCCGAGTGTGACTGGGATCTAGAGCTGGAAGGAAGTAGGGCTTTCCCCAACCAAGGATTTACATAGTCCAATCAGAATCGTCAAGTCCTCCCTATATAGTTGACTTGTGTGTTTTTGTACACGATTGCGAGCCGAAGCTAAACTGAGGCTTATTGTTGACCATTTTTTCTCCCTCGCCTGCCATTCACCAGTCTTCTGCAGAGTTTTGTGTGCATGCCTTGCTGTCGACATCAGCACGCACATTGCGGTTCCTCGGGGGTCTATTTCAAGTAGCCGGCTGTTTAAAAACGATAAAATATTCTTTGTGTGGTTCATCAACGGTGACAAATTATCCAAAAGTCCCGCGAGATGCGGACAACTCAGCACAACTGCAAGTGTTCCTCTTCTGCCACCACACACATATAAACACTAAAGCGTAATTTATACTTCTGCCTCAAATTGACGGCGTTGGTGACGGCGTAGGCTACGGGGCTACGCAGAGGGTATGCAGAGGCTACGCCGTCGCCTGACGTGCACCACCTCAAAAATGTAACTACACCTTGAGTCGACGCGGACCATAAGCTCTGTGATTGGTCAGCTGGGTAGCCTCGCAACGCCTCTGAGCCGACAGGAAGTGCCCATGATTTGAGGTAACTTTTACTAGCGGCCAAAACGGCGGATGTAACACAGTAAATCGATATATTTGACCGTCACTACCCGAGCGAAATGACTCGTTTCGCTATCAGAATGTGATCCATTCACTCTGTAACATTTGAAAAGGCTGCACCAGCCGCAAGTTTACAATTTTACCCCCATTTACGTTAGCGGAGCTCTAAACCGGACGTTAGCCTGCTCGGCCAGCAAAAGTCAACATGGTGGACGCTGCAGCGCTACTGCCGACTAGCGTTTGGGGGTGTAATCGCAGAATGAAGGACACACCTACGCACAAGTATAAATGCATGGCTACGTGCGCAGCCTGTGCCATAGGTACGCACGTAGACCCTATGCAGGAGTATAAATCGTCCTTAAGCCTACACACTGACGACCCAGGGTTAGGGTTACAATTTCAGATTTATTTACGCACTTTAAAGGAGACCTATTAAACTGCTTTTCCCGTCCTATATTGTAGTTCTGTGACTCCTGTATGGTATGGAGCTAGCATTGTGTCTTTTTCAAATGCGAGAAAATAAATAATCTGAGAGAAAAAAAAAAGTTTAAGAGAAAAAGTTATCACTCTGATAGCAAAAAAGCATTTCATGAGAGAAAAAAGAATATTTGAGAGAAAAGGTTTTCATACCAATAGCAAAAATTAATAACATTTGTGACTAAAAAAAGTTTTTGAGAGAAAGTGTTTCCTCATAGAATATAAAAAAATATAAATATGAATTTTTAAAAAATAATTTCTGAGAAAAAAATTCTCTCTCAAAATACTTCTTAAATATATATATTTAATATATATATTTAATATATATTGCTATCAGTGTGAAAACATTTTCTCAAAAAAAAAAAGTGTTTCTCTCAAAACGCTTTTCTTTGCTTTTCTTTGCTCTCGATGAAAGTTTTGCTCGTGTCTGGATTTTGCTTTCGCTGTGAAAGTTGTGTCATGAGTGAACCACGTTCCTATTGGCCAGTCGGGTGAGCATCGTCTTGTCTTGGGAGTCGAACTGAACCATTACACCATTGTTCGGTTCACCTAGTAAGAGAGACAGCTAGCTCAAATTGTGGCAGCTTGAGATGCCGCGGCATCTGCCTCGGTTATCTCGCGGCATTTCGGTGGCAATGTAAAATGCCACAGGTTTTCCCTGAAGTGCCACGGCACCTTCAGCCGTTCATATGATATTTCTGGTGGAACCGACATGCCACAGATTCACCCAGGCACCTGTGGCTGTTTGTGGGGATTTCTGGTTGCAATCTAGCGTTTACGATACAGCGGCATCTGCCGCTGATCTCTCACTTACCGTGGAGCTAGGCATCTGCCGCTGATTGTGTACGTTAGGTCGCCACTGATTTACCGTGAGATGCCCAGCATCTGCCGCTGATTCAAATCAATCAATAAACCTGGACCGAGAGAAATATGTTGGCAACAGTAGTTGCAGTGTATATAGGCCTAATATTGTGCATTTCTTCATGTAAACAGCAAGAGTACACGTCTAATGTACAGTTGGAGGTTTAACCTAGGTAATTATTGTGTGTGCAGAGGTTACTGTTAGCACTATATTTAATATTAATTTCATGTGGTTTTCATAGTAGCCTAATAGATCTGTTTCGCCTTTCTACCAGCAGGTGGCAGTATTTAAATAAATGTCCGGTTTTGTGTCTTTGGTAACTGTTTTAAATTCAGGTTACTGGTACAGATGTATTTATTGTTCTTCATTGAACTTGTTTTTTCATTATTAAGGATTCATTTGTAACCTAGTTCACCCACAGCCCAGCGTGGGTGAATGAAATTCAGCATTTATTGCTCCATCAACAATGGCTAGCCCTCCTGGCCTACATGCAACAAGCCCAGATCATGACACTACCACCATCACAATGTTCCACAGATGGAATAAGGTTATTATGCTGAAATGTTTTCCTTTTGCCAAACATAATGTTGAGCAAACTGCAGATATGCATTGATGTTCCTTTAGGAAAGGAGTGGCTTTCTCCTTGCAGCCCTGCAATGCACACCATTGTTGTTCAGTTTCTCCTGATGTTGGACTTATAAACACTGACATTAGCTGATATTACAGAGGTATTTTGTCGCTTAGAAGTAAGTCAGGGTTCCTCCGTGATCTTTCTCTGCAGGCTAGCAGTGGTCTTCAATTTCCTCCATTTGTACGCAGTTTATCTGACTGTGGATTAGTGGAGACCAACGTTTTCCAGCCTCGATGAGCATTAACTATTTTTCTGAGAACCTGAAAGCTAAAGTTCACATTCATTTGCCGCAAGAATAATATTTGTCTCTTCGACTCTGTGTGACTTGTGTTAAAATCTGAGTATTTTTAGGTTGTAGATTGCATGTCTGTAGAAATACCGAAAATGCTAAAGGTTTCACAAACTTTAAGCTAGCTCTGTACATGTCTCAGATTTGAAATGGTTGCCATAATATGGCATGCATTTAATGAATGTTGTATATTATACACAGTGGAGTGTATAACTTAATTTCATTTTACAACCTTATTGTAACGTGATGATTTAATTTACCTTGTACCTTAGAGAAGAAAAATGTGAGACATGTCAAATTTGTGAGATTGCTGTGCCCTCCATGTTTCAGTCAATTTCTCATACGCTCACCTCCCAAAACAGTATTTACACAGTACATATAGCACAGTGGTGATTCATTATTTTGGCCAGATGATCTGTATGACATTTCTGATGTGTTTGTTGCCTGAGCTACTAAGGAGCTGACAGCAGAACCAGGTTAGAAGAACAGAAGGAGATGCAGGTTCACCCACACTGGGCTGTGGGTGAATGAAGATGGTAACTAGGTTACAAATGAATCCTTAATAATGAAAAAACAAGTTCAATGAAGAACAATAAATACATCTGTACCAGTAACCTGAATTTAAAACAGTTACCAAAGACACAAACCGGACATTTATTTAAATACTGCCACCTGCTGGTAGAAAGGCGAAACAGATCTATTAGGCTACTATGAAAACCACATGAAATTAATATTAAATATAGTGCTAACAGTAACCTCTGCACACACAATAATTACCTAGGTTAAACCTCAAACTGTACATTAGACGTGTACTCTTGCTGTTTACATGAAGAAATGCACAATATTAGGCCTATATACACTGCAACTACTGTTGCCAACATATTTCTCTCGGTCCAGGTTTATTGATTGATTTGAATCAGCGGCAGATGCTGGGCATCTCACGGTAAATCAGTGGCGACCTAACGTACACAATCAGCGGCAGATGCCTAGCTCCACGGTAAGTGAGAGATCAGCGGCAGATGCCGTTGTATCGTAACGTTAGATTGCAACCAGAAATCCCACACAAACAGCCACAGGTGCCTGGGTGAATCTGTGGCATGTCGGTTCCACCAGAAATATCATATGAACGGCGAAAGGTGCCGTGGCACCTCAGGAAAACCTGTGGCATTTTACATTGCCACCGGAAATGCCGCAGATAACCGAGGCAGATGCCGCGGCATCTCAAGCTGCCACAATTTGAGCTAGCTGTCTCTCTTACTAGGTGAACCGAACAATGGTGTAATGGTTCAGTTCGACTCCCAAGACAAGACGATGCTCACCCGACTGGCCAATAGGAACGTGGCTCCACCCATGACACAACTTTCACAGCGAAAGCAAAATCCAGACACGAGCAAAACTTTCATCGAGAGCAAAGAAAAGCGTTTTGAGAGAAACACTTTTTTTTTTTTTGAGAAAATGTTTTCACACTGATAGCAAAAAATATATATTTAAGAAGTATTTTGGGAGAGAATTTTTTTCTCAGAAATTATTTTTTAAAAATTCATATTTATATTTTTTTATATTCTATGAGGAAACACTTTCTCTCAAAAACTTTTTTTAGTCACAAATGTTATTATTTTTTGCTATTGGTATGAAAACCTTTTCTCTCAAATATTCTTTTTTCTCTCATGAAATGCTTTTTTGCTATCAGAGTGATAACTTTTTCTCTCAAACTTTTTTTTTTCTCTCAGATTATTTATTTTCTCGCATTTGAAAAAGACACAATTCTAGCTCCATAGTATGGCAGCTTTGCATGATTCAAAAGTAAAAAAAAAATCAGCTGAACAAGCTGTAGATGCTCCTGTCTCTTTAAGGCCCCCCCTCTCAAAGCCCACTGTCTTCTGATTGGCCAAGACCTGAAGCATGTTACCAGGCTGTTGTTGTTGCTGGGCGGAACAGGCAGACTGAGCGTTGCCATGCGTTTAGTGTGGGAGCACATGACCATATATGGAACTCTGGCTCGTATTACGTAGAACGGAGCTGTTGGTAGAAAATCAGAACAGGAGGAAACCTGTACAGGAGGTTTTTGCTCACAGTGATTTCTTATAAATACTTATTTTTGTATTTTTTTAAGCTTTGGTTTATGTTTAGATGTCCATGTTTAACATAACCATCCAACATTATAAAATTGTAGATAAGTCATAGAATTTGGAAAACCAATAGGTCTCATTTAAAAACATTTATTGGAAGTTTTTTTCTTTTACATGTTTGTTTACAGCATTAAACATTGAAATTTATATTTTAATAGGCTGTTTATTAACTTATTGGGAGTTCTATGTAAAATCTGATGTTGAGCACCCCCATATCGCCAAAATGGCGTGATCCTTGTTTCGCTGCGGAGCTTGTGAGATTGACAGTCGGATCAAGCTCCGCCCATTAAAGAATAAATAAATTGGTGCGACTGATCCTTAAACTTCCATCTAGGACACATCTTCTCCCCGCTCATTTCATCAGCCTTAAATGGCTGACGGTAGAAGAGCGTGTGTCTCTAATTAAAATGTGTTTAACTTACAGGATTGTACACAATAAAGTTCCAAAGTACCTGTGCTACTACTTTACCAAAATTAGGGAGTACCATAATTACAAAACAAGAGGGAGTACAACTAATCTGGTACCATTAAGTTAAAGAGTTGTATGGGGAAGGATACTTTCTTGTATTCAGCTGCCATTATGTGGAATAGGCTAAGGATGAGCACTAAGATGATGAGTCTTTGGCTACGTTTAAGTCCTCACTTAAAAAGTGGCTGAGTGGCCGTTTTCCCTCACAATAACAATTATAATATAAATATTATGAAATGTTGTCAATATACTTTTGTTTGAATCTCACTGTTAAGTTTGTATTGTACTGGCCCATTTAATACTTGAATTTCCTTATATGGTGTATTGAAACGATTGGTATTATTGTATAATGTATCATTACCGTATAGCACTTTATTTATCATTATTTTATATATATATATACATATATATATATAAAGACAACCAGTGTCTACTTGGAAGCTGCTAACAACTAACTGGTTGCTTTTTCATGATGCTCCTACCCATTTGCCTTCCAAAAAAGGACCACAATGGAAATAAGCTGTGTGTTTTTTATCCTTTTGATGGTATCTGTAGCTGGGGCATCTCCTGTTGGAGGCTTCACTTTTATATTTATAATCAATAAAGAAGCTCATCATCATCAGCATCTAATCATCGATCGTTCGGGCTCAGCCCTAGAAGTAAGTGAACAGAACGAAACCCACGTTTAAGTCGACAAAAAGAAAGAGAGAGAGAGAAGGTTCGATGTAAATTTCAGATTGCGGGGCATCATTTAAGCTTCTGGCAAAGTGCTGAAAATATCAGGTCCCTCTGCACATGAAACACAAACAGGACACTTTATATATGACCTTTACTTAATGACAGACATGACAACAACAGAGGGAAAGATAAACAAACAGCATCACAGACAAAGTAAAACTGTTAAAACGTGTCAGTGTGAAGAAATGTTCCTCTGGCAGTCTGTCCAGGTTCAGTCCCTGAGGATTAACTAGATGAACAGACCTGAGATCTGTGGTTTCACATGTGAGGCAGCCTCTGCAGGAGGCTGATAGAAAGTAATAATCAGTGATGAAAATAATAAAACAACCCCCCCTGATACACACATATATTATTATACTACAACAATGACTTTAGAAAGTAGATAAACAGAACAAAGGGGACGTGTTGTTCTCAGGAGGAGGCGGCTCGTCAGGCTAAATCGCCATCTGTCCTCTGCAGAGGAAATATCCACAACCTTGAGGACGAACACGTACTAATGAGAGAATTTGTACATTACAGCAGTTTAAGAAATATTTATTAGTTGTCGGTTTTATTCCTTCATTAAATCCTTCTGCGTGGTCTCTGATGTGTTAATGTACTGACTGGTCAATAATCAGCACGGAGGACAGAGCCTGACATAATCCAAAATACAATGAGACATAAAGTTGAAGATTAAAAACTATAATAAATAAGTAAGGTAGGTATTACAAAGGTGAATAAATAAATATATTTATGTTTCATTGTATAATTTAATTAATGCCTACATTCATTTATTTACTGTTTTCTGAACATTTAATAGGATGTTTGATTATTGAGCAGTTATTTATTTCCGTATTTTTATTTTTTATTTTGTCAGGATCCGTCCTCCATAGAAAGTCCTTATAGGCATGTCATGCCACTCGACCCCCCATGCACACGATTGACTAAATTATGTTTCCCGCTTTGTCTGAAAGCAGACGATTGGCTTTCTAGCGCAAAGGGGCGGGATAACCACCTTCTTTGGTGTCACAGGCTTTTCTTACACAGCTGTACTGAGGATGTGATTGAGCGGCGTCGCTCCTCTATAAAACGTCTCTGTCCATAATCGGATCCATTCATGCAGAGGTGGCTCCGCCCCCTCAGTTTGGGAACCACTGCCTTAGCGCTTTGTAATCCCAGTGAAATCCCAGGCTTCTCTTCTCCACTTTCACTGCCACAGAAACGAGCAGCGGCTGGAAGGATTTTACTTTGAAGCTCTGCTCGTCTTCTCTTTGGGCCCTTGTGGAGCCAGGCTTTGGGAGGTTAATGTCATCTTCCTCGGGCCCCGTTCACACTGCTTTGCTCCGTTTGCACCTTCCATCCAGCCTAAAACAGTGAAAACGAAGACCTAAAACGGAAAAGTTTGAAAACGCTGCCAACCTCATTTTTTGTTTTAGTGCGGACGGGCAAAAACGTTTTTGATTTGCTATTTTTATTAAAATATTTTGTAAATAACACTTAAAGTCAACACTTGTCCTGTTCATGTCGCCGTTTACTTTGCGATGACTCCCAGTCTGTTTCCCGCCACTTTTACCTCCCGTGTTACGTTCAGTCACAGTTCCAGCTCGTTATCGGTCCATGCAAAATAAAATCTGGTACTTTATTCTTTCGCCAAATCTTCCGTAACTACGGAGCAGATCATCTGATTCATGTTTACACCGGCACGCTCACGTCCAGCGTACGTGAACGGCCACTAGATGAACGTTTTAAGTCGTTTTAATACAGCCGAGCTCTGATACGCAGCTAAAACGCTGCTGTGGGCGGAGATCGGATTCGTTTTAAAACCCCGTTTTTAAACAGAAGCGAAGGAGTGATGGGGCTTCTTCTGTGACCGGTGTTGCCAGCTGTGGTCTGCCTCCTGCCTATTGGTCATACTCACATCCTATAGTCTGTTTCTTTTTAAGTCGCATTGCATAATCAATATAAGTGGCGAATATGATTGTAGAAATGAGCACTAATCAAATACAAAAACAGAAGTTAAAGAAAATGTAGGTTACTTTTTCGTGTCAATGTCACGGGTCCCCGGCTGTGATGTCTGTTTGGGTGTTTGTGTGTTTTGTCTGTGGTTACGTGCCGGGTGTTTGGTGGCTGTTTTGTTTCTGTCTTGTGGTGTTTCTAATGGTGCGTTCGAGACCGGTCGGAACTGGGATATTTCCCAGTTGAAACTTCCGACTCCCGACATCAAAGCGTTCCAGGTGCATGGTTGTGCGTGACGCCGAATGTGAACGAAAACCATGGCTGACCGTGACAAAGTGTGCACACAGCTGCACCCTCAGCAGCTTTAGGTGTTAATTAAAAGGACACAAACAGCCCTGGTTCTGTGCCCCTCTGGCTGTATAAGTTAGCAGCTCTCAGGTCAGTCAGTGCTGTTCTTTCACTTCCTGATGTTTTGGCATTTTTAACAATAACTTTTATGCAGAAAAGACTTTATAAGATTCTTTACTGTAACCAGCTACCTAATGTGCAAAACATATTTCTACATCAATATACATGCAGAACAGGTTTTACTACATGATCGTATGTATTATTTTAATTTAAATACATGCAAATAAACGTGTTGTTGCCGTTTAGTTTATGGTTTAGCATTTACACTGTGAGCTTCCATGGGCGCTGACATTGTTTTCTGACGTCATTCAGCTGCTACTCGTGAAGTCGGGGTCCAAATTTTTTTCTCTGAGTTCACAAGTAGGAAATCCGACTTCAGGGGGCGTTAAGCATTAACGCAGCATTAAGACTAGCTTAGCTTAAAGAGAGGCAGGCAGGTGAGGCGGGAACAGGTGAGCGTAACATAGTGCCCCCTGGGTAATGGTCTTTATTAGATCCATTGTGAATCTCCCAGAGATCCTGATGTGAAGAGGGCAGAAAAGAGGACCGGCAGCTTGTGAAAAGTGATTTACAGCTGCAGCACTTTAATAAACAGGGTTTTTACTGCTGGGCGCACACGTCTCTGCCACACACAGTCACTAAGGTTAATAGAGAATTCAGATGTAAATCTCTTCGCCTCAGCAGCAGCTCACCGTTATTCCTGTGTTGAGTGCAGGATATGTTAACAGCATCTCTCTCTCTCTCTCTCTCTCTCTCTCTGCAGGATTGATAAGTCTACCGTCAGCGCTCTGAGAGCTCGGTGAGTAGCCCTGAACCGACAACACACATGATTCTAACACCCCGAACTATAAATACAATGCAGAGAGTTTGTGTTTCAGCTTAAAGGCTCAACACACCTCCTGTTCAGACCCAGACCACTGAGAAAGAACCTGTTATTAACCCGTCAGAGAAGGACAGACACAGGCTGCTGCTGGCTTATCTTCACTTTAAATGAAAGCAGAGTCAGCGATGAAGCAACACGCTGCTGTTTGCTTTTATATTTCGAGCGTCCGTTGAAAACTCTCCGTCTGAAGTGGATCCGACAGCAGCAGCTGCTGTTCGGCTGCCTGACGGGATCCGGTCTTCGTACTTTTCTGAACAAAGACCGTCCTCTTGTCTCGGTTTCTGCTCGGGGCAGACAGACCTCAGGGCTGCTTTCGTGGCAGGTAGAGGATTTTTGTTTGTTCCGCTGCAGAGCGTTAAATGTTTGGGCGAGAGAGGGATTCAGAAATGTCATTCCGAGGACTGATTGATACCAAATGTGAAAACTTTTTAGCCTGAATTTCTTTCTCACGGAACATCAGCTTCCTTTACGTCACATCCCGTAGAGCGTGGTTATTGGTCCAGACCGGGGTGGGTGGGGCCCTTTAAATATTATTGGCTATTGGTTTTTTCCTGTCTCAGAATGAGCCTATGGGGGGGCGACTTTGCGCTTTATGTAAGAAATGGGCGTAGTCATGGTGACGTCACCCGTTGGTTTGTGGACCGCCGTTTTGAAGCCTCGAGTTTGGCCGATAGGGCGCCGCCATGTCGAGTTTCTGCAACCAGGAAGTGACGATACGGCGGAGCTAACGGCTGTGTGCGGAGCTAGCTAGCTAGCTTAGCTAGGTGCAGCTGTAACTCAGGTTAACTGTCATTTTAACAGGCTGATAAGTTTGTCCAGAGAACAACAGTCTGAAAACTAAATGTTCTCACCAGAGAAAGTGAACAGCCGACTCCTAACAAGCTTTTTCAACGGCGCTGGTTAAATTTAAATTTGTAAATTTAACCAGCGCAGAGGGTACGAGTCGGCTCTAGCCTGATTGACAGGTCGCCATGGTAACGACTCGTCAATCAGAGATAACCCCGCCCTGAAACATTCTCTGCTTTGTGGTCTATTTTAAAATAAACGGGACCATAATTTACTAAATGAACATCATGCTGTGTTGAAGAAGACTTGAAACTAGCGACTGAGACCATAAACTCATCAGGAAAGTGTTTACTGGGGTAATTATTCAGCTGAGAAGGAGAAACATTTTCCCATTATTTCTAATGGAGCCGGACTTCTTTTTGCAACCAGAAGAGTCGCCCCCTGCTGGATTTTCAACAGAATGCAGCTTTCAGGGACTTCAGCAT
This sequence comes from Lepomis macrochirus, assembly GCA_024633595.2. NCBI lineage: Eukaryota > Metazoa > Chordata > Actinopteri > Centrarchiformes > Centrarchidae > Lepomis > Lepomis macrochirus. The sequence goes on from JALXJV020000021.1 coordinate 2,078,909, forward strand.
CGGCTTCATGTTGTAGACCGGAAGCTTCCCGCTTGAGCAGTGATCGATTAGTATGCTTACAGTAAAGACGTGACTGAAATCTATGCATTTTCTTTTTATTTCTGACCACTTGATAAACAAAATATATCCACAACTTGGAGGAGTAAAAGGTATAAAAGCAAAGTAATATGTTAAAATAATAATATATTTACAGGTTACACTTGATTTGGATAATCTGCCTACAGATAGTTTAGTTGAGATTCAGCCTTTGTAGGGCAGCAGAGCTCAGCCTACTATTTGACTTTTTTTCAGTCATTAAATTATTGTGCAAGAAAAATGCTCTACATGGTGGTTAGACTCTCATTTGTTTATGCAAAGTTCTAACTTGTCTGCAATAAAACCGTGCAGACAGAACAAGTTCAACATTTCTAAATTTTGTTGTAGTTAGAACTGGACAATAAAACTAACAATAATTATCGCAATATATTTTTTACAATAACTATATAACAAATGTTCAGTAAATATTCAATAAATGTTTGAATGGATTCACTTAAATCACACAAATTAGCACTGATTTTTTTTTATCAAGATGTTTATTTTGTTGAGGAAAAAGGACAGAAAAAAAGCTTTTACTTAATTTTACTCCTGTGTATTTGTTAAAATAGATTTTATCATAAATGTTTTGAATGTTCCCCCTCAGATTTGTGAAGTGATCCGCTGTCTGGAATCAAATGTTTGTCACGTTCTGACCATAAAGTTTAAACCACAATTAACCATCAGGTTTCTTCAACTTTCACCGAGGAGCGAAAATCAGCCTTTAAACCTAAAAGATATAAGGATTTGATTCTTATCGTGATAATTATCGATATCGAAATATGTGAACATTTTTATCGTGATAACATTTTTGGCCGTATCGCCCAGCTTTAGTTGCATCAGCCTTTTTTAATGTCCCGCCTGCGCCAGGCAGGTTCACGAAAAGAGACTTAGATGAGCATCCAGCGCACACGGCTGCAGGAAAGGCTCCCGATCTCCCTGCTGAGATTAGCAGGCAGGTGAGAACGGGAACAGGTGAGCGTCGCCTGTGCCCAGAGAACCTGATCTGCAGAGGTCAGGTCATCGCTCCCAGCATCACGTCTGTGTCGCCTGAGCGTCGGAGGAACCGGATGTTTAACGAGCTTTATTACCTGCTGCAATCAGCTGTTCTGCTCGTTTGGAGAGAAAGAGACAGACTTCATCTCTGTGGAAAAACCTCCTGACTGATGAAAACCCAGTATTTAGCTGAACTCCTTCGGCTGCTCGCTGGTCCCTCCGGTGGAAGCGCAGTGGGTTCCTCCGAAGGTTCCTGGTTCCGGGGTTTAGTTCCTTTGGTCAAAACTATATTGACACTTGGTGGTGGGCGGTGATGGTGCAGTGGATAAGACGCCTGCCTTTGGTGTGAGAGACCAGGGTTCAATCCCCCACTGTGACCCTCCACCATTGTGTCCCTGAGCAAGACTCTTAACCCCTCGTTGCTCCAGAGGCGTGCGACCTCTGTACAGCAGCTGTAAGTCGCTTTGGATAAAAGCGTCAGTTAAATGGTCAAGGCCCTTTGGCCTTTTAACGCCTCGGGTACCTCTTTGCATCATTTTTAGACGATTAGGGCTGCGAGGCCAACTTAGCAACGCTTAGCAACACAAAATAAACCACGTCCTGTTAGACTTTCAAAATAAAACCCTAGCGTTTCAGAACATTCACCAGTTTGAAACGGCGCCTTATAGAAGTCGTGAAACGTTGCAGTTTGGTTTAGGCAATACAACTGCTTGGTTAATGTTAGGAAAAGATCCTGTGTAGGTCAGCTAGCAAGTGAGTTAACTAACGTCACTTGTGTAACTTATTTAATGTTGACTTTTTCTTTCACACGGGACACGAACCCCGGTCTCCTGGTTCAAAGTCTGGGCTCCGTCACTCAGTCTGTTCTGTTAAATATCAAATCCCTGCCTTTACCGTCACAACCTGACGCTACAGGGTTTCCCCACCGCGGCGTTGAACTATGATGCTATGATGGGTCTTGACCACACGTCCATATGTGACGAGTCGGGGAGTGAGAACGGGTTCCTGATCCTGACGACCAGAGATAACAGGGTCATAACATGTGTGGCCAAAGAGAAGAGGCTTTTCTTCCATTTCATTTATTCTTTGTATTCGAGGGCTCATCAGGTGATGGAGGAGAGCGAGATAGGTCTTTTTCTAGTTGCAAAAAATTCACAACAATGGAGGAATTAAGGTCTCTAAAGTCCCAGAGGCCCTGGAGGGCGGGCTGACCAGGGTCCTGCGCCCCCCCCCCCTTCATGTAGGATCTTCTCTTGTAGGGACACTGTATATATAGATGGAGATATATTGCACATGTGACTGTACGCCTGAGGGAAGGTGACCCGCCGCTCTGACACAATATTCTGCTGTTTCCCCTCCAGCAGTTTTTATTCTCATTCACACTTTGTCATCTGTCCGTCAAATCTGTCCCCCTGCTGTACGATGACGTCCGTCACACTTACAGTCGAATTAACGGTTAAATCAAATGGTTTGTTCTATATTTTTTATTATTGTTCACAAATCTCACGTTCAGTCTCAAACATGTCGGTCCGTCTCTCGGTCCTGTCTGACTTCCTGTCTGTGGCTCTCTGAGCCCATTGGTTCCTCCTGAAGATGTAAATGTTTAAAAACTCCTCACAGATTTATTGTTTGTTTAAAAAGGCTCCGGACTCCTAAAACAGCTGCCCACTGTAGTTTCTGTCAGACTGACAGGAGGACATAGTGCTTTTGTCGGGGACTTTTTACAGCGGCGAGTTAAAAATAAAGTAGCGGTGCCCTGAATGGCGTCTCGTGGGCTCAAACTGATGGTTTTCTGCATGATGTGCAGTTTATAACACACCATTTGTCTCTCAAACTCACTTGAGGGTAACATGCCCTTTTAAATCTCAGTGAAAATGATCTTTGCTTAATAGAACAATCAAGTCCTCAGCAGCAGCAAATAAACCTGTCCCTTAAACTTTAACAATAAATGAAGATTTTCTAGAAATATTTATGAAACTTACATCACTTTCAGGAAAGGACTTGACAAATTAGAACTTAATTTTTCTAAAAATATTTATTTTGTTGAGAAAACGAGGACTGAAAAAATAGTTCTCACAATAGTTTTGAATGTTCCACCTCAGGTTAGTGAAGCGATCCAGTGTTTGGCTTCGAGTGTTTGTCCCATTCTGACCATAAAGAAAAGTTTAACCTCAAAATTAACCATCTGGTTTCTTCAATTTTCACTTCCAAAAAATCTGCCTTTAAACTTGAGTGATTTGACATTTATTGTGAAAATTATCGATGTCGAATGATATGAAATGTTTTTATCGTGGTAACATTTTCGGCCGTATCGCCTACCTGTCACAAACTTCCTGTTGGGGGGGGATGCAGACCGCAAGAGCTGCGATTGGTCGGCTCGGCAGCGTCACATTTCCTCCCAGCCTCCAGGAAGTGACCAAACCAGAAATGTCATTTATGTCAATTTATCACCAGCTCTGTGTTTTTTTTATTGACCCTAGCCACAGTCTTTCTCTACCCTTAACCTTACCGCAGCCTCTAACACAGATGCTGTAGATCATGTTTTAAACATGGTAGAATTGGACTTGAAATAAGAAGTTGTCCCTGAGGGGTTTAGTCTGGCAGTAGGGTTTCGTTTTTCCTCCTCAGAGCCTTCCTGCTCAAAAGCCCTCTGATGTTCACTGTGTTTCTGCCACCGCTGCTTTCGAGGTTATTTCTCTTTCATCTCTTTTCCTTTTTTTTAACCGAATCCCCAAATTGCCCAAAGATCTTTTTGTTCTGTTTGATAATTTGGGAGACACATTCAAACAAAATACTTGAGGCTGCACTCAGTCTGACACGGCTGAAGCTTGACGGAGGAAACTGGTTTTCATTCCTGGTTCACCTCATTCTCAACAATGTTTACATTTACATCTATGCACAATCTATGTACACACAGATCTATGTATGCATTTACAGATCTATGTAAGCATAGATCTATGTCTGCATTTACAGATTTGTCTACATATTTGCAGGTCTATGAATGCATAGATCTATGTCCCCATTTACAAATCTATGTACACACAGATCTATGTAAGCATAGATCTATGTCTGCATTTACAGATCTATGTACACATAGATCTATGTCCCCATTTACACATTTTTTTACACATTTACACATTTTTTTTTACACATTTACACATTTTTTTACACATTTACACTTTTTTTTACACATTTACAGATTTTTTTACACATTTACACATTTTTTTACACATTTACACTTTTTTTACACATTTACACATTTTTTTACACATTTACACATTTTTTTTAAACATTTACACATTTTTTTTACACATTTACACATTTTTTTACACATTTTTTTAAACATTTACACATTTTTTTACACATTTTTTTAAACATTTACACATTTTTTTTAAACATTTACACATTTTTTTTAAACATTTACACATTTTTTTTAAACATTTACACATTTTTTTTTACACATTTACACATTTTTTTTACACATTTACACATTTTTTTTTACACATTTACAGATCTCAAAAACCTTATAAACCTAAAAATGATTGGTATTTAGTTTTTTTACACATACACATTTGAGTCCTCTCCACATTCACAAATCTCAGCACACATTTACTGATTTCTTTTACACATTTACAAATGTGATTACACACAAACAGATTCAGACACAAGACTCTACAACCACATTTGTAAATAGTTCTGCCACATTCTGCCTTCATCACTGTGTAGAAATAAAAATCCTAACTGTTGGTAGTTGCTGCGTCCTTCTCTCGTCTTTCTGCTCTGGTTTTCCTTTTTTTCCCCTCTTTCTCTTTCTTTTGCTCTCAGTGTTGCGATTTGCCCCCCCCTCCTCCCTCTAAGCGACTAAGGCGCTATAATCCTGCATGTCCCTGACGTTATGAGAGAGAGACATACAGAGAAAATGGGAGAGAGAGAGAGAGCAGTGCTGGTGTATTTGGTGTAAGCGAGATGCTCAGTAACTGACGACAACGCAACAATGCCGCACGACCACTGGTGAGTCTCTCATCCTCCATCTGTGTGTGTGAGCTGCGTCTCATTTTACTGGCTTCAGTTTTTCTGTGACATTATAGACGTAAAAACGATGCGTTCAGGTGTTCAAAAGATTCAGCAGTGATCATCAGGTTGCACATTTGTGTTTTCCGTGGCGAGTAACTAATGTGTCCACATGCCGTGTGTGTCTGTGTGGAACAGCTGATGTGTCAGTTTGAACTCAGATTTTTGTCTGAAGATAGTTTTAAGCACAAATGTAAAGAACGACGGCAGTGACCTGGCAGGGAATAAAACATCTGCGCAGCAACATTATCACATCTGGAAGATAAATTAAGAGGAAAATCCAGGATCCTTCTTTTAATTAAAAACGAATGAGAACATTTCAATTTAAAATGAGCCCAAAAAAATAAAATAAATTTAAACACGCAGTAAAGTTATTGCATGTTTGAAGCACATTCATGGATTGAAATGCTTTGTTTTTATTTCCACATTAGTCAGATCACATTTCCCAAAATACATTAAGCCTGTGTGCAGCTAAAGGGCAGACGGTCCGTCTGTCTAGAAACAGAAGCCAGCAGCGTCTCTTCTCTCCCTGCGCCTGCTGCTGCTGTTGTTTACGATGATGTTGTCGTCGTTTTTACACCGTTGTTGACAGCAGGGACTATTTTGCCACCCGCCGAATATAATTAACGTCCCAAAATAAATAATTAAGAAAAGGCAAATGTGTGGCGGCAGAGGACGTCCCTGCAGGTGGAGGAGAAAGAACGACTTCTTAAAAGTCAGTAATTATTCTTTTTCATGTAGAGCAGCAAACGCCTGGAGCTGTGAGTCAGTGTGTGGTGATAAAATAGTAGCGTGTACTGACAGTGTTGACCAGAACTTACTGTCACTGATCTGACCAGAACCGGAGCTAAATATGTGACGCTCGTCCATACCGGTTCGTCCTCTGGAGCTCAGGACATTTCTCAAGACACAGTTCATCCTTGGAAGTTCGACTCAGGAGTCCAAACTCATGAGAACAGGATCGGCGTTGATGCCGGTCGCCTCTGCTGCCTGCTGGGAGCTCACATCTCCAAAGACAGCTGAGAAATCTTCAAATAGGCGTCACATTATTAGGATACGCTGACCGCATCTTTGAAATCTGAGGCCTAGTCCGCCAAACACAGGTATATTCAGTTAAAAAAAAAAAATCTCCATCCACGTGAGAATGTAAAAACAAACTGAAGTGCCGTCAGGAGGATCGCCAAACTAAAAGACATACTTGCTTTTAACTATGCGTTTGCATGTGCAACATGGCTGCCACATGTATCCTGCGTCCCTTTGGAGCGTAGGTTGAGCACGTCTACAAAAATTAACGCTACGTATCCGCAAGATGCAGTTCAGCACATGAACGTGGGGGCAGTGTGTCGACCTGACCGGCAGGTCAGCAGCCCAGCTGGTGGCGGTACAAAAGAAGAAGAAGGTCAGCAGCAGCCTGAACAAAGGAGATTTATGTTCGGATGTTTACCATTAAACTCCTGGAGCTAGTCTCCGAGCTAATTTCCGAGATCGTTATGACGTCTCATTAAAATCACAACCTGCTCGAGTGTCACTATGTTTGATGATACGGTCCTCCTCTGCCCCCTAGTGGATTCAGGTTTAATCCTCCAGCACGCAAAATCCGCAGGGAATTATGTGGACAATACTGTTTGCGTCGCCGACGTCTGTCTCGACTACGGATTGTTAAAAAACAAGTATGTCCCTAAAGCCGTGTTAACCAAGCCGAAGCCTGCAAAAAATATTCCGTTAGCCAAACAAAAATGTCAGAACAGCACTGTTTCGGCACCAAATAAAGGAGATAACGGCGCTGACGGCTACACGCCAACACTGCAGACAGGGTTTGTAGAAATCTTCACCCTGGCAGGAGCTTTTCTAAAGGGTTCGCTTTCCGAGACCTAAAACACAGTTTGCATGTAGACTGAAGCACAAAACGCATTTTTATTAAATACCCCAGTGCGTGTGGACAGAGCTCAGAACACTGGGTCCATTTTACCAAACGTTCTTTGGGAGCTGACTTTTGTTTAGTATCCCAGCATGCATTTCACATCATCCAGCGGTGCTGGTGGAGGACATGAGGTGGTGACTGATATCTGTCTCAACAAATATTCACTAGATTTCTTTTAACCGTTGAACAGACGTTTTTACAAAACATTTTGTCTTCCTGTCTAAACCTGCAGCCAAATACCTGGGTCAGATATTTCACAACGAGCTTTTAATTTGAAAAACGGTAAAAAAAAAAAATTCTCAGTTGACAAAAAGATGATTTCAAAAATCCGATCGGTTTTGTCTCTTATTTTGATCTTGAGAATGTCACACCCGCTTTTAAATAATGTCGGCGAGATAATTAATTGTATCCAGGATTAAGACAAAAAACGATCTCACACCTTCAGCTTAGTCAAAACACAGACAAATACTACAAGACGAGGTTTGGAAAGTGTTATGATACCACAAAGTCTGATCCGGGCCAATGGGACTGGAAGATGAAAACATCCACCGGCCAAACATATTTTTTTACCAGAATAAATAATAACTTGCCTTTTTATGTCACGTAAACATTTGTTTCAGTACTTTTAATTGAGATAATAAGGTATTCTGTCGAATACAAACTTAAAGAAGACACCAGACTGAGATTACAAGCAAAATTAATTTATTGCTATTAAATGTACTTAAAACATCACAGTAAATTGTTTTATAAACTTACAAGATGCTTATTTATCATTCAGCTTAAATATTTTTTTAATTCTCTGCTTCAGCTTTATGCTAAATACTGTAAAACATCAAAACCATTCAGGCACAAAAATGACTCAAGGTTGCAGTTTTTACTCGCACACATCGTAAATCAATTTTCTGGTTCGTATGTACCAATTTTATAGACAAATGCATGTGAAATATGCAGAAGAGGATTAGGGCCACATGTGAAATTGTTTTTGAGTTCTGAGATTAAACTCAGAATTCTGAGTTTAAAGTCAGAATTCTGAGTTTAAAGTGAATTCTGAGATCAAAGTCAGAATTCTGAGTTTAAAGTGAATTCTGAGATCAAAGTCAGAATTCTGAGTTTAAAGTGAATTCTGAGATTAAAAGTCAGAATTCTGAGTTTAAAGTGAATTCTGAGATCAAAGTCAGAATTCTGAGAAAAAAGTCAGAATTCTGAGTTTAAAGTGAATTCTGAGATTAAAAGTGAATTCTGAGTTTAAAGTCAGAATTCTGAGTTTAAAGTGAATTCTGAGATCAAAGTCAGAATTCTGAGTTTAAAGTGAATTCTGAGATTAAAAGTGAATTCTGAGATCAAAGTCAGAATTCTGAGTTTAAAGTGAATTCTGAGATCAAAGTCAGAATTCTGAGTTTAAAGTGTATTTTGAGATTAAAAGTGAATTCTGAGTTTAAAGTGAATTCTGAGTTTAAAGTGAATTCTGAGATCAAAGTCAGAATTCTGAGTTTAAAGTGAATTCTGAGTTTAAATTCAGAATTCTGAGTTTAAAGTGAATTCTGAGATCAAAGTCAGAATTCTGAGTTTAAAGTGAATTCTGAGATCAAAGTCAGAATTCTGAGTTTAAAGTGAATTCTGAGATTAAAAGTGAATTCTGAGTTTAAAGTCAGAATTCTGAGTTTAAAGTGAATTCTGAGATTAAAAGTGAATTCTGAGTTTAAAGTCAGAATTCTGAGTTTAAAGTGAATTCTGAGATCAAAGTCAGAATTCTGAGTTTAAAGTGAATTCTGAGATCAAAGTCAGAATTCTGAGTTTAAAGTGAATTCTGAGTTTAAATTCAGAATTCTGAGTTTAAAGTGAATTCTGAGTTTAAATTCAGAATTCTGAGTTTAAAGTGAATTCTGAGATCAAAGTCAGAATTCTGAGTTTAAAGTGAATTCTGAGATTAAAAGTGAATTCTGAGTTTAAAGTCAGAATTCTGAGTTTAAAGTGAATTCTGAGATTAAAAGTGAATTCTGAGTTTAAAGTCAGAATTCTGAGTTTAAAGTGAATTCTGAGATCAAAGTCAGAATTCTGAGAAAAAAGTCAGAATTCTGAGTTTAATCCCTTACATATCTATGTCAATCAGACATAGGAAACCTGAAATGAACATAACCGTCAAAAACATATTATATGGCCGTATCGTACCGAATACAAGTAGCCGCCAAACGGAAAATCCACCCTCGTTTGGCGGCTGTTAATGTCCAGCCCTGGATCAGTGTGAGCAGGTTTTCAGTGACTGAATCCTGAGTGTGATGGAAAGTAACTGAATGGTTGCCTGAAAGAGAAAACAATCAGAAAAAAGTGATTCAGAATTTCAAAAAAGGTTATGTATTTTTAAATAACGCAGAGTTCAAATCATTAAAACACGGTTAGGTGAGGTTTTGGTGCCGCTTCGTGGTGAGGGAACCGAGGGGTTAAATTTAAATATTAATGAACAGCTTTGATGTTCCCTCCGAGCCCAGCAGGCCTCCTGGTCGGGAAGAAAATGAGTTCACATGCTGGAAAATTACCTGGAACCAGAACACGTCCTACTGTGCCTCTTTTAATTAATAAGCAGCAAGGACACTGTGTTCACATGCAAACAGCTGAAACACCTCTAGCTTCTGTATCTGCTGTATGAACCAGGGTTTGAGTCGTCTGAAGATCCTGGATGTGTTCAGACAATACGGCAGATACACTGATGTTACATGGACAGAGGTAGGTTTGCTGTTTCCAGCTGCAGGTTCTGCTTTAAAACCTCCGTCAGGAGCAGGTGGAGGTGTTAGGAAAGAACAGTTAATCTACACGGGGCGATGGATTAGGTGTTGATATCTTACAAACAGTTCAGCCCTTCCACTCGAATAGCCGGACTGATGCAGCCGAGAAACACGCTGGCTCACCTGGTGTTGATCTACTGAATCTTGATCGTCCCTCCTGCCCGTCATCTGAAGAACCTTAGGACAAATTAGGCCCAGTCCGCACGTCTACAGGTATTTTCATAAACTGAGTAGATCCTCCTTTGTATAAAAAAAAACAACCTCGATCAACAATTGAAAAGCTGTCAAGAGCATAAAAAGTATTGGCTGAGATATAACCCCAACCCTAAAGCCACGTTGGCCAATCAGAAGCCTGAAGCCAACTATTTCCGGTGGAAGAGGAAGAGAGGAATCGACTGTGAGTGACAGGGATCAGGGTCAGCATAACAAAAATGTTAGAGCGAGTTAAAATGTATAACTGTATAAAATGTGCTCTGACGTCACTAACCCAAATGACAACGCTACAGAAAGAGTTTCTGTAAATCTCCACCCTGGCAGGAGTTTTCAAAAAGCTTCGCCGTTAGCGTGGACGAAAAGCCAAAGCGCAGAGAAAATACCCGTGTACGTCAGGACGCTGCTTTGGACCTCACTCTTTTCATTTCACTTTTATTTTTTCATTTGTCCTGTAACGAGCAGTTACACATTATTGTACAATACACAAATGTATATATGCACATTTATATTACTTATTTATTGTTCTTTGCAATAATATTCATTTATTTCTTCACTGTACAAAACCAGGGCATCTGTATGTTTAATTTTATATATATATATATATACATATGTATACATATATATATATATATATATACATATGTATATATATACATATGTATATATATATATATATATATGTATATATATATATATATATACATATATATATATATATATATATATATGTATATATATATATATATATATGTATACATATATATATATATATATACATATATATATATATATATACACGCACCGTCAGGCTCGAAGCTAAATAACACATGTGGTGCTCTTCTTCCTTGCTTCTAATAAACCAGACGACGATTACTGCTTGTGCTTTTTCTTCTTCTTTGTTCCTATTCAACGTAGTGACGAAACTGTAGAGCAGTTTGTCCATTTGGGCCACTGTAGAAACATGGCGATGTCCATGTAAGAGGACCTGCGGTGTATGTAGACAGAAATGTCTCATTCTAAGGTGATAAAAACATAACGGCTCATCATGTGAGGTCTTTACACACCTCTGAGAACAAAGTTATGGATCTCATATTGCATTTATTTCAATAGATCCTCCTAAATGTTCCACACCGGACCTTTATTCTCTTATTCTTATATAACGTGTATTTGTTGATATCCGTTGTGTCGAATCTGAAGCTGCTGTAACAAGCGAATTCCCCAGCGTGGGCTCTGTGAAGTCTTATCTCACCAATGACAGATTGAAAAACAACAGTGGTGTTTGTGAGCATTAACAGCAGCTTCTCTGTCGTATTCGCTGCTGCCTGGCTGATGTTTGAGTTTGTATGAAAAGGAAACTGCAGAGCGCCTGTTCACACCGGGACGACCTGCTGAGTGCGTGATGACTATTTATTTCTCCCTGCACCGGTCAGATGTTTTCATTTCTCTCACTCACTCGTGTGGTTCTCTCATCACGGCAAAGCCTGACTCTGTTTTTAACGTTAATAAACAACAAGAGACGTCCAACACTCGTCCTAGTGTGCTGGAGTTATAGTGTTTTAGGACAGAGGCTGTAAACAAGTGCAGTGTGACATATCAGCGACGGTCAGTCCTGCAAACCCGGCCCCTGAAGTTCAGATCTAAATTTCATCTCATGTTCCTCCGGATGAAATTCAGCTTTAGTCCCCGAGTTCCTCAAAAGGTTCTCGGCCCCCTGGGAGGGAAACGACCTGTTAGCTTTCTTTGTGTCGCTCCCGTGTCTGAACTTTGCGATGAAAGGCTCCGGAGGCGCGTTGCATTGTGGGAAAGGCCCGGAGAGGCATCAGTGTATGTTAACACGTGTGCGTTTGCCGGAGATGATGTGATCGGCTGTGACACGCAGCTGTCAGCGGAGATAACGAGCCAGCTGAGAGTCAGGTTAAAAGTGAAGCTGGGTTTATTTTAGGTTGAAGCTCAGGAGGTTTGTGTCGGACGCACATGTTGATCTAAAAGATGATCTAAAAGCTACCGAGTGGACGTCTGTGTGGTCACGTTTCAGCGCTGTGGATGCACAGCCTGTTCACAGTGACCTTTTCTCTCGCAGCGGGTCGCCTCCTCCCTCTCGGTCTCGTCGTCTTGTTGTCTCGTAGTGACCTTTTTGTTCGTTCCTGGACGCTTTAAACGCTCCCTGAGGATCCAAAATCAAGTCTGTGTTTCTGGTACATTTGCAGTTATGAATAAAAATTAATATTCAGCTCAGGACAGAAAACTGTAGTCCTCACATGGAAGCATATTTCCTTCAAAACCGGCAGAAATACATGAAGAGACAAATATAGATACTGTTGATACAAACAAATAACTCAGGATGTTCTGTTTGACATTACAAAGAAGAGCTTCATTATTGGAAGAAAGGAATTAATTATAAATAACAATACAAAGGTCATATTGAAGATAACTGCTAAAATAAAAGCAACACAAAGAAAACAAAAAGTCCCAAACAGCAATAATTAAAACAAAACACATCTATGAGAGAATCTCCAGCTTTTGTTTCTGCAAATGTCCTTGATGTTCAATTCCTACACCAGCCTCTTCAAACACTAATCCAACAGTAAGAGCTGGACAGAAATAAGCTGCACAGTCTGCGGTGTGAACGTGGGAATCTTCTGTGATTTAGTAATGATTGACCCTTCAATAAATAAAATAAAAGGATCAGTTGCAATGTAAAAACTAACAGTCTTGATCCTGTCTGACAGAGAAAGAATAGGAAAGAGTTTTAAAGTGTTTCTGTCTTCTTGTTATTATGTTCTTGTTATGGTTTGGAGTTCTGTTAGTTTCCTGTTTTATTTTGAAAGTGTCCGCCTCTTGTGTTTTGTCCTACTTTATTTCCTGTGTGTGTCCTACCTGTTGATGCCTAATGTGTCTCACCTGTGTTTAATCATCCTTCCTGATTGTGTGTGTATGTAGTCTGTGTGCTCCCCTTGTCCGTCGTCGGTTCGTTGTCGGTTCAGCGGCGGCTCGGCGGCTCGGCGGCTCGGCGGCAGCTCGTACCTTGTGCTGCTGCCTTTTACCTTCGCCTGTATGTTTGTCTGCTATTAATTTTGGCATCGTGGTTCTCGCCTGACGTCCCTGTGTGGAATAATTACTTCTTGTTTTGGACTGCGTTCTGTTGGAGTGTTCTCTTTCTTGTGTGCTGCTTGCTTGGATTGTTTGGACGTTGCTTACCGCCACAGCATTAGACTGTAGCCTTTGTGTTTTTTACACTCGTGACAGTTCTGTATCAGAATCTAGCTGCTGAACGCTCCGCCATCTTCACCAGCTGCTCTCTCACTGAGTCTGTCTGCTGTTTGCTGCTGAGCGGCTCGTGTACGGCGGCTTTTTACAGCTTCTTCTCTGGAGACGAAGCTCTGAAAGCTCTAAGAATGAACCAGAGCAGGAAAATTGCAGCCGGACAGATAAACAACGAGCTGAAAGTCACTATGAAGCTCCGTAAAGCTGACGTTCACTCCCTGAGACGCCAACACGCTGTCACTGTTATTATAAAAAGTTATCTCTTATTAGACATGTGAACTAACTACAGACAACACGGACTTTTCTCCCGAGCCGTCATGGTTAAGTTGGTCTGGGGTTTGTGGGAAATGGTGTTCATTCAACATTTAAGTTTTCAATTTATTTCATTCAAATAAATGTGAACTTTTACCTGCAGGTGTTCCTGTTTAATTACACAGTTTACACACAGAGGTACAGACAGTAAAGGTGATGGTGCTATAGACTGAATGAAAAATGGTACAGATATTTATAGTAATGTTAATGATAATAATAATAACAGTAATAATAGCAATAGGACTAGTAACAGCAGTCGCAACTGTAGCAGAGGGCGTCGAGCAGGAACACGGGGGCAGCAGGAGACTCCCAACCACAGATCCAGACTCCACAGCTCCAGAGCCAGCAACACCCGCAGGAAGCGACAGGAGGAGAGAGGGGCTCAGTGCATCATGGGAAATCCCCCAGCAGTCTAGGCCTATAGCAGCATAACTAAGGATTACAATCAGTTTGTATGGGAAAATTTGGTTGCACCTAAATGAACAATTTAGGCACTTAGGACGGTTGCAGTCCAGCAGAGAGCAGCAAAATAAGATTAGCACAACATATTTCGGACCTTGAGACGGGGCAGATAGCGTCGTCCATTCTAAATCAGCCCCGTGTGATCTGAGGCTGGATTTTTTTGAATTGTTATAAACGTCAGAGGGTTTTTGAATGAGATTTTCTAACTTGTGTAACAGAGATTAGAAGCTGCTGTGTTTTGCTCTCAGGGTTGAGTTCCACCGTTTTTGTTCAGTCATTTAGCCTTGTAGAAGATTCAAATCAGGATTCCTCTGTGAAATTATTATCATGCACACAATCTAATTTTGTATTACAACATGAGGAAATCCTAAATTTACACACAAAGTTTTGCCGCTGTGCAGCTCCTCTTTCTCTCTTTCTTTTTTTTCTTGATTTCTTTCACAGGTTTTTATGCAACATCCCTCGCTTCGTCACACGCGCACAGTTACACAAGGTCATGAACCTCCCTGCGAGGCTGCGGGCCCTCTGGCAGTTCCAGTTTTATCTCTTTTCAGTGGAAATGTCAGTTTGGTGAAATTAATTTGGATTCTAGGACACTACAGGAGGACGGGTGAGGATGAGGAGCGAGAGGGATGATGGGATTATATACCATTTGATATATACAGAAAATATCTGTCTTCTCCTGACACGCTGATATTTACATAAACACTACTTTTCATTTATTTTCACCTCAAAGTCCCTGTTTGTCTTCCTGCCTTCGCTGTGATGTTCGAGCTGTGCAGTTTGTTCCTTTTGAAAGAGGAAAGTTTCTCTGTCTCAGTTCCAACACCTGGACGTACCTGCGGGATTTATGACATCACAACCAGTTTAAGCCAATCGTTGTCCAGGAACTTACGCGGGTGTGAAAGTTGAAGCCTCCAGGTCACGGAGCGTGGACTTCGCTGTAGCCTGATATCGTTTCACTCCTCCTCCGTCCTCTTCGCTCTAACCAATCAGCAGAGCCCAGCAGATCTGCCTGTAAAGTCATTTTATGTCCAGGTCACGAGCGAAACAAAACACAGCAGCGTCTGTTGCATGTCGCCATCGTTGTTATTACAGGGCCAGATTTTAAAAAGTCTAGAAAGGTGATAAATAAATTTTGCGAAAATTAAGGCCATTAAAAAGTATTAAAAAGTCTTAATCGCCATTTAACAAGGTATTCAATTTTGAAGATATTTTTTTCAGTGTGAAAATCCTGTTTGCCCCAAAGTTAGTTTGCTAAAAGTGTCGGTGAACGTTTTTATTTATAGCGCACAGCAGAGAGCAGGCTGTTACAGGCAACTGAGAAAGTTGGTGAATGCTTCAATTTTTAGGTGGCGTTACAACCTGATGACATACAGGGAATCAATATGTAATAAATATATTTAAATTCCTTTTAAACTCAAATGTCCCTTTTTAAAGGTGTGAGGCTGATTTAATCGGTTTGCTCAAAGTGGCGCTGGAGTCTTAAAATATGTTGAAAAAGTCTTGAAAAGGTCTTAAAAAGGTTTTGAATTTTACTTCACGAGTCCTGTAGTCCTCGCAGGCAGAGCTCCCGATCTGCCTGTCCATCCTCACCTGTGGTCATGAAGGCTGGGTCATGACCGAAAGAACGAGATCACAGGTACAAGAGGCAAAATGGGTTTTCTCAGGAGGGTGGCTGGTGTCTCCCTCTTACCCCTTTTCCACAAAAAAAGAACTGGTTCAGAACTGGTGCTGGTTCAAAGTTGGTTCGACTCGCAAACCTTCTCAGAACCTGTTTGTTTTTCCGCTGACTAGAGAGCCCAGCGAACGACGTCATTACATCACCATGTACGTCGCCATACGTCTTCGCCCTCCCAGAAACGTGGTAAAAGAGCGGTTCTAGTCCAGCAAAGAGTTGGTGCCGCTTTGGAACCAGTTTTCCCGAGCGAGAACCGGCTCTTTGACTGAAAAACAAAGAACTGGTTCGCGAGTAGGCACCGGCTCTGAACCGGCTCTCAAAATGCTTTGGTGGAAAAGGGGCTAAAGAGGAGGGGGTGAGAAGCCGAGTCATCCGTGACGAACTCTGAACCATGGCTGTTTTGTGTTTGGGTGTCTGGTAAAGATGCCACCTGGGCGGCTCCCTAGGGAGGGGTTCCAGGTACATCCAGCTGGGAGGAGGTCCAGGACTAGGTGGAGAGACTATATCTCCACACTGGCCTGAGAACGCCCCCCAGTCAGAGCTGGTTAATGTGGGTCAAGAAACGGAGGTTTGGGGGTTCAATGCTGGAGCTTCTGCCCCCCCGCCCCGCGATCCAGCGCTCATCGGATCAACAGAATTCAGATCTTAGTCATCAGCATTTCAGTCCATGTCAGAGTCAAAACCATAGATTCATAGAAAGTCTAATGAGGCTTCCTCCAAACGTTTTTTTGTTTGTTTGTTTAAAGCCGCCCTCATCAATATTCTTACATTAAATATTGGCCAAATGGCCGTGTGATGTAAAAGAACTCGCTCATAGTACCAAACCCACAGAGACAGATCACTAACTCTGCAGCTCCCTGAAGCATTTTAGCCTCTTTTGGATTCTAGTTTTGGTTTTGTAACACATTTCCTGTCTGATTTTAACAATGTTTTGCTGCCTAAGGCCATTAAAATGCTAGTGATGTCCCACTCGCATTGTAGGCATTGGTATCAGGAACAATTTGTGCATTTTTGTAATGGATTACTTCTTTATGCTGTCTACTATCTGCCTCCAAATCTCCCCTCTGCTCCGTGTCTCCGCCTCCTGCGAGCGTCGCAGCGCTGCTCTCTTCACCACACGGCTCGGGCGGCAGCTTATGTCAGCTGTCGCTAATTAACATTAACTCAGTGCGAAACGTGACAAAATGAAACTTGTCTGCTGTCGGTTTGTGTTTCTGAACCCGAGCAAAGATCGTTTGTGAGGCGAAGAGGCTCCACTCTGTAACACCGCTGTCACACGGTGTTCGGATCAGGTAGCTCGTGAGAAATAAGGAGGGCCAGAGTGAGCAGTTAGAGCTTCTTATGCAAGTTTGTCAGATATCAGTTATTTAACAACATTTAAGTCAATATATTGATCAGAATCGGACGATCGGGGTTCGGCTCGGGGCCAAGAAACTTGATCAGAACGTACATAGTAAATATTTTAGAATCAGATCTTAGCAGATTTGAAGTTGCTGCACAAACCTACAGAAGAGTAACTGTCAATGATTTCTGCAGCTCTGTGATGTCCAACACCTCAGGAGGAGGTCCGACGCCTCTGACTACAGCAGCAGACCTGATAATGAAGCTTCTCCTGACTCCTGCCTGCGATCGGAGGCCGGATGTCGACGCACTCAGCAGGAAGTCGACTCTCTGGTTTTTAATATACACAACACCCAACAAACGGCGCCCTCGAATCCCAAACAGCTCCCAGCTCACTGCTGATCTGTGCTTCAAACTGGGACCACATCAGCTGCAAACGCCACGTTTGAGTCAGCAGAGGCCAAGACCAAGTCTCTAAAGATGATGTACGTCATTCCTGCACGAGTCAGCGGCGTGCGAGTCGTCAGTGGCGTGCGAGTCGTCAGTGTTTTAGTCCAGTCCGAGTTTTCAAGCTATTAATATTCAAGTCTAAATCAAAGTATGAGTCATCAATATTCAAGCGCGAGTAATCAATGTTCAGGTCCGTGTTAAATCCAACAAGTCGTCTCACCTAAATGATGAAATAGGCCCCAAAACCACTTGGTCAGGTTTAGGCACCAAAACCGCTTGGTCAGGTTTAGGTTTCAAAACCACTTGATTAAAAAAGGCACCAAAACTACTTGGTCAGGTTTAGGCACCAAAACCACTTGGTCAGGTTTAGACACCAAACCTCACATCAATTTTCTACCACTTAAATCACGTGATGGAAGTCTGTAATTAAAAAATCAAAATAACTCAACATTTACTTGGTTTCACATGGGACTCAGACGCCGTTCTCCTCTGTGAAAGTCCTGCGTCGGTTTGACCCATCAATTCACCCACCTCCTTTCGCTGTTTATACGTCATCCTACTTCCTGTGCTGCCATCGAACGGGCGTTTCTGCCACAATAAAGGAAAATATGGGTCGTGTGTGGTTATTTTTCTGGGGAGGACAGGCTGGTAAAATCATGAGTCATCAATATTTGTGTCCAAGTCGAGTCATCAAGAAGTTCAAGTCACTGATAATCCGGCACGAGTCAGTGGTCAACGAAATGTGAGTCATCGTACAAGTCATCAGCATGACTCATCAATATTCAACCGTGAGTCATCGATATTTAAGTCTGAGTCGAAAACATAAATTAACAGAAAGCCTGACGACACGCCGTGATTGGCTGCTGCTGCTTCCAGAAGTTGAATCCAGGTCAGCATCTTCTTTTTGGACACCTGACGAAACCATGGCAACGGTTGAGCCGACTCGCCTGAGGGCGAAGGAAATGAGAGGTGTTCTGGCTGATTGATTACAGAGTGTGTTGACATGAAGCCATCAGCTGAACAAGTGCAGCTCCTGACAGATCGGACGTCTATCTTTAGAGCTCGACTCATCGCTCCTCTGCCACAAATATAACGATGATGCGTGGCGCTCGGATAAATCAGGACGGGCCGGGGGGTGGATGCTCTTATACTGTGTGATTAAGGTGTGTGTGTGTGGGGGGGGGGTTTGTGTCTCAGCTCAGAAATGACTGCTTCCATTTCCTCTGCATGTGTCATGAGTTTCTATTCTTCTATAAAGGCGTCGTGGTCAGAATGAATGGTCTCCTCAGTGCTTATAGACACACAGGCAGATACTTTCCCATCATGCAGTAGCATCAGGGAGGCGTCTGATTGGCCCCTAATGTCTTCTGCAGCATGACGATTCGCTACCTCTGTGATAGAAGGTTAACATCGAGCCTCGAAGTGACACGTGTGCGTTGAATAATCAGTGATTAATTGTTTTTATTTTTTATTTTCAGCAAACAGGAGCTCCTGACCATCTCCAATGTTCCCGCCGCAGACTGCCCCCCCTCCCCGCCCCGCACCGCACCCCCCACCGTGAAGGTAACACACTTTTGTCCAGCTGTGCTTTTGAGGACCCTGAGAGAACCAGCACCTGGTGGCATAAAGCTTCCCTTTGTGCAAAACATTTCACGGTAGTTACTGTCATAATACGGCACACGTGCACTTCAGTTACCATGGTTATGAGTCATGACATCATCGTACTTTAACGTCATTATAGTCAGTGTTCTCTACCTTCTTTAATATGAACAACGCGGAGAATCACACATAAAACCTCGTGGCTGTCAGGATCTGCCGGACGCCTGGCTGCTCACGCCTCCTCCCAATTGGGCATCGCTTTGAGGCTCCGCCCACACCGCTCTGTTTTAGTTTAAAAACGGAGAATTAAAACGAATACGATCTCCGTCCACAGCAGCGTTTTAGCTGCGTGTCAGAGTTGATCTCCGTCTGTGTTAAAAAGAATGAAAACACACATCTAGTGGCCGTTCAGGTGCACTGGGCATGAAGCAGATAGTCTGTTCTGTAGTTACAGAAGAATGAATAATTTTATTTTGCATGCACCGATAACGAGCTGGGACTGTTACTGAATGTAACACGGGAGGTAAAAGCGGCGGTGGCGGCGGGAAGTAAATACATGCACAGGACACGTGTAGGCTGGAAGTGTTATTTGCACGGCACAGAAGATTTTAATAAAAATTACGCAAATCAAAAACCCTGTCAGCAGCATCGTGTCTCTGCTGCACATGACTTATAAGAGCCAATCAGAGAGCCGAGCGTCTGCGTTTCTGTGTCCTGTGGGATTTTCCTGTTCTGAAGAAAGCTCGTTTCCGTCTCTTCCTCCTCCTCTTCAATCACTATAAATTCAATCACTGTCTCATGATCCATAAATTATTTCACTTTTAAGAGACTGCTTTGTGTCCTGGTTACAAACGGTTACTAAGAACCTTCTAGAACCTCACAACTTCCGAGGGAAACCGTCTAGTGATTTTATGCAACTCATTCTTTTCTTATGCACTGGCTGCATAAAAAAACTAAGTGGTTTTATGCAACCAGGCCCTGGTCTGTATTTGTTCCTGCTGCAGGCTGTGATGTGAACACCAGCTGTTGTTTGAGCACTTATTCTGACTTACATCCTAAAACCAAGACGTAACCCTCCAACAGCACTTTGAAGAAGTGAGTGAAAATGTCCCGATTGTCCAGGATAAAACTCAAACTGGTCCTCATAAAGACAGAAACGCAGGTGTGCTCTAAAAACGCTATAAACAAAAGCATCAGCATTAACACGAGTCTCTTTCTGTCTCCAGTCGGCTCATTTCTTTGACATGATGGACAAGATGGAGGTAAGAATTTTTCATATGTTGTATAAAATCACATTCTGCTGACGTGTCCTTCCTGCTGTGAAAGCTGCTGTTTGAGTTTTAATTAATCAAGGAACAAAGCTGCTTTTTAAATCATCTTTGAAAAGTTTCTCCTCCTCCAGCAAACCACAGGAGCTGAATTTATTAAATATTCATTAAGAAGATGCAACTCTGATGTTTTCAGGGGTCCATATGAAGCAAAGACCTAAACATGACGCGGCATTCCTTCCTGCAGCCTCACTAGTTTTTGGTTTATGTTGTAATCAGAGCTTTTCACCCCGCGGTTCATCTGCCACGGCCAACGCAGACTTTATCCCTGAACGTGGCATTTGTACAGTTACTGACAGGGCTGCAAAGTTAATCGAATTATCGATCGCGATTACGATTTTAGCTTCCCACATTAAATAGAAATGATCGTTTTGATAATTGTGATCTCAGTATAGATCACAATAATCATGATTATCATTTTGGCCATAATCATGCAGCCCGAGTTACCGATCACTTTAGAAGGACCAATAGGAAAACAGCATCCTGCAGCTTTGTAAGCAGTTAAAGGAGAAACCTGGTGATGTTTTTTTCCTCTAGTCAACAAAACCCAAACGATGCATCCTAACGAGTCCTGAGTGTCTCTCAGCATGATGTCTCATACCTGATGTATTGAGCCTTTTTAAACTTCATACCTGTGAGGTGTTTTAAAGATCTACGTCTTTGGTTCTGAGCTGAGAGCAGCACAATCTTAATGCTGTATTCTCTTCCTGACACTGATGCAGCAGGTGCCGGAAGCTGCCGAGATGAAGACAATCCCTCAGAGACAGAAGGCACGTCCGTCCATCTGTCTGTCCTCGTTTCCATCCACTCCCACTTGTCATTGCTTCATTTCATTCATTCGTTCAAACAAAAGCAGAACTAGAATCTCTGTGATGTCGAAAGGAAAACCTCGACTCTGAGGTTAGTAGGCCTGGGTATCGAGTTCAATACTTTTTAGTCACCGACCGAATCGCCTCAATACAACCGAGTATCAAAAAATACCTTGTCTTTCGGAACCAAAGTTCGATACCTAAAGGTTCTTGTTAACGCCAATGAGCCAATAAGGATGCAGCATTCTTGCTGTGCCCACATCTAAAAGTGATTGTAATTGGCTGTGGTGATGTAAACACTAGCTCATGCCGGTTACGCACAGAGACGTGGCTCGTGGATGTAAAAGACCTGGAGAAAATCAAAAGTGTGGCTTGATGCAACAGCGCGCGATGCAATATCTGCGACGTAAGATAATTGCTGCCAAGAGACGACACAAACCTGGTGAAGCCTTTGACTGTGCGTGGAATAAACTTAAGAGCAGAAAGTCGATCCAGAAAGAGCAGAAAGTCGCTCTGTGCATCATCGTCTCAGCGCCCAGCTGCCACCGAGCTGCTTCAACACGCCCACCGTACGAGCGGCGTCTGGCAGCAGCTGCCGCTACAAGTAGCACCGCTACTAGTTTAACTACATTTCTCAGCAGCTTGGTGGCAGCGTCGCTGTTTTCTGAATCAAATCAAAGCTCTTTTTTTAAGAACCACATCATCTGCAAAGAGAAGCATTTCAGGGAGCCGGCTCTAGGACATGATCTCCAGAACCAGTTTATGGAGGTTCCTGCCCTCACCTGCAGTTCTCCAGGGAGTGCTAGCGTCCCAGTCTCTGTCTCTGTGGCTGATAGTGATCCATGAAAAGGCCCAGAATAAGTTTGAGGTCACAGCACCTTGTTAATCACCAGATCAGATTTCTGACAGCTCACATTTTGGCCGTCATTTTTTTTAAATATTATTGTAGCATTATTTTACACGTTGTGGCTAAAACAGTTCTCTTGAAATGTGATGTGATAAAACTAAACGGAACAACTGTTACTTCTTACTCTCAGTTCATAGTCGGCAAAGGACGGAACAATCTTCTTTGAATCAACTTTATTAGAATTGTCACTGGACAAAAACAAACTGGGTTTCACGTCGTGGCCGGATCTGCACAGTTGCTGTTTGAAACAGCTGTATCCTGATGACACCTCTCCAAAAATGTAACATGTCGCGGCAACGCAGACCACAAGAACTGTGATTGGTCGACTTGGTAGCATTGCATTTCCTCCTTTTTCCGGCTTGTCCTTCTTCTGCCTCAAACGCTTCAAGGGTGGCACGGTCCTCCGACGCCTCCCCTCGTTTCGCATCGATCGGCTCCAACACTACACACGATCCACTCAGCCGCCCTACCACTGAAGAAGAAGAAGAAACCCAACACAGTGGAACGTAGAAGCTCCGCCGCTAACCAGTGTTTTGGCGACGCAGACACAAACGCCATCAAGTTTAAAAGCTCATAATGGAACACGTAGCCTTCGCCAGTGGCTACGGCGTGGACTCGACATATATAAATATATGCTGGCCTTAAAGGCCCCTCACCTGTGTGCCCCCTCCCCGACACCAGAGCTCCCAGAGTCGCACTAATCCCTCCACCACAATAAGGTCTCAGAGGGCTTTACACATGTGTAGGACACAGATACATGTTGGTGTATCATACACATCAGTCGTCCTTCTGGGACAAATTTTGATTGATTGATGATTGTGATTAGTTTCTGCTCCATCTGTCCTGTCTAACACCATCTGTCACACTTGTTTATCCACCTGGATGTGTTCGTGCTGTGCATCATGGCAGCGCATGTACATTTATTTAACTGTGTGTGTGACTGCTCCGTCCTTCTCTTTCAGGACGACTACATTCCTTATCCGAGGATCGAGGAGGTGAGGCCGAACGTCTTCGTACATTCATAAACATCCTGACGCTCGCTCACGGGCGTCTGCACCCACAGCGCACGAGCTGAGTGTGATGAAATGTCCAGTCACTATCATAAAGGTCACGCAGTAGAGAGACGCTGCTACCGCCGAGGAGAGGAAACATTTTTATTTACCATAAATTACACGACCCCTTCATGACTGCAGTGTTAATTTCATTAGTGAAGTTTCAGGCAGCACGCAAAATGGATGATCAGTTTCAAATTAGAGCAATAAATTACATATTTCACGTTGTACGATAAGAAACAAGACGCAGACACATAAAGAATCCAACATACGTGTTTCTGGAAACATCCCGCACAGAGGTCAAAGACGTGACGCTTCACATTTTGTGTCCAACTGGATTTTTTTCACAAAAAAAGGTTGAAAGTATAAAATCATACCATATAAATACAGGACCTCTTCCACACATGTGCTCACCTTTAACTTTAAGAAGACATTAGCTTTTTGTAATTTTTCTAATAAACCGTCCGGCCGTGACTGCTGTTTTCAAAACTTCTTTCAAAACTGTGTTTTTCCCTATTTGGCATGAAGTGTTTTATATTCCGCTTCTAAATCACAAAGCATCTGTATTTATATTTCCTTTGTCTGATGATGTCCATTTTGTGAAATATCATGTGGTGCGACCATCAACAAACGACCACTTTGGGACTTTTATGTTGAAATCCATTAGAAGACAGGAAGTTGAATAATGTACCTTTTTTGTCAAAACCCACTGAAACAGCGAGCAGGTTTGTAACTCTCTCAAACCTGTCGTGTGGTGCGACCAACAATAACTGTATAAAATATCTCCTTCCTGTGACTCAAACATTAATGACTGACACAGTATGTTTGAGTGATGATGGTATTTTATGGTATTTTTAAACATTTTTATCAGTTTTATGCGATTTACAGAGAAAATGAATCGATTAACTACATTTAAGAGGAGACTGTGACATTATAGAACAAAAACATCATTATTTACAAAAAACCCAAAAGAAAAGCAAACACATTCTGTCTAAAACCTTTATATTACTGAGAACTTGTAAAAACTGTTAAGGAAATTAATTCATTTTATAGTAAATTATGGTCGCACCACTAAAATCGGCCTGTTGAAAATCATTATACGTCTTTCAGACACAAAAGGAAGACGAAGCTGAATCATTGGATCATTTTCACAGGCCGACTCAGAGGGAGGACAAAGATTTATTTAACTCCTAATTAACTATAAATTGGACAAATATAAAGTATGTAAATCAGGAAAACAGCAGTGTCAACATGCGAACAAGCCGTACGAGAGCGACTCCACCAGCTTATGGTAAAAAATAAAATAATACTGTGAGTAAAGTTGTTAAGAACTTTGTGACACATAAATAAGTGAACAGGCCACAGCTCGGCTGCCTCACGTCGTTTCAGACACAAAATAAAATAAATCCTGTTAACCTGTTGATCAGCTGCCACAGCAGGAAATATTTTAAGCTAATGAACTGGTTAGTTAATCACAGCGCTCAGCTTCCCCGTGTGTCTTTTCAGAGGTTTATAAGTTCGCTCTGGTCCAGACTGTGTCTGCGCCTCCTCAGGACGAGCCTGTAGAGATTTTAGACATTCAGCGTCAGAGAATTAACATAAACGCTGTTAGCGGCTATGTGTGACGGAGAGGCGGGGCTGAGCGACTCATTAGCTCCTCCCTCAGAGCGTCAACACGTGGACTCTACGTAAGAAGAGCAAGACCTAATAATAATATTACATTTTATTTCCATGGCGCTTTTCAGGACACTCAGAGACATTTTACAGTAAAAGCAGAAGTTATGTACATTTAACATGGAGCCAGTGAAGGTTCCGGAGGACGGGGTGATGTGGTCACGGGGGCAGGTGACAGGTGACCACAGAGGACGACATACCCGACGTATTCTCTGCTCCAACAGCAGGTCTCTCTGTCCCACTTGCAGGTGCTGGAAAGGGGGGCGCCGTACCCTCAGGTCATCCGACCTGAGTTCGGAGGTTACT
Organism: Lepomis macrochirus; assembly: GCA_024633595.2. NCBI lineage: Eukaryota > Metazoa > Chordata > Actinopteri > Centrarchiformes > Centrarchidae > Lepomis > Lepomis macrochirus. The sequence goes on from JALXJV020000021.1 coordinate 2,104,147, forward strand.
GGATCGAGGATCCCGAGGCTCCGCCTCCTCCTCCCTCCTCCCTGAAAATCAAGACGCAGGAGGATGAGGAGGAGGAAGAGGAGGAGGCGGAGCAGGAGGAAGACACCCCCCCGGGGGATTATGGGTACCGGCTGGAGGAGATCAGTGGGGCCGCACGGGCGTACAGGAAGCACTTCTTGGGCAGGGTGAGAGTCTGAGTTTAAATCCTCCATCCCTGTTTGCACCCCAGTGACCTTTGACCTCTCTCTCTCTCTCTCTCTCTCTCAGGAGCATTTAAACTTCTCTTGCTCGACCGGCAGTTTGGGAAACCTGCTGCTTTCTGTGCGACACGAAGAGGAGAAGGAGCAGGAGTCCCTCCACGTCATCATCAGGTGACTCACATGCTCCACATGCTTATTGGTGTATTTACATGTGTACGTATATACACCCTCTCACCGGCCACTTTATTAGGGACACCTGTTCAACTGCTTGTCAACACAAATAGCTGATCAGCCAATCACATGGCAGCTACTCACTGTGTTAAGGCATGTAGACGAGGTCAAGACAACCTGCTGAAGTTCAAACCGAGCCTCAGAACAGGGTGTTGTTTCTCTGAGTGTTTCAGAAACTGCCGATCTGCTGGGATTTACACTCACAGCCATCTCACCCTCTTGTCGAGGGGAGGCCACAAAGAATTAAGCCGTGGCCGTGGCGTTCACACTACACAACTTGCCGTCTTGTGACCGCAGTCTCGAAGTCGTCGTGGCGTCCACACCACGTGACTGATCGGTGACCTGGCGCTGGTCTCCAAACCACTTTCTTTTTCGACTCTCGCCGTTTTCTCTCTTCCTCCACTCCACAAACAGCGCCATCATAATCACGTCGTGTTCACAGCGCCATGTGCGACGGTAATAAATGTCCCTGCGAAACACGGTGCTGTGCAGTTACATGGATTAAACGAAGCATCGATGCAAAGAATTTGTGTTGTCAATCGATTTTATCGCTGAATCGTTTCAGACCTGAAGTAGATCTCAGACCTGTGAGCCGACGGCTGCTCAGGGGAAAACAGCGCTGGAAGAAGTAGTGAGGTCTTTAAATGAAGTATGAGTATTAATACTGCAGTGTAGGAATAATGTGTTTTAAAACACCTCATTACTGATAATAACCAGGACAGACTCATGCGTTGACTTGCTGAGGTGCACAGGTGTGACTGTAGATGCACCTGCCTGCATCTGTTTGTGAAGCAACTACACCTTCAGCTTCTGTCTTAAAACAGTGAGCCTGCATGAACAAGACCAGGACCCAGGAGCAGCTACGTGGGACTCAGCTGTCATTCGTTTCATTATTCACATCTTGCTGCAACATGTCAAACCCCCACAGCACCAAGATAATTTATCATTTTTACTTACTCAGAGACAGACGTTTGCTCTCCTCACTGATTCACACCATGTAATGGTCTGGGTTAAAGTAAGCATGTAGTGATGTAGCATTAAAAAGATTCCACACGGGACACAAATGGCGGCCTCGTCTCGGTGTCCGGTGTCGGACCAGTCCAACACTTACTTACTCGGACGTTTCTGTTATTTATACCGGACTTTTAGAGTTTAACAACGACGCTAAAGGACTTAAATCTGGTAAAATGTGACACGGAGCGGCCTCAGCAGGTGTCCGTGTGTGATGACTAATGGCGTGTTCGCACACAACACAAGCGAGGAACACAAGTTCACACAAGCTGCGAATAAATCTGCTTTACTACAGCAGGATGAACCTGTAACAAACCTTTTTTAACGGAGCGAACTGATGCAGAGACAACGACGTCATGTCAGACTTTTAAAATGTTTGTTTTCTGAATGGAGTTTGGAGCCATCAGGTCGATGCTAACATGTTTACAGCTGGAAGGAACAGACTCACCAGGTAGTTTGACTTCCCGTCTTACTTTTCTGCGAGCAGCCTCCTCGATGTCCGCTGACTCGGCGGCTCGCTGCTGCAGACAGGTTAAGAATTACTATTAAAAAGTTAATGCGAGAAAAGGAACGAGCTCTGAGCTCCTCCTGTCGCTGAACGGCTCCGTTATCAGAGCAGAATCCGGGTTATCTGCTGTTACGCCTTTGGTCAGTGTTACTGCCACCTGCTCTGTTTACATGTAAATAGGTCCGAGCCGCCACCTCAGGGGGATCGGTGGCGGCGGTTCCAGCTCGTGGCAGATGGTTGGTTGCTTCCTGATGGTTTGCTACTTTAGCGCAGAAGATGGCGGTGGCGGCGTGCGTGTTGCCATCTTGGCATCCTCCTCCTCTCCCAACAGGCCACAGTCTGATCTTGTTTAGTAGGGGGGGGGCGGTTCTTCTTTTTCTCGTGTTTATTATAGTCTGGGAGGTTTTTTGGTTGTTTGACAGGTTAGTTCTGTTTTCTAGTCAGAGGCGTTTAGTTTGTTGCGTTGCTCTCGGCTCACCCTGAAGTTTATCCTCACTTGTTTTCGTCTGTTATAAATAAATTCACCATTCCTTGTTTCTTAATAGTCTGCGTCATGCTCATGTGGCTCCTTGGGACTCGGGGAAGATGGGGGTAGTTTCGTGTCGCGTCAGGGACCCTAGACCAGGCGTAGCGCTGTCCGAAGCTCCGGCGCCGCTCTCTGTCCTCCAGAGCTCCCCGGCGTCTGTTCACACCTTTGCATTGACTTTGTTTGTAATCGCGCTGCAATGAAAGCTCGCTTCGTTAGGACTGAGAGCAAAGACTTCAATAAAGGACTGAAAAAGACTCAGGGCTCGCCTGCGTCTCATTCTTTAACCTACGGGCATGAATATAAAGTGGATTCTTTGACCCTGCAGGGTCAGGACTCTGACGTTTGTCTCTTCTGTCTCTCCAGGTCTCGGGCGAAAAGCGTCTACCACAGATTGTCTCTGACCGAGCTGCCCGACATCCCCAGCGTCCCGGAGCTCGCCAAGGTAACAGCACAGAAGGAAACGTCTCAACTGAATAAACGTCACATTTAAAATATATGAAAAAAGAAATTTATACCTCAGGACAGTTCTGGTTCTTCACTTTCACGCTGAGAGACGTTTGCCTCGTTTGTAACCTGAGCGTGCAGCTGAACCCTAAAGTCTCACTTTCAAACCAGCTCCGTTGCAGCTTTTGTAGACGTGTTTGTCTGTTTGTCTCTGAGGCTGAAACTGTGTGTTTGTGTTTGTTCCTCCTGAAGCTGCTGTGTGAGGAAGCAGCAGGTCTGCGCTTCAGTCCCGTCCTCTACCCGAAGGTGAGCTCTCGCACAGCTTCAACACGACCTCCACAACGACCGAACGCATCACGGTGGGCTGATTTTGTCTAACCTGTCTGTCATCAGGCGTCTCAGCTGATCGTGAACTACGACGAGCACGAGGTCAACAACACCTTCAAGTTTGGAGTCATTTACCAGAGATTTGGACAGGTACGTCCTGCCGGTTTGACCTCGGACTAACAGCAGAAATGGTTCACACGCTGAGGTGAGAGGCACAGGTGCATGCAGGCGTTCTGAAAACCACCGGGAGCCGGTTACTGCAGTTTGACCGCTCACCTGCGCGGTCAGCAGGTGGCGCTGCACACGTCTCAGGTGGATTTATACATAAATACAAACTAGTGCTGACGCTAAATCATATTTCTTTTGTCATGGCGATATGAATGTGCACCAGGAAACTAAAACGTGATATTGAACAGGATGATTCTGACTATTCACTCTTTTTAAACGTCAGGAAATTTGATTTATTTCACAGACACAGATTTAGATTTGCTTAATGAGATGTTATTGAGTTCATATAGTGACTTTGCTGCTGTAAACTGTGTTCTGACGATCTGTGCCACCTGATGTGTTTCCTTTTCCGATCCCATAAAGTTATAACTCTCACAGTATTAAGACAGCTTCTGTTTTTTGATCATACTATAACATCATTTCAGGGGCAACAGACCAGAACGCTTGTAGCATGAATCTACAGAACACCGGTCGTTCGTTCATATTTAAAATATTCATTTCTAATTCGGTTCTGACTCTAAAGTCAGCTGTGAAGACGCCTTCATGCATCTTTTTTATTCATTTAAGCTGGTCTTTTGCTCTGTAATAACTAATTTCTGTAATAACTAATTTCTGTAATAACTAATTTCCCACGGTTGTTGTGCAGCTGATGTGTGACGGATGTGAACGTGTTCTGGTTGTATGTTGTGAGTCTGACGGGGCTGTCACCTGTTCGCCAGGTGTCTGAGGAGGAGCTGTTCAGAAACAACGAGGAGACGCCGGCCTGCCCGAGTTCCTGCAGCTGCTGGGAGACACAGTGCAGCTGCAGGACTTCAAGGGGTGAGGAGGGTTATACTCCATCAGAGTAAAGGCAGAGCTACAAGAAACTGTTTTTAACATTATTTTTATTGTGTTTTAACAAGTAGAACAGAAAAACAAAACCAATGAAACATGTTTGAATTACTTTAAATAAATCAAAGAAAAAAGGTGCTGGTTAATCTTTGTAAATACGTTGTTGTGTCTGTAGAGGCTCTGGAGCCTTAACCAGGACTGAAATTTTAAAAAGGCATCCCTCCTCCCTCTGTGCAGGTTTCGGGGGGGTCTGGATGTGTCCCACGGTCAGACGGGTTCCCATTCGATTTACACCGTCCACAGACAGCAGGAGATCATGTTCCACGTTTCCACCAAACTGCCCTTCACAGAGGGAGACACACAGCAGGTAGAACAGAATACAGAACATGAGAAACACATGACAGAACATGAGAAACACGTGACAGAACATGAGAAACATGAGAAACACGTGACAGAACATGAGAAACATGAGAAACACATGACAGAACATGAGAAACACGTGACAGAACATGAGAAACATGAGAAACACATGACAGAACATGAGAAACACGTGACAGAACATGAGAAACATGAGAAACACGTGACAGAACATGAGAAACATGAGAAACACGTGACAGAACATGAGAAACACGTGACAGAACATGAGAAACACGTGACAGAACATGAGAAACATGAGAAACACGTGACAGAACATGAGAAACATGAGAAACACATGACAGAACATGAGAAACACGTGACAGAACATGAGAAACATGAGAAACACATGACAGAACATGAGAAACACGTGACAGAACATGAGAAACATGAGAAACACATGACAGAACATGAGAAACACGTGACAGAACATGAGAAACATGAGAAACACGTGACAGAACATGAGAAACATGAGAAACACGTGACAGAACATGAGAAACACGTGACAGAACATGAGAAACACGTGACAGAACATGAGAAACATGAGAAACACGTGACAGAACATGAGAAACATGAGAAACACATGACAGAACATGAGAAACACGTGACAGAACATGAGAAACATGAGAAACACATGACAGAACATGAGAAACACGTGACAGAACATGAAAAACATGAGAAACATGTGACAGAACATGAGAAACATGAGAAGCACATGACAGAACATGAGAAACATGAGACACACATGACAGAACATGAGAAACACATGACAGAACATGAGAAACATGACTGAGCATGAGAAACACATATAGAACATGAGAAACATGACTGAGCATGAGAAACACATATAGAACATGAGAAACACATGACAGAACATGAGAAACACATGACAGAACATGAGACACACATGACAGAATATGAGAAACACATATAGAACATGAAAACACATGACAGAACATGAGAAACACATATAGAACATGAGAAACACATGACTGAGCATGAGACACATATGACAGAACATGAGAAACACTACGACAGAACATGAGAAACACGCGACAGAACATGAGAAACACATGACAGAACATGAGACACACATGACAGAATATGAGAAACACATGAGAAACACACGACAGAACATGAGAAACACATGACAGAACATGAGACACACATGACAGAATATGAGAAACACATATAGAACATCAAAAACACATGACAGAACATGAGAAACACATGACTGAGCATGAGACACACATGACAGAATATGAGAAACACATATAGAACATCAAAAACACATGACAGAACATGAGAAACACATGACTGAGCATGAGACACACATGACAGAATATGAGAAACACATATAGAACATCAAAAACACATGACAGAACATGAGAAACACATGACTGAGCATGAGACACATATGACAGAACATGAGAAACACATATAGAACATCAAAAACACATGACAGAACATGAGAAACACATGACTGAGCATGAGACACATATGACAGAACATGAGAAACACACGACAGAACATGAGAAACACGCGACAGAACATGAGAAACACACGACAGAACATGAGAAACACGCGACAGAACATGAGAAACACGCGACAGAACATGAGAAACACTTGACTGAACATGAGAAACACACGACAGAACATGAGAAACACGCGACAGAACATGAGAAACACGCGACAGAACATGAGAAACACTTGACTGAACATGAGAGACTGCAGAAGACAATAGAGTGTAACGTAAAAGCACGAGATATGAGATGACATTACTAAGACGTGTTGTGAAGTGGCATGTAGTGATTACATCATAACATGCAGTGTTAAAGCATGACATGAACAGGGGAAAAGACACATTACAACATACAGCAGCTTGACACCAAACGTGTAGCGATGCGACAATAGCACGACACGTGATGATGTAAGTCAAGTCACCAAAGTTCTCCTTCAGCTCCAAAGGAAACGTCACATAGGAAACGACATCGTGGCGGTGGTGTTCCAAGAGGAGGCCACGCCTTTTGTCCCAGACATGATCGCCTCCAACTTCCTGCACGCCTTCATCGTGGTGCAGGTGGAGGAGCCCTGCGGTGACAGCAGCTCCTACAAGGTACAGCTGAGGACAGACCATGTTTCACTTCGTGTTTACATGTTAGTACTGTGTTTATAACTTTTATCATGTCAGGTAATATTTCATTTCTTTTACTATTTTGCTTTCATTTCCTGAATCTAAATATCAAAGTTTCCTGCAGCAGAGCAGAGTGTTGTGTCATTTACAGACTGAATTTCTCTCTCTCTTTTCCTGCGTTGGGATTTTTACACTTTGTTTCTGACAAATCAGGATTTTTTGTCTGTCTGATGGACTGGACTCTAAATACTACAAAAGTCAAGAGCCTGCTGCTGTTCTTGCACTGTAAAAATTATCAAGGTGGTTCAACTTAAAAACTTAAGTTCAGTTGCTGCCTTAAAAATGTGAGTAAACGCTTTGTTGAAACTCATGATGTTATGTTATACAATTTGTTTAAATAATGATCTTTTATTGTTTGAACTTAATACTGTGAGTTAAGCAACTATCTCAACTCACTTTTTAAGCTCAGATAACTAAATATAAGACATTTAGTTTAGCTTGGAAATGCAAGTTCACCTGCTGCCTTGAACTCAACTTGAAAATTACCTTCGTTTCAACTCATAAGTTCAAGTTCGTAAAGTTGATATAACTACAGTGTCTCGCAGACAACAGCACGGCTGCCCCATTATCTTGAACGGCTTACGACACGGCAGGACAGTTTGTTCGCGTAAAGCACCACTGGAGCTCCCGTGCACACCGAAGTCAAAGTTCAAAATAGCAACAGACATCGCCTCCTTTCTGAGGGGGCTTTCACACCTGAACGTCGGCACCAAGGTTCAAACCAAAGTCATATTTTGATCCATTCGGTTAGTTTTGGTTTGGTTTCACTGCAATTCTGCGACCGCACTAAAGGACGTTACACGACAGACCTGCGTCCTGTCATCACCTACGTTGGCTGCGTCTCCCTGTACTCCACATTGATTGGTTTATTAATCAGTTCAGCGGGGAGCTTTGACAAGAATGAATAAATGAATAAAACATTTACATCTGCCACAATATTATTATATACTACTTATTTCAGCGCATTTCCTCAGTGCATTTGTTTGTTTCCGGTTTAAACAACAACCGCCGAACTCCCTGAAAATAGTCTGAAAGTCCGAACCATCAAAAAAATGCTTTCACACCAGAAACGAACCGAACCGTGGTTCAGTTTGATCCGGACCGAGACCGCCTCTTTTCGTCTCTTTGGTCCGGACCGTGATCTGGGGAGGTTTCACACCTGCATTTTTGGTTCGGACCAAACTGAAAAGTACGAAAGTCCGGACCAAAGGAGGCAGGTGTGAAAGCCCCCTGAAAGGGCCTTAAGGCCGTGGAACGTTTTCCACCAGTGGCACTAGACTCGTTTACACCTTTACATTAACATTTATTTATTTAGCTGACGCTTTTATCCAAAGCGACGTACAGCTGCTGCACATGTCAGAGGTCGCACGCCTCTGGAGCAACGAGGGGTTAAGAGTCTTGCTCAGGGACACAGTGGTGGATGGGTCACAGTGGGGGATTGAACACCGGTCTCTCACACCAAAGGCACAGTCTTAACCACAGAAGTGCCCATATTTTGGATGGAATTTGAATACATGACGTATCTGCAGTGTGTAATTAGGAGGGATGGGCAAGAACATCACTATCTCTATCTTTATTTGTCCGTACTCAGAATGGACTCGTTTCAACTCGCTAAAGCTTCTGAATTAGTTGATTATGTTTCTCTCGAACTCAAAAGAAACAGCGCCAAGGCAGTTTTGTTTCTCTTGCTCCCCTTTTTTTCAACAGATAACTCACACAAGTTTAATCAACACGACAAAAGTCTCAAAAGTCAACACAATGAATTAATGCAGGTTTGACTTTCTAAAACTCGAGATCGAAATCCAAAACTTGTCAGAGCTCTTTGAGTTAAAAAGAAGAAGCAAGCTGTGATAACTAAACGGGTCTATGATTCTTTTCAGTGTGGAGAAGCAGAGGTTGGACTTTGTGAACAAACCACAGAACTCAGAATCTAAAGGTCAATTAATTTGAGCTGCGTTGGATTAGATGTTTTTTGCTGAAATGCACCCTGGGACTCGTAGTTCTCTCCTTCAGCGAGAATGTCCACAGCCTTGTTGTACCTTTGAGTTTTTCTCAGAGAAACACTGGTCCACCTTTTGGTGTGATGATTCAGAGCTCCATCAGGGATCCAGAACAGCACGCGACAAACCGGTTCACTAACGTCTCACTAAACTGCTGAGAAACACAGTGTTGTTGTTCTGTTTCCGCCTGCTGTCTCTGTGACAAACTGTTGTGATTGACAGGTGTCCGTCACAGCACGAGAAGACGTTCCTCCGTTCGGCCCGCCCCTCCCAAACCCAGCCGTCTTTAAGAAGGTGAGAGGAAGTACAATAATACTTCAAGGTGTTCTGGATATAAATGTGAACCTTACGTCCTTTGTGTGTTCAGGGTCCGGAGTTCAGAGAGTTTCTGCTCACTAAACTCATAAACGCAGAGCTGGCCTGCTACAAGAGCGACCGCTTCGCCCGGCTGGAGGTAAAAACGCCTAAAAACACTTCAGACCGAAAGAAGTTTCCAGTCTGCAGGTTGGAAACAAATATGTACTCACACGTCTGTAATAAACCCTGTTATACACACGCCCCTTATTGTAAAAGGAGAGTAACACAAAGAGGTTGTGAGACTCTAAACAGACAGAAACTTTAGCAGGAAGTCGTGTTGGGAAGACGACAGGAGGCCGCTAACTTGGTTCTGTCTGATACGTACGAGCCAAACAGGTATGAAAAAGTTGAGACGTATTTGACACAAAAACAGATGAAGACTTAAAAGTGAGGATGAGGTGAAGTGCCCAGAAACAAATTTCATTAATCCTCACTGAAAACAGGGAATAGTCCATAAAGCCAGAACTGACCGTGTACATCTAGATAATTAGAGACATGAGGCACAATCCAGGGGATGAACCCGGGCAGGTGCAGCCATAAACAATCATGAACCGATGAACACGCAACGAGCCCAAATAAACACGCCAGGAGGGCTGAACATAACAGCAACATATGACACACAGGTGAAACCAGGTAGACAATCAGTGAGAACAAAACAGGAAGTTAAACAACAAAATAAAGGAGAGACACAAGACACCAACCTCCCAGAACTGTGACCCGAGCTGATACCTACCGCCAGCCCAGGGCAGGACAATAAAACAATAACAATAATTATCATGATATATTTTTTTCAGTATAACAAATGTTCAGTAAATATTGAATAAATGTTTATTCACTTGAATCATACACGAATTGGGACTAGGAATTAGGATTAGGAAAAAGGAAGAAAAAAGTCTTTGCTTAATTTAACTCAGGCATATTTGTTTGACAAGATTTTAACATAATTCTGACCATTAAGAAGAGTTTAAAATTAACCATAATTAACCATCAGGTCAACTTTCACTCAGGAGCAAAAATCAGCCTTTAAATTTCATTTCACCTGCAATAAAACATCATACCTGATTTATATTTTGTGTTCATGATCTGAATCTGCAAATACACTAAAACTTTAAAATAAATGTAATGAAATAAAACATACATTTCAAACTGGAGTGAAGCAGCATAACGTAACCGTAGTATTTATTCGTGGTGTTCCACAGGGCTCCGTGTTCGGCCCCCTGTTGTTTTCTGTCTACGTGACACTGCGGGTTCACCTGTCTCGTTGTGGGTGTGTGTGTAGGAGCGTACCCGGGCTGCCCTGTTGGACAGCCTCCATGATGAGCTGCAGAGACGCTCCCAGAGCATGCTGGGATTGACATCAGGTCTAGAGGAGGAGGGGCGAGGTGAGAACGGACACGCCCACGGAGGTCTGCTGGAGTCCATTAAGGTGTTTTATTTCATTTACCTCCACAATCCTCTTCTTTATTTTTACTTCTTCTGTACTATATATACATATAAACAGTATAATTTGAATTTTCCTCCACCAACTAACGCTGTCATATCTCTCTCTCTCTGTGTCAGAGGGCGATGCGAGGGCGGAGCGTCTCCATGGAGACCATGTCGCGGGGCGGGGCAGGTCTGCCGACCAGTCTGAGCGGGGGGGGTCTGGCTCACATTAACGCTGAGGTGAGCAGAGGTCAGAGGTCACCGAGGCGGCCCGTGTTTCCCGCCATCCTGACTGTGTCTGCTGTGTTTGTCGCCAGGGTAACGTGAAATCTCCTGTGAAGAGGCGGTCGGGACTTTTTCCTCGTCTGCTGAGCGTCGACAGCCAAACGGAGAAGCAAAACCAGAGGAGGTAACTTTTTATTCCTGGCCGTTAAACAGAGTCCGACACGTGACTCAGACATTCTTTTATGCTAAGCTAGGTGTGGTAACGTCACGACATGTGATCCTCTTGTCTTTGTGTCGTGGACGCGTCAGCCTCCTCAGTGAGCAGAGGAGCTTCGACAGCTGCCACCCGACGCTGGAGGTGAGGTCAGAGCTGCCGTCCAATCCCAGCTCTCCAGAGGCGGGACAACGGGACAGGTGTGTGTGACTCTCAGCGGCTCCGTCAGAATCACGTCAGTTTTTATGACGTTGGAGTTTTTGAGTTTCACACGATTCAGCTGATCTGCAGGTGGTGGAGAAACAGTAACCTGCCAACAGAGGCAGTGAAGAAGAAAACTGTAAACATGGACGGGAACAATAAAGATTACTAAATAAAAACAAAACAGCTGCTTTCTAAAGCAGCTTTCAACACTTTCAATTCTCTTAGTCGAGCTGATATTTACTCTTCGTCTCTTCATCCTCTGCCCTGATATCCAAACCCAGAACACTGAGCTGGCCATATAACAAGTCAGTGTACCGTCAAAATGATTTTGAAGCTGCAGTTTAAGAGAAGTGGAGGCAGCCGCCGTGAGGTCACCCGTTGGTTTGTCCACTACTGTTTTGAAGCCTCCAGTTTTGGCCGTCACGTCGGTTTTTTAAAAACCGACGTGACCATATTTGGACAAGAGGGTGGAGCTAGCTTGGTTAGCAAGGTGCATCTGTTCACGTTAAGTGATAGTAGCTGGGATGCTAATTTTAGTTAGCGACAAACATGAAACAAAACATACTTACCTGAAAAATGAGCAGTCGACTCCTGAAGCCCTGGATATACTCGCTTTTTAACACAGTGTAGGCGTAGACAGGCGTCGGCGACGCCAACAATATCGCTCACATACTTGCCTGCATACTGAATCCACTAGGGGGCAGACCAGGGCCGGATCATCCCTCGCCGGCATCATCTTCCTCAGACAACCTCCGAATTTGCACATCGTGAACAAACCATAGCGACAATCGAGCAGGTCGTGGTTTTAATGAGACGTGGTAACGATATCTGTAATCGCTCCACATCAACGCTGTCATCTGTATATTATGAGCATTGTGAGATTTTAGCTCTCGGTATCACGCACCTGCAGCGTGTCGGCCAGCAGTAAGATGTTTTGTTTGTAATCTGCAGGATCCACATGAAGAAGGAGAGCAGTAAGATTTCCAGGTCGACATCCAGCAGCTGCAGCTTCAGCATCCCTGCAGACGACACACACCTGGTGAGATGTGAGATGTCTGGGAGGAACAAAAGCCTTAACTCCGTCGTTCGAGTCTAATAATTGTAATTTTATTGATTCATGAGATGATAAAGTAGAGCCTGTTTTATATTTTTTACCTGAACATGTTGCTCACTGCTGAACATGCTACAGAAGAAGGTTTAGATATCTTATATAAGATGATGTGGCCGTCAGATTGACTGCAGGGGATTTTCCCCTGGTTTGTCCCTGATGGTGGCGCTAGAGGACAGGTCATGGTGTCGGGAAGATTAAAGGGGTTCATCCTCCGGAGAGCAGGAAGGAGAGCAACGCTGCCGCCAGTGAAACTCAACACTTTTCTGTAGATTTTCACATTAAAAGCCTGCCAATAACGGGAATACATGGAAGACTATTAAGGTGAAAAGTCTGATGGATGTGTTTGCTTAACTTTAGCTTTATTATTATTGGTGAACAGGAGGGATTATTAAAAAGGCCACAGGGACTCAGTCTGTAGCGTCAGTAACCTGTCCTCTCTCTCTCTGTCTTTAGCTCGCCCAGGCTGCGACGGCAGAAGGTCAAAGTTCAAGTCCGCTCATCGTCTGTCGCAGCCCCACAGGTTCGGTACAACTTCCTGCTGCACGCACACATACAGACAAAGTGATAAATCTGGATTACAGGACTCCTGATTCTATTTTTTATTTCTAATAAAGGAACACGGCAGGTCGGGCGGCTGTACGACGGTGCTGTAGGTCAGCTGCTGATGCGCTGCGCTATGCGTCGCAGCTGTAGGTCGGCCTGTAGGTGCTGGCGCTGTACGTCGGCGCGCTGTAGGTCGGCCTGCTGTACGTTGGCGCGCTGTAGGTCGGCGCGCTGTAGGTCAGCTGCTATGCTAGCTGTATGTCGGGCGCTGTAGGTCGGCTGCTGTACGTCAGCGCTGTACGTCGGCAGCTGTAGTGTCGGCGCTGCTGTAGGTCGGCGGCTGTATGTCGGCGCTGTAGGTCGGCGCTGTATGTCCGTAGCAGCTGTAGGTCGGCGGGCTGTATGTCCGCGCTGTAGGTCGGCGCGCTGTAGGTCGGCGTGCTGTATGTCCGCGCGCTGTAGGTCGGCGCGCTGTAGGTCGGCGCGCTGTATGTCGGCGCGCTGTAGGTCGGCGCGCTGTACGTCCGCACGCTGTAGGTCGGCGTGCTGTATGTCCAGCGCTGTAGGTCGGCGCGCTGTAGGTCGGCACGCTGTATGTCCGCGCGCTGTAGGTCGGCGCGCTGTAGGTCGGCGTGCTGTATGTCCGCGCGCTGTAGGTCGGCGCGAACTCCTGCACGAAAGGTTCTGATTATTGATGAGCATTAACTAATTAAGAGACTAATGTCGGCCATTTTTCTTGCACAGGAATAAATGACTGAAAACATGAAACTCCTGTTTTGTCCAGCTGGAATTAAGCTGTAACGTTTTCTATTACATAAAATGCATAAAGTAAAATTAAATCATTAATATATTAACATACTAACAGTGTACTATTAGATTAAATCTAATATCATTATAATAATATTACAGTAATACACTAATTTAATATATACTATCAGTACAGGCTGCTCATAAGGCAGCGTTCTTTCCTCTGTGCTTTTTCCTCTATTCACAAATGAATTTCCCATAAATATTAGAACCTTTAAGCTGATACAATATGCAGATGATATGTCTTTAGAAGGACTGGCCCCTCTGGTGAGGCCTCTTATTTAGCACAGGCCCTTCAAACATGGTGCAAAGATAGCGAGCTAGAAATCAACGTGGCAAAGACAAACCAGCTGATCTTTTACAATAAAGAATAAATAACAACAGAGTCAGTTTTACTTACTGTGGGAGCTTTTAAGTATTTAGGCACGATTCCTGACAAACATCTGAGTTTTATAGATAATACAGATTATATTTTTAAGAAATGTTCACAACAAATGAATCTCCTCAGAAGACTGAACTGCCTGGGTGTTAGTGCTCAGATTATTGAACTAGTGAACATCACACTCACTGAAAGTGTTTAAACCTTTCAGCTCTCTGCTTGGTTTGCTCATTTAAACTGTAAGCTCAAGAACGAGCTTAACAGGACAGTGTTAATGGCTAGTGAAATAGTAGGACATCCTCAAAAACATCTGAACAAAGTATATACTGACAGAATGAGAAGGAAGGCTGGAAAAATCACGACAGACGGCAGCCGCACTCTTTCCAGCCAGTTTGAGCTTCTGAAGTCTTTTAGGAAATCTTTTGTCCCAAATGCTGTTGGTATCCTGAATCAAACCAAGTAACTACAGCAAATTAATTATCCTGATGTATTCAAAGTCCATTTATTTTCATGGTATTTTATATAGTTTTCTTTCTTTTTTTCTTTTTTAAATTTCCTTTACTCTGCTTGATGTTGTTTGAATGTTCATTTGTATCGTATGTCTCGGTGAGCCAAAGAAAAATTTCCATCTCGGTGGACAATAAAGATTCATTCATTCATTCATTCATTCGTTCTCCATGTTGTGTGAAAGAGCCTCTGCAGTGAGGAGATTCAGATTCCCACTGCACAGGATGCCAGTATGTGCTCCTGTTTAACCAAACTTACTGTTTACATCAGGTCTGGGTTTTGTGGACGCTTCTGGTGGATCGTGAATCCGTCCCTGGTTCAAAAACTACACAAGCAGCCATCACAGTAAAGATTTTTGTGATGAGCGACCAGTATTTCAAAACATCTGTTTCATATTTTAAAAAGCTTTGAGAAAAAGTTGAACAGAAGCAGAAGGAGCACACACGTAGTATAAATATGTGAATAATAAATAGTTTGCTAAACATTTTTAAGTGTGCTCCTGATTTTTCTCATTTAGTAGCACATGTGCTCCTCGGGAAAGAGATTAGCCTGTTCAGTGTGGACACTTCACCGCACAGAGGGACAAAGTGCTGCTGTCGGCTAAAAGCTGCATCTGAATGTTGCTGATGAACCTTCAGCCACAACAGATCAATACAGACGGACTGTTACAGGAAACCAGTTCAAGGTTCAGCTTGACTGTCAGTGTTCAGCACATCGTGCACACTGAAACTCAGCTGCAGCTCCACACACACACATTAAAATGTCTTCAATAAAACAAAACAATAAAATAGAACAAATAATAGATGAGTGTCACTTCAGGAAGAAATAAAGGAAAACTGAAATAGTAAGAATGGGAAGGTGATTAATGCATGAATTGATTTAGCGCCTCTGAAGCTTCCGAGTTTCCTGTGACGTGTTTGTTGCTTCCTCTGTTTCAGAGCTGAAAAATAAAAACTCTCCCAGACCCAACCTCAAGTTTCGCTTTGACAAGTTGAGTCACTCTGCGGCGGTGAGTCTGTCTCTATACCGTCTGTACTCGTTCTACTGTACACAACAAAACGGGTCCCGACAGCCGGCCTGAACTCTGAACTGAGGTTAAAATAATGAGTTTAATGTGAAAGTGTTCTGACTGCTCTCTCTGTCTGTAGCAGGGCCACTGACCTGAGGACGCAGCGGAGGTTTGTACAGCTTCATGTTTGAGTTCTTTGTGATGCTTTCAAAGTCTGTCTGAACATTTATTGTCCAAAGGAGATCTGAGTTAACAGAAGTATTAATACTCTCCTCTGACTGCACTCAGAGCAACGAGCCCTTTGCCAGGCCTTGGTATTTTGGCCCTGATTTTTGTCTCTCAGGCCTTACCTTATATCATATGCACTGAATGAAATTATAAACGCAGCCCTTTTGTTTTTGCCCCCATCCATCATGAGCTGAACTTAAAGATCTAAGACTTTCTCTATGTACACAGAAGGCCTATTTCTCTCAAAGATGCTGATCAGACAGCATTGTATTGCACAGGTGTGCCTTAGGCTGGCCATAATAAAAGACCACTCTAAAATGTGCAGTTCCATCACACAGCACGATGCCACAGATGTTTTGAGGGACCTGCAGTTGGCATGCTGACTGCAGGAATGTCCACCAGAGCTGTTGCCCGTGAACTGAATGTTCATTTTTCTACCATAAGTCTCCAAAGGCGTTTCAGAGAATTTGGCGGTACATCCAACTGGCCTCACAGCCGCAGACCACGTGTAACCACACCAGCCCAGGACCTCCACATCCGGACAGCTGCTGCAACAATCGGTTTGCATAACCAAAGAATTTCTGCACAAACTGTCAGGAACCGTCTCAGGGAAGCTCATCTGCATGCTCGTCGTCCTCATCGGGGTCTCGACCTGACTGCAACTTCACACAGCCGTTGAAGAGGAGCGGTCCAACAGTCCACAGGCCGCAATCAACAACCTGATCAGCTCTGTGTGAAGGAGATGTGTTGCACTGCGTGAGGCAAACGGTGGTCACACCAGATACTGACTGGTTTCTGGACCCCCACTACAGTGAAACTGCACATTTTGGAGTGGTCTTTTATTGTGGCCAGCCTAAGCCACACCTGTGCAATACCCATGCTGTCTGATCAGCATCTTAATATGCCTCACCTGTGAGGTGGATGGATTATCTCGGCAAAGGAGAAGAGCTCACTGACACAGATTAGACAGATTTGTGAACAATATTTGAGAGAAACAGGCCTTTTGTGTCCATAAAGAAAGTCTTAGATCTTTGAGTTCAGCTCAGTATGAACAGGGGCAAAAACAAAAGTGTTGCCTCTATAATTTTGTTCAGTGTATAAGGTGAAGGTTGCCTGTGGCTGAATTCCACCCTCCACCCCGAAGCCCAAAGCCCTGAACCCTCACAGACTTGGCTGACGTCAGCTGGTGAGTGGTGAAATGGTTTAATGGGACAGCGCTGCACTTTGCGATATAAATCACGTAATGTTACTTTGAGTTCACCAAAACAGTTGTGGTTTCTGGACTTTATATTTTGCATTTGCGCTGCAGAGACTGACTGTCTGATCTGAAGGTGTTCCAGGCTCCTGCAGAGTGAACTGGTTAAAAGGGCAGTAAACTTCTTTTTTCCCTCTCGTCGCTCCTTTCGTGTTTGTTTTTTTAACGCTGGCTTCCCCGGATCACCCCGTGTTTGACGTCACAGCGCTATGAACTGTGGCTAATTCCCTCAGGAAAGGTCTGCAGAGGTGTGGACTTACAGAAAGTCTGCAGAGCCCCCGCGCACCTGATGATCTGAAAAGGGGACAGCCTGAAAACCCTCGCGGACTCACCAGGAATGCACCTCAGAGTCCATGAGGGTGGAGGTTGGGATTCAGCCTGGCCCTGTATGCAGCATCAAAGCAACACCTGCAGTAATAAAACTTGAGCTCGTCGCTCTGACAGAGGCGTTAAAAGACTACATGATGTACTATCTAGTCCTGCACACCTTAAACCTGTACGTCACCGCTGGCGTCCTCGCCTCCTCCATTTAAATGTCAGCTCGCTGGAAGAAAACTGAAAGCTGAGGAAAAAGCTTCGGTCGTACTTTTGATTTAGCTGTGAATCCGTTTAACATTTTAACTTTTCTCTTCTCTCACTTTTCATTTTCCAGAATAATAAGCATCAGCCTCAACGAGGAGGAGGCGGAAGAGGAGGAGGAGGAGGAGGAGGAGGAAGAAGAGGAGGAGGAAGAAGAGGAGGAGGAGGAGGAGGAGGAAGAGGAGGAGGAAGAAGAAGAGGAGGAGGAGGAGGAGGAGGAGGAGGAGGAGGAGGAAGAAGAGGAGGAGGAGGAGGAGGAGGAGGAGGAGGAGGAGGAGGAGGAGGAGGAGGAAGAAGAGGAGGAGGAGGAGGAGGAGGACATTAATGTGAAGACAGTGCTTGACACACTCTGAGGCTGAAGCTTCAGCTCTTGGCGTGATCTTCAGGTCACTCTGACAGTTTTACCCGTGAAAACGTGTTTCCTGTTCACGTTCAGCTGGTGAAAACAGCTGCACCAGAAAACACCCCTTATGATGTCATAGTGATGTCACCAGGGTCGGCGCAGCAGGCAGAGCTGGTGTTTACCTGTGCTGACAGCTCGGCCGTATTTTGGTCCTCGTATGTGAAGAATCTGGATCCAGGAGGGGCCCAACCACGAAGCAGCTTCAACAAACCCAGGAGTCCTGTCCGTTATCAGGCTTCACTATCAACCAATCAGGCTCAGCCGTCACTCGAGCTGGTCATCAGCTCGCTAAGTGCACAATATTGACAAAATCTGATATTACGATATTAGTTTTATTTTCTTAAACATGTAAAAACACGTTGGTGGGTTTCTGGAACGTTTCCCCTTCGATCTCACACACATTTTCTTACTTTTCTGTCGCTGCCTTTGCACTGGTTCACTACCTGCACAACTATTTTAAGTACATATTATATTATTTAATTATTTTTTAGGGGGTGGGGGGCACCCTCAGTTGGGGTAGGTGGGCACACAGAGCCCTCTGCTCCCGCCGTCACACAGACTGCAGCAACAACGGCAGAGGAAAACACAGCTGGAAGGTTTTCACACCGCGTATCTGTCTTTACATTCTGAGGAAGGTTCAAACGTTTTAACTTGAATCAACAGAGGGCTGGACGATACGGCCAGAAATGTTATCACAAAAAAAAGTTTCATATCTTTCGATATCAATAATTATCACGATATCTTTTGAGTTTAAAGGCTGATTTTTGCTCCTCAGCAAATGTTTGTCAGAACGTGACAAACATTTGATTCCAAACAGCGGATCACAAATCTGAAGGAGGAACATTCAAAACAAGTATGATTAAATCTGCACAAATATGCAAAGTAAAATTAAGTAAAAGCTTTTTTTCAGTCCTTTTTCCTCAACAAAATAAACATCATCAAATAATCATCAAAATCCTAATTTGTGTCAATCACATCAAACGTTTATTGAATATTTATTGAACATTTGTTATTGAAAAAAGTTACATTGCGTTAATTATTGTTATTGTTTTGTTGTCCAGCCCCAGTGTGTCGCATTGAATATTGCGTCACGGCAGTTGTGTTTTGCGTTGCTATGACGACGAGCTACATTGAGGAAACCTGCAATGGAAAACCGAGTCGAGTCGAGCCGGTGATGGAAAAGCTGACGCATCTCTCCACAAAATAAACAGAACATTGCAAACTTTTCTGCAGCATTTTCGACGTGATATTACACAACGTGATTGTGATAATCCAGCTGAAAGACTTGTGCTCTCACAGAATCTCACGTGATCAAACGTGACTTCAGACAGAAACAGACATGGAGGCAAACTGTCGGCGTCAGCCGGTTGACCTTGTGTGTTTTGGCAAAGAAAAACAACGTCATCCTTTAGAGTCCCGCCAGCGTTTTTCCTTCAGCGGCAGCGGCAACTCACTTTAAGAACTTCTCCTCATCAGATTAATTATTTAACACAGAAATGTTCCATTTGTCTAAATTAACTATCACAAAGCGACGAAACCAAAAATCCATTCATGCCATAAAAAGAGCTCAAACTGTGGTGAAAGTCTGAATCTTAGACCCTGCTTCGTAGTACAGGCCCCTGGTCACATGACCTCTCCACCAGCAGGTACCGGATCCACCTGCAGCTGGACTTGATGATGTCACACTTCCTTCCGTGTTTTCGTTCACGTCAAACTCGCCGTGTTGGAGATGCGTTCACAGTCCAGTGAAAAATGATTGAACAACTAAAAGTTGTCTGGTCTCTCAGTCCTCCGGGACCTGCCCGGTGCCAAAGCGCCTGGTTACCACAGCGACGGCTCTGCGTTAAGAGTCGGGCCAAAGAGTTGTCTTAGTTCTAACCCGGAAAGACCAGCGAGTGGCGCAGAGCAGGAAGTCCGACACAGAACGCTATAATCCGGTCAGTTTTCAAAATAAAACACCTTGCAGACGCTGCATCTCTACAGCGTTTGTACGCTGCGAGCACACAGTGAAACTGTTTCAGTGTTAAGAACTGATGATGTCATATTAATCAGGTGGAGATTATGCATAAACTAATCTTTAATTTATAGTTTTAATACTTGAAGTAAACAGTTAATAAACATCTGCAGACACATCTGTCTGTCTGAGTTCTTTTCTTCTTCTTTGTTGGTCTGAGACTGAGATGTTATTATCACAGCTTGTTTCTTCAACATTTTAAATTACAACTGATTATAAACATCACTGTGATTAATATTTATTTCTTACCCACATCAGAAACGCTCCCGGGATCAAACTTTTATTCAGATGATTAAGTTTGTAGCTGCGTCTCCTCCAGGTTTAAGCTGCAGACGCTTCACGTCGCTGTAAATCTGACAGACTGAAATCTGTGCGTTTACACTCATCAGTCAGCTTGTTGCATTTAAACATCACAATCAGCCTGTTGGCTGAGACTTGTTCAGGCCTCGCTGCTTGTGTCAGACCTGCAGCACGGAGATGTCCACGAGCGTTGGCGTTGCGAACAGGCTGCGGTGAAAAGGACTGTTAACCTGCAAAAAGAAGAAGCTTCACTGCCGTTTGATGCGAAACTGGAAAGAAAACATGTTTATTTTGCACTAAAGTGACTGAAAGCTGTGCGGATGTTAGTCATGAATATTAAATATGTACCGTCTGACGCTCCGACTGAACTCTAAATGTCTTGATTACACTGAAAGCACAAATCTGTTCCTCCTCTTCTCGCTCTGACTTCAGGTGTAAATCTCCTTTCCTGTGTAAAATAAAGGTTAAAGGCGGCGGTGAGAGGGGAGGTGTAGCATAAACACAAAGTCTGTCATTTCTGTGAAACTCTGATGTTGGAAACTTTCTGCAGGACGAGACGTTCGCACTTTGTTTCACTCATGTTTGTAACCAGGAACTGATCAAATATTTCTCCACTAATGAATTTAAAATACATCTAAAAATCATTTGGTTTCTGATTGTCTTCATTTCCAGTCACATCTGATCCCTCATGAGCACGAACAGCCTCTTCAGTCAGGTGACATCGTACGAAGAGCGACAAAGTCCGTGCGAGTCAGGACGATTCGGGTCAAGACTTTCGCTCCCGTGTGGAAGAAAGTCAAAGTTTTAAGGTGACCAAACGTTAAACGTCATGTAACTCAGGTCATGTGACGAACTTAAAGGGGCAATACGTAGTTTGCAGCGGTTTCGAACTTGCAACCAGGTGTGTGCTCGTACTCGCGCTCCGTATTTGCTTTGTAGCGTTACATCCTTTCTGGCTGAAATAGGACCCAACAGGACGAAAGCCAACTCCGAGTCGGTTTTTATATCCAAAACAAAGTGGAGGTCTCTGCGTGGCTCAAACCTTTCTGACCGTGTTTTCACCCGACCTCGATCAGATTCGCATTTTTTCCTGACAGGCTCCAGCACTTAAAACTAAATTGTTGGGTCTCATCCTTAAAGTGGAGTTTGTGTTGGAGCCGGTAGTTTTAAGGTCTTAGCGGACTCCATGTTTTTAGCTGCGGTGTTGTTGCTGTATGCTCTGTTCAGATGCATCAGCCAAGAGGCATTTTCCGGAAAATCCGACCGGTAGTCTTCACATATGAAAAGGCATACTGGCCGTCAGAGGTAACTGAAAAACCCGACACGTGGATTGTTTTTATGTGAGGTTACAAACCCTTCACACACAGGCAATAAAAAAGTGATTCACTTCATTAACTACGTATAGCGCGTCGGGTACACCTGTTGCCGGACTTGTACTTCCCAACACTCGCACGTCATTTTGGGGAGCGGTCATATGTCGTTTTGGGAAAATCGACCTGTAGTTCAGGGCCGGATTCAGCCAGCCCCACTAGGGGGTGCAGGTAGAATATCAGGGGGGGCAAGTCATTTAACGGAACGTTTAAATTTGACAAATATAGTGATTTGATTTATATTGTGTATATCGAATATCAAAAAAATATATTGTGAAATGAAAAAATCCTATATCGCCCAGCTCTAATCTATCAGCTCCTTTGATCCATTTGATTTGTCTTATAGGTTTTATGTTGGATGCCCTTCCTGACCCTCTGCATTTCCCGGGCTTGGAACCGGGACAAATAGGACACTGGCTTGTGCCCTGTTGAGGCTGCATTTATTTTTTAAATTTTTTTTATTTTTTATCTGTCTGTCTGTCTGTTTGTCTTCCTGTCTGTCTGTCTTGTCTGTCTGTCTGTCCATGTCTTCTTCACATGGTTCTTCACATGTCTGTGAAGCTGAGCTTCACGTTTCAGTCAGTCACTGCAGAGGACTGACTGAAACGTGAAGCTTTCCTGACATCAACATACTGTGTAAAGTTTAGAAATTATGAACAGCTCAGTCCCTCCTGTCCTCCTCATCCCGCTGCTGCTGCTGGTAGAGGGGAGGGCTGGTTTGTCTCAGCCACCAGCTGAGTTTATAATGTGCTAATTTTAATATACAGGCAAACTAAGCTGAACAGTTACTAAAGACAGACAGCTTGTTTTTAACAATAAGCTACTAGCTGAACCAGCGCTGTGCCTGTGTGAAACCTAAAGACAGCTGCAGCGGTAAAATAGTTTTTATTGAACCACATACAGTACACTAACGAGAGGAGTAGTCATCAAAGTCATAATGTCCACTGATCAGCTGGCTGACTTCGTTCCGTGTGCGCGCGTGTGTGTGGAGGCGCTCTGCAGACACACAGAGGAGCGGAGAGGCTGCAGGTCCGACAGTAAGTGTTGAGCCTTGATTGGCGGTGATCGGTACAGCGCATGTGAAACTCAACAGAAATGAGAAGGAATGGTTCAGCCTACAGGAGCTCACTCTCTAGATACTTTCATACACTATACATGTAGTGTAGCTACTTTCGTTGTCATATGTTAGATCATATGCTGGGCTACATGGAGGTTGCATCGGGGCTTCGGGCGGCCCGCGGCCGCTAATTCATTAGGACTGCCGTAGACTTTTCGTTCAGAGGGGGGGCCATAGGGGGGTCCGAGGGCTGTGTTACAGGGGCACTGGCCCCTGCTAGCCCCTCCCCAAAACCGCCCCAGTTGTCGCTAGTCGCTTTTTTGAAAAAATGTCGCTAAAGCGGTCTGAAAAGTCGCTAAAAATAAGTTGGCAACACTGCTCAGCAGGTTCACCACAAGCCGGTGAAGCGAGTGGCCACGCCCTCCCTATGCATCTTCCAATCAGTAGCTACTTTGAATGAGGGATAGAGAGCAGAGAGCGCTCACTCTGACCATTTTTCTTGAAATATTTTTTAAATTTGGGATCTTTGCATGCCATCACGTTTGGGGGGGCAGTCACGGCATTTGGGGGGGCATTGCCCCCTCCTTGCCCATGCCTATATCCGGCCCCGCTGTAGTTCACAGAAGTCGTAAAAGCTGATGGGTGTTGTCAATATACCGAACAGTGGGAGCTGAAACAGAGCAAGGTAACAACACCTGCACAGCAAATTCACCTCATTCAACGTTATAGTGTTCAGGTTCTGGTGTTGGTTCTGATCGAATGAGCTCGGGACTGGTGAGAATACATAACAGTGTAGGCACATCATCACAGAGTTAATGGTATTCAACTATTTTATACATCTACTCTATGGAGGACCAGCTCTATCATATTTAAAAATAAATACAGAAATAAATAAATGCTCAATAAATAAATAAGCATACAATTAATTGCCCCAAAAAATACAATAAACAAATAAATGTAGGTAGAAATTAAATTATACAGTGAGACATAAATGTATATATCTCTTTTAATTAGCTACTTTATTTATTCACCTTTGTAATAATTACCTTATTTATTTATTGTCCGTTATAATCTTCAACTTTATTTATTAATTACTTATTTTTTTTAAGTATTTATTTATGTGCATGTTATAATATTTTTGTCTGTTTTATTCTTCCTTTGTATTTTTTTTACCCTATTTATTTCTTCAATGCTATTTATTTCTGCCTGTCGTTTTTACATTTCTGTATGCATTTGTGCCTCATTATGCAAATGAGGAGGGGCTGTGTCTTAAGGGGTCAACTTCTGCCCATTGGTTGGTTAGCATTTTACTGCATCGGTCGAATCTACATGGATTTTCCCCACCATAAAGCATTGTTTAGTAATGTCAAACTCAGCAGGCAGGCGTTCAGTGTCCGACCTCTTAAGGGAAGCTGCTAATAGACTGGAAGAATTAGAACGCTGTAAGTTTGAGATCTGAAACGTTTTCTCTGGTCCTTTGAACATTTTTTTCCAAGTATATCCAGCGGCAGCCTGCAGACCGTGAGATTTACAAGAATATTCTGTAAAGTTACATCAGGAGCCAGATGGATCTCGTTTAGGTTAAAACTTTACTGAGAATTTATTGATAGAATAACAGCGGTACGAACATTAACAGCACCGTTCAGCTGTTGCTGGACCTTTTTATTTACAGTCTATGTGCTGGACACGTCTGCTGTGTCGGCTGCAGTGGTCTGTGTGACCGGGCTTGGGGAGCTAACCGAGCTAGCTAGCCAACTATTGCTGACAGCCCCTCGATGTATATTCCTCTTACCCTGACCATCACAGGATGTGTGCCTAAAGCTACTGATTATATGCATGTCGACCGGTTAACCCATCTGCTTCGAGCCGGCTGTGTTGCTGTGCATCCTCCGGTAATATTACTGCAGCTGTGTAACACCCGTCGGCACTACGATCGGCACTTGCGGAGCTTCACAACTCGAAAACCGTTGAACACATTTTGGATTCAGCCACCAATTTTCGGTAAAACTGCAGATATTCAAAATCTACACAGTTGATTTCTCGCCAAAAAACTTCTCAGAAGTGTATTTAAAGTTCTGTTGTTGGCTTCTAAAGAATAAATCAGTTTGCATTAGGATCAATGCTGTACGCGTGAGCGAGATAAACGTCATCACGCTTTGTGCGCAGTGGCTTCTGGGACAAACCATATATGGAAGTTCAACTTCCGTCACGATCTCACGGTCTGCGGGCTGCCGCTGGATATACTTGGAAAAAATGTTCAAAGGACCAGAGAAAAACGTTTCAGATCTCAAACTTACAGCGTTCTAATTCTTCCAGTCTATTAGCAGCTTCCCTTAAGAGGTCGGACACTGAGCGTCTGCCTGCTGAGTTTGACATTACTAAACAATGCTTTATGGTGGGGAAAATCCATGTAGATTCGACCGATGCAGTAAAATGCTAACCAACCAATGGGCAGAAGTTGACCCCTTAAGACACTGCCCCTCCTCATTTGCATAATGAGGCAGAAATGCATACAGAAATGTAAAAACGACAGGCAGAAATAAATAGCATTGAAGAAATAAATAGGGTAAAAAAAATACAAAGGAAGAATAAAACAGACAAAAATATTATAACATGCACATAAATAAATACTTAAAAAAATAAGTAATTAATAAATAAAGTTGAAGATTATAACGGACAATAAATAAATAAGGTAATTATTACAAAGGTGAATAAATAAAGTAGCTAATTAAAAGAGATATATACATTTATGTCTCACTGTATAATTTAATTTCTACCTACATTTATTTGTTTATTGTATTTTTTGGGGCAATTAATTGTATGCTTATTTATTTATTGAGCATTTATTTATTTCTGTATTTATTTTTAAATATGATAGAGCTGGTCCTCCATACTACCCCACTAAATTTATTTTATTTAAATATATTTTCTGCCTGAAATAATAATGATGACAGTGCAGTAACTTGTGATCCAGCAACTTCACACCTTTCACCTGTCTGGTGTGACTAGAGACTAAAAGCTGGGATTGACAAGGATAATGCTCTGAAAATAAAGAGATGGCATCTCAAAATAAAGAGTTAGCATCTAAAATAAAGAGTTAGCATCTCAAGGTATATTAAAATAACATGTTAGCATTTCAAGATAACGTAGTTAGCATCATTAAATAATGAGTTATCATCTGAAAATAAAGAGTTAGCATCTCAAAATAATTATTAGTATCTCACAATAATGTGGCAGCATCTTGAATAAAGAGTTAACATCTCAAAATACTGAGTTTGTATCAATAACTAATGTGTTAGCCGCTGAAAATAAAGAGCATCTCAAGGCATCTCAAGATAATGAGTGTGTATCTCAAAATAATATATTAGTATATAAAATAAAGAATTAGCGTCTCAAAATAATGAGTTTATATCTAAAATAAAGAGGTAACATCTCAAAACAGTGAGCCATTTTGATGCTGACAGAAACAAACACATGCGATAAACACAAAAAACAGTCCGCAGGTGGCGCTGATGCTCCGGGGTAACGGAGCCGCATTGACACCGAAGAAGAAGGAGGAGCACGGAGAAGCGTTGCCGGGTCACAGCCGCAGCAGCAGCCGTTGTTCGCAGCGCCATGGCGGCAGTGCGTAGCTTACGGGTGTCGGTGAAATCGGACAGCGGCTCGGATTCGGACTCTGACTCCGAGTCGGACAGAGATGCCCGCGAAGCCGAGCCGATGGAGGTGGAGGAGGGAGAGCTGGAGACGGAGGACATATCGGTTAACCGTTCCCTGAAGGAGCTGCTGCCGGTAAGTGTCCGGACAAGGCCTCTCCAGACCGGGAACTGGCGTATGTTGCGGCCGGCGGAACCGCGGGAAGCGACGGCGTGTGGTTACTTCGACACCCGGCTCTCTCCCCGGGAGCTAGTAGTCAGCACCGTAGCCGCTGTGGGCTAACGGTTAACAGCTTCTTCTAAAACGGACTAACGTTAGTTTAAATTCACGGTGTCTTTGTTTAGCGGGGGGCGTTTGTTTGTGTGTTGTTTCGGTCACTTGTTGCTGGCAGCGTGTTCTGTGGAGCGATCGTACCACCGGACTCCTATGAGGAAACTGAAAGATAATTTATTTTAGGGGCAAAATAATGCAGGTGTTTGAAAATGTATGAAAACGTTTGGCAATTCTGATACATCAACGGTCCGTGGTCGATTCGGCCTATTTCTAATCATCTACTTAACAGACATATTTAACTTTTACCGGTAGTTCCTCTCTTTCAACTCGTCTGATTATCTTCTCACTAAAACCGAAATCTCCAGTAGAAGTAAAGGTTTGATTGCAGGTCTCTATTAAATGCACCTTTAAGTTTGACATGATACGTGTGGCCACTATTTTACAAATTAGAATAAAATTGCCGGTTTAAGTAGGAGTTTGGCATAAGGGAAAGTCACCTTCAGGGTCTTTGGTGCTGTGGAGTTTTTAGCACATGTATGAAACTTAAACGGTGTCAAATTTAGTTTATAAATACATGTAAATAAAGTGTTTGTAAAAGGATTTGAATTGTTTATTTGTTAACATTTATCTGACTTGTAAAATTGGTCCCCAGCGACTTTCTGCGGTTTCCAGGTCAGTCTTTGGAGGCAGAAACTGAAGGTCCAGGAAGTGGGGACCAAAACTGGATTTACCCCAAAGAGAAATGAAAACCAATGAAATCCTGACATGTGATAAAAACGTGTCTGTGCTGATGGATTTTGTTTTGCAGGATACGAGCCGGCGATATGAGAACAAGGCTGGAGCGTTCATCACTGGGATTGATGTCACCTCAAAGGTGCGACACAAACACAGTCCTCCAACACAACATACGTTCCTCCTCTTCACACACCAACAACACAAACACTCGTGATGATGCAGCGACCAGCTGAGTCAAGGCTGTGAAGGAAGAGACGCGTTAAAAGGAGTGTTTGTGTTTATCAGGAGGCGATCGAAAGGAAAGAGAAGCGAGCGAGACGTTTCCATTTCTGTGCGGAGGAGGGCGTCGGCCAGAGGAACGTTTTCCTGGATAAAGACATCATTAAGAAAGGTAATAAGACATCCAACACCACCTGACCTGCATGTGACCACGAGTAACAACAGTTGCACTCTGTTTGTGTATGCGTTCAACTTGTTTTCTTCTTCTGTGGTACTCAGCCATCCCCAGACTGCGCCTGGAGGCGATCTACGTGACCGGAGTGGACAACATGAGCACGCAGGACGTCTTTGGATATTTTAAGGAATATCCTCCTGCACACATTGAGTGGATCGATGACACATCCTGTGAGTAAAAAACACACACAGAAGTAACGGAACAAGTTCACCACAGGTTCCATCTCCCAGTGCTCATTTGTCTTCTGCAGCAGATTCTTCGCATGGAGAACCAAAGTGAGAGCGACCTCTTTGAAAAAGAAGCGGCAGTGAAGAAGCGGCAGAGAAGCGCGCAGTGAAGAAGCGGCAGTGAAGAAGCGCGGCAGTGAAGAAGCGCGGCAGTGAAGAAGCGCGGCAGAGAAGAAGCGGCAGTGAAGAAGCGGCAGTGAAGAAGCTGGCAGTGAAGAAGCGGCAGTGAAGAAGCGCTGCAGAGAAGAAGCGCGCAGAGAAGAAGCGGCAGTGAAGAAGCTGGCAGAGAAGAAGCTGGCAGAGAAGAAGCGGCAGAGAAGAAGCTGCAGTGAAGAAGCGGCAGTGAAGAAGCGCGGCAGTGAAGAAGCGCGGCAGTGAAGAAGCGCGGCAGTGAAGAAGCGCGGCAGTGAAGAAGCGCGGCAGTGAAGAAGCGCGGCAGTGAAGAAGCGCGGCAGTGAAGAAGCGCGGCAGTGAAGAAGCGCGGCAGTGAAGAAGCGCGGCAGCGAAGAAGCGCGGCAGTGAAGAAGCGCGGCAGTGAAGAAGCTGGCAGTGAAGAAGCGGCAGTGAAGAAGCGGCAGTGAAGAAGCTGACAGTGAAGAAGCCGCTGACAGTGAAGAAGCGGCAGTGAAGAAGCGCGGCAGTAAAGAAGCGCGGCAGTGAAGAAGCGGCAGTGAAGAAGCTGCAGTGAAGTAGCCGCAGTAAAGAAGCGGCAGTAAAGAAGCGGCAGTGAAGTAGCTCGGCAGTAAAGAAGCGCGGCAGTAAAGAAGCGCGGCAGTAAAGAAGCGCGGCAGTAAAGTAGCTCGGCAGTGAAGAAGCGCGGCAGTAAAGAAGCGCGGCAGTGAAGTAGCGCGGCAGTAAAGAAGCGCGGCAGTAAAGAAGCTGACAGTAAAGAAGCTGACAGTAAAGAAGCGCGGCAGTGAAGAAGCGCGGCAGTAAAGAAGCGCGGCAGTGAAGAAGCTCGGCAGTAAAGAAGCGCGGCAGTAAAGAAGCGCGGCAGTAAAGAAGCGCGGCAGTAAAGATGCCCAGGAGTTTGCTTACAGGAGTTTGTATGAAGTTTAATTTTAGGAGCAAACAGTGAAAAGCAGCTGGATGTTTTGTTGTTGATGGAAAGTTAAAGTTGAAAACAAGTAAATCTGAACACCAGCTGATTGTTTCCCAGGTAACGTGGTCTGGCTCGATGACAACACGTCTGTCCGAGTTCTCGTCAATAGCAGCCGGATGCCAGACCTGGAGGCCGTTACCACGGAGACAGAAAGCAGCGAGCAGCCGGGCGACCAGAGCAAAGGTCAGCATGTGCACACAAATCCACTCAGCGGAGTCTCAAAGGGGACAAACTGAATCTGAGGGGAACTGAAGCGTGTTTTTCACCTCGCAGGCCGGCGAGGTCAAGGGTCAGATGACGAGGACGACGAAGAGGGCGAGGTGGACGAGGTGGCGACGGTGAAGAAGAGCAGCGTGGAGATCGAGGGGAAAGACAGTGACGGAGAGGCGGAGCAGAAAAGGAAGGAGGGCAGCCAGGTAGAGTTTATACTGAACAGCTGAAACACAGACCGATCCGGTTTGTTGATCCGGTCCAGTAACCGATCGGTGACATGAACAGCTGCGTGTCCGTGTGTCTCAGGTGGACGACCTGGGCGCCGCCGAGAGAGAGTCTCTGCTGAGAAACGACCTGCGGCCCGCCATCAAGGCCTTCAAGGGAAACAAGCTGTTCCTGCGCTTCGCCACGCTCGGTAACACAGACGACACAGACGCACAGACACATCACCCAGCCTCATGATTATTTCTCTGATCTGAAGTTTTGCTTTTGTCTCCAGAGGATAAGAAGGAGCTGGTGCTGCTCGGCGCAGCAGATACTACATGAAGTACGGAAACCCGAACTATGGAGGCATGAAGGGAATCCTCAGCAACTCCTGGTGAGTCCGCCGTTTCTCCAGCGTTAGAATCTAATCCTGGATTGAAGTTGGAAAGAGAGAGATTTGACGATGACGCTCACGTTGGGCTTCCTGATTGGCTCTGATCAGTCGAAGCGGAAACACGATGCTGCTCTTTTAGTTTTGGTGTTTTTATTAAAATATTCTGTACTGTGTAAATACCTCGTCTACACTTGTACTGTTCATGTCTCTGTATTTGCTTGTTTCCCGCCGCCACAGTCTCTTTGTGCTCCTTCGCTGTTCTTCCTTCGTCTCTGTTACACGCAGATTTTATAAAAATGATTCGTTCGTCCTCTGTGTCCTCAGGAAGAGACGCTATCACAACCGGCGCATCCAGCGAGACGTCATCAAGAGCAAGAAGCCTCTGATCGGAGACAGCATGGGACACACGCCGCCGTACACACACCGACACTCGGGTAAGACGAGCCGCTTGTTGTTTCTCTCTGTGTTTGACCTGATCGCGGTGGCGGTTTGAGCCGCTGGAACATCTGAGATGATTAAACATCCGGTAAAAGGCCAAAACCAAACCTGAGTGGAGCGTAACAAATCCAACCTGCAGAACTCAAAGAAACCAGATCACAGTTACTAAGCGAAGTCTGTTACGGAAATAACGGCGTGTTTCTGGGGGCCGGGACTTACAGATGACCCGGAGCGCCGGGGAAGGGGTGGCGTTCACACCGGTAGCACAGGAGTTTTCGACCACCAGGAGGAGGGCTCCTGAAATCAGTGGTTGTTTGATAGCAGAAAAATAAAAAATAAATTAATTAATGTACTGTTTTATTTTAGCTCACGGTTACATTTTAATCGAATGGTTCTGAAACAAGTTAATCGTTTTCAAATCTTAATTACGATTTGAAAGAACGCTAACGACATGTGATCCGCGTTAAACAGTCGTGCAGTTACACATTCAGTCCGTTGTCGTCCTTGTGTGACAGATCTGCTCGCCGATCACAAGCTCCATGCGCCTCCGTTACGGTCCTGCTCACCAATCGGAGCGGGCGCAGGGCGTGTACGTTTTACAGTCACAAGCGAAACTGGAGGACAACGCGGGGTAACGGCGCCAGATGAACCGCCGCAAAGCTCCCTACGTTGTCAACATGTTAGTTTGTCATTTTGTGTGCTTCACCTTCAGATCACGCGGCTTCTGTGGGCTAAAGGGGCATTTCAGAATAAGAGTGTCTTCACAGGGTGTTTTATTTTGAAAGTCAACCAGATTCTCAATGGCGTCCCTGCGTCTGACTTTCTTCCGGTTCACCTGGTGTCAAAACCCCGCATAAAGTTTTTAACGAGGTTGTTATTAAGGTGCTTTATTTTGAAAAATTAGATTTTTGTGACGGAGGGAAAATGAAACATTGCTCGCTGCTCGGCCCTGACTGTCCTCTCTCTCCTCAGCCGACCTGGTGAACCTGCCCGAGGAGCCCATCAAGGAGGAGGAGGAGGAGGAGGACGAGGACATGGAGGAGGACGACAGGGTGGTGGAGTACAAAGAGCGAGGGGACAGGGGCCCCCGGGCGCTGGGGGCGGGGCTCCATAGCCGGGTGGAGCGCTCTCCGTCTCCCTGGTCGGAGTCGGACGAGATGGACTACGACCTGGAGCTGAAGATGATCTCCACGCCGTCGCCGAAGAAGAGCAAGAAGATGACGATGTACGCCGACGAGCTGGACACCCACCTGAAGAGCATCCGGTCAGAGTCCAGACAGGAAGCGCTTCAGAGCTTTTAATTTGAAAAACCAGTCTGATTCAACTGTTTGTTGTGTTGTGGGCAGGAACCGGATTGGGGGGGCGGGGTCCGGATCACAGAGCAGACCCAAGTCCGCGTCGCCCACCAAGGTGACGGACGTCCGGCAGCTGCTGGAGGAGAAAAGACAAGGGCTCTCTGGGAGCAGACAGCGCCCCCCGGTGGCCGCCAGCGCAAAGACAGGTGAGCTGTTAGTCAGACGCCGCCTCTGATGACGTCACCGGCTGAACGCTGACTGTGCGCACGCCGTTTGTTTGCAGATGTGCGGCAGCGTCTGGGGAAAAGGCGCTACTCTCCGGAAAGACGCCGATCCCCGTCCCCCGTCTCCCCCAGAGAGACACCTCCCGCCAGAGAACCAATCAGAGACGTGCATCGCAGACTGGGCGTGGCCAGTCAAGACAACAGAGGCGTCTTCTCCGGCTCGTCCAAAGACAGAAAGACAGGTAGGAAACAGCTGATCTGAAACTCCCGCGGCTTCCAAAAGCAGCTGATGTTTGTAGAATCGTTCACCGCTGTGTGTCTCAGCAGGCGGCCTGTGGAGCAGACTCGGCTCCGGCGGCGACGACGGCGGCAGCGCCAGACGACACGAGCATAGAGCGGGCGGCCGGTCGGGCATCTTCTCCTCCTCCTCCTCGGGCCGTAAAGACGCCGGAGACGCCACCAGCAGTAGGGCGAAGCGAGGCGACGGCGAGGAGGAAGAGGAAGTGGAGGAGGAAGACGACTCGACGCTGCAGAAGATGTGGGGCGCCATGATCAAACAGAAGCAGGAGCGTCTGACCCACAAGATGAAGAAGAGCCGTCTGGACAACCTGCCGTCGCTGCAGATCGAGATCAGCCGCGACAGCAGCGACGACTCGGACGCCTGAAGCCGGAGCGGCGACGGAGGAAGGAGGCGTTCAGGGCCGCCGATCTGTTTCCTCCGGGTACAATCAGAAAGACAGGAAGCGGTCGGACTGCAGATCTGAGACCAGCGCGGTCGCGTTTCATTTACTGTGTGTCTGCCGTCTGTGGATGGATTACTGAACGGGCCCCGGGGCCCCAGACGTCCAAACTCCACCACCGTCAGCTGCTGCTGTTGAAGCATGAATTCCTTCTAAAGTCTCTCCAGAGAGTTCGAGTTCGTGTAATTTGTCACCTGCTAAATTTGCACTCATTTTCCGCCTGTTTCGGGGGGGGGGTCACGCTCCTCCTCCGGAGGACCGGCAGGGGGCCTCCTACATGTCTGTGCCCGGGGGCCCATTGTTTAGTAATCCATCCACGGTCCTGTCGATATATTAAATATATAAAACAAGAGGCGCAGCTGCATCATCAGCGAGTCATTCCTTTGTTTCTGTGGAGGTGTCGGACCCCCCCACCCCACCCTCCCAGACTGTGAGACGTCACGAGCGCTCGGTGTCCTCTGAGACGTGAACCCTCGGGCCCCGGCGGTCGTGTGGACGCCTCGCTCGGGACCATTCCTCGGCTCTTTGAGCTGTCCGCCTGCAGCTCGATCCAGCACCAAACCTCATTTACAAAAAGCGTGTTTTTAGGTTTCCCCTCCCCCCCGTTCAGTCTGAGCAGAGCTGCGATGTCCGGTCCTCCCTGTGGACGGCGGCGGGACGACGGAGAAAGAAAAGACACCAGAGGATCAATAAAAGACTGTAAAAGTGATGAAATGAGAACTAACGTGACTCCGCCCACCTGATGAACGTGTGACGGGGAAGCTTCCTGACTGTGGGAAAACTTTCGTACATTTTTTAATCACCTGTTCTGTTTTCAACGATGGCTTCCTGTCGGTCTTCCTACAGTTTCTCTGATTTGTGTCATTTTGTAGTTTTTGTTTTTTTTTCAAATGGAGTCTTTGGGGGCCACGGGGACCAGAGGACTCGGGTCAGGTGGCATCACTGCTGGTCATGAATATAGATAATTATTAAAACGTTGGCTGGTGCTTCATCTGCAATTTCTGGTTCATTTAATTTGTGATTTGGTGTAAAACCAGGCAGCTTCTAACTTTAACCTCAGTTTATATTCTGTCCACAGGCAGCGTGAATATTTACGCCGTCACTCCCACAGGAGGCAACGGGGCTGAACAGTCAGCTGAAATCTTAACGAAATCACTGTGTGTCAAAATATTAAATTAAATGCTGTCAATCTGCAGAGCCTGTGTTTGGTACACGTCTCTATAATCATTTAAATATGTTCTTCAGTAACATCACAAATCATAATCATCACAATATCAGTCAAAATAATTAAATATCCTTTGAGTTCAGCCTGACTGACAGGAAGCTGTAAAGACAAACTATTAAATGTTCTATATTTTCTTGTCCGTTGAGGGAAAACGCAAAGAGAGAGTTGGTGTCTGAAGGCCGTCGGCTGCAGCAGGCGGAGAATTCTGATCGTTTAAAATGTTTTACTTTATAAAATGTCCGTCACAGCGTCCCAGCTACGTCTTCAAACGTCTCGCTTTGTCTCCCAACAAATCCAAACCTCCTCGGAGTTTTCGATGATCGATGATTTCGTCAGCAAACACGTTCGACTGCAGGAAACAAGTCTTACTTCACGCCGTTAACCTCGCGGGCGGCTTCTCGTTCCCGCCCTGTAGAGGAGCTGCTGACGTTACTCCAACACAACAAAGTCCTCTCCCTCGTTTGCACCGGCGTCTTCCTGCAACAACTGTCCTCTCGCGAGATTTCAGTTTCCTGTTAAAAACACCTGGTGTAACAGACTGAGGCCCCGCCCACACTGCTGCGTTTTGGCCTTTTGCTGCGTTTGCTCCTCCCGCCTAGACTAAAACGGGGAAGTTTGGAAACGCTGCCAACCCGGTTTTTCGGTTTTAGTGCGGAGCGTTTTAGGAACGATGACGCTCGGCTCTCTGATTGGCTCTTATGC
Source organism: Lepomis macrochirus (assembly GCA_024633595.2). NCBI lineage: Eukaryota > Metazoa > Chordata > Actinopteri > Centrarchiformes > Centrarchidae > Lepomis > Lepomis macrochirus. Next base: position 2,138,931 of record JALXJV020000021.1, read on the forward strand.
AAAGCAGAAACACGATGCTGCTGACAGAGTTTTTGATTTAGTATTTTTATTTAAAAATCTTGTACCGTGCAAACACTTCCAGTCTTCACCCGTGCTCTGCATGTCGCTGTATTTACTTTGCAACGACTCCCAGTCTGTTTTCCGCCGCTTTTACCTGCTGCTGCGGTTCTTCGTCTGTAGAACTTTATTCTTTCACCAAATCTTCTGTAACTATGGAAATAGGCCATCGGCTTCGTGCCCAGCGGACGTGATCGGCCGCTAGATGTGCGTTTTCTGTAGACACAGATGAACTCTGATAGGCAGCTAAAACGCTGCTGTGAACAGAGATCGTATTCGTTTTAAATCTAAAACAGAGCAGTGTGGACGGGGCCTGAGCCTGTCGCTGGCAACAGGAAGCGCTTTTTGTGGACGCCATTTTGACTAAGGAATACGCTGCAGGCTGAAGAATCTACTGCACAGACCCAGAACTTTGTGTACCTACGAGTCATTTCAACACCAACATGTGGAAACAGGTTTTAAAATAGAGAAATGACCCTTTAAGTGATATTTTCAATGCAGTACTTTCTCTTGAAATAGTATTTGTACAGTGTGGTATAGTACTACCTGTTTACTGCAGTAAAGGACCTGAGTACTGCGTGTTGGACTGGATCACATCTGTCCACCCGGTCCGGTGTCTGATGACCGTGTCTAATAATATCCAGGCAGTTAGTTTGGATCCCTACATGGCAGCAGAGACGCTGACGGGGTTAACGCTCGCTCTTCATGAGTCGCTCACAACACGTGGAAACAAGTCGACACACGAGGGTAGAATCTGGTGTGAAGTACTTTAAAGTTATTGTTTGACAGCAAAGAAACCAAACTGCCAACACGCAGAACTTTTATCAGACGCTCACTCGTCAGAGAAATCTGTCGACATCGGCACCTTTTTAAAATGTCTTAAAGCCCAACGTGGATTTTCTTCAGGGACAAGGGACGCTACACTTGATGCAATAAAGAAGAAACGTTTGGTGAGAGCAGCTGAGAGACAACAGAATACAAAGTCAAACACAAAGTCAAACACAGCCCTAAATACACATTCTGACATTTCAGTCTCTGAATGCAGTACGCACATGTGTGAATATATACACTGAACAAAACTATAAAGGAAACACTTTTGCTTTTGCCCCCATTCATCCTGAGCTGAACACAAAGATCTAAGACTTTCTCTGTGTACACAAAAGGCCTGTTTCTCTCAAATATTGGGTATTGCACAGGTGTGCCTTAGGCTGGCCACAATAAAAGGCCTTAGGCTGGCCACACTAAAAGGCCTTAGGCTGGCCACAATAAAAGGCCTGAGGCTGGCCACACTAAAAGGCCACTCCAAAATGTGCAGTTCCATCACACAGCACGATGCCACAGATGTTTTGAGGGAGCCTGCAGTTGGCCTGCTGACTGCAGGAATGTCCACCAGAGCTGTTGCCTGTGAACTGAATGTTCATTTCTCCACCATAAGCCGTCTCCAAAGGCATTTCTGAGAATTTGGCAGTACATCCAACCGGCCTCACAACAGCAGACCACGTGTAACCACACCAGCCCAGGACCTCCACATCCAGCATCTTCACCTCCAAGACGGTCTGAGACCAGCCACCCGGTCAGCTGCTGCAGCAATCGGTTTGCATAACCAAAGAATTTCTGCACAAACTGTCAGGAAGCGTCTCAGGGAAGCTCATCTGCATGCTCGCCGTCCTCTTCGGGGTCTCGACCTGACTGCAACTTCACACAGCCATTGAAGAGGAGCGGACCAACACTCCACAGGCCACAATAAAGTGAAACGCACATTTTTGAGTGGCCTTTTGTTGTGGCCAGCCTAAGACACACCTGTGCAACCCCCATGCTGTTTGATCAGCATCTTGATATGCCTGTGAGGTGGATGGATTATCTCGGCAAAGCAGAAGCGCTCACTAACAGATTTTGACAGATTTGTGAACAATATTTGAGAGATACAGGCCTTTTGTGTACACAGAGAAAGTCTTAGATCTTTGAGTTCAGCTCATGATGAATGGGGGCAAAAACAAAAGTGTTGCGTTTGTAATTTTGTCCAGTGTGAGTACAGAACTTAAGTAAATATATTGAATTACTGTCCACACTAACTGCATGTATTTTAAAATATTCCCCAAAAGCCAATGTTTTTCTCACCTGAAAACTGGAAAAGCTTTTTGAAAATTCTCCCTGAAGTGATTTTCAGATTTTAGTACGAGGTAAATGTTTTCATCATACATTTCAGCAGGGTTGTAAAAGTAAATGCAGTTTGTAGTTCCCTTCTGTTACACAATATAAATGATAAAACATGGACATGGTCTTAAAGTAACATGTTCAGAATATGAAAATCTAAATACAGTAAATTCAGTCTGGTGATCTTTTGGTTCATTTAGTCGTTTAAACGCACTGGAGGCCAAAGTTGAACATTTGCACACTGATCACATGTCTGCAGGCCTCATTACATCACGCATACACGTTTCATATTTTAATATCTCCCATCATTACGTTGTAAAATATATTTATTGCATATGATGTATTAGTTATGTTATAATATTATAATATTAATCTTAAAAAGCTGCGTTTAAACCCTGAAATTAGTGACCTGAGTGAGACGCCATTACTTCGCCTCACATGTTGTTGTGTTGGGTGAAACGTCTCGATGTGCATTCACGTGGTGTCGGAAAAAATCGGAAGAATTACTCCCATTGCAGGTGCACGCCCCCTGAAGTCAGAACAACAACTCGAAAAGTCTGAGCAAAGATAAACGTCCATGTATGATGTTAAAAATGTTTAATGGTGCAAAATGGTGCAAAAATCACGTGTTGCACATTCAGATTTTGCTAAGGTGTCATTTGTAACATGGTATTAAGTTCTAACCCATGTAGAGTAAACTAGATTAATTAGAAAAGTTATTTATTAGCAGAAACTCCCCTATTTACTAGGAGAAATGCCAGAATCCCAAATCATTGCAGCAGAATATTTCTCCTCATGGCTCAAACTGAGGGCAACAAGTGGAAACTCGACACTGATAAATATATTAAATAATTGGACTGTAAAATTTTAAAACGTTTATTTTCATTGTTTGTTATTTTAGTGAGTGTTCCTTTATTTGTTTTGATACAGATTTTTTAGTTGTTGTTTTTATTTATTTTTATTTTTATTTTTTGTCTTTTAATACACACCCCGGTTAAGGTTTTATTTATTTGATGTCATTTGATGAACCATATGAATTAAATTCTCAACACGCACACACTTACTGTTTTATTTCTTTATTTTAATACTCTTATTTAAAATATTTATTTATTTGTTTGTTTGTTTTACACACAAACACACGTTTACTCTTTATTTTCAATTTTTGAAATTATTTTTTAACACACTTCTGCTGTTTTGTTCACTTTATTTAATGAACTGTATGAAATTCATCGTTCTTTTGTAATTTATCTGAAGCCTTGACAATATTGTTGTTTTACATTCATGCCAATAAAGCTGAATTGAATTAAATGTATTAGCAGTATTTGCGTTATAAGCAATATTTTAGTGGTTTTACGTTATTTATTGGTACAGTAACAACTGCGGGACAAAACCCACATTAGAAATAATAAAAACTGCGCAGCTGGACGGTCCAACACTTGTTTCCACATTCCGAAGTCTGAAGAGCGCCTTCACAACTCGGGAGACGGGACCATCCGAGGAGCATGTGAACGCAGCATGGCTGTCTTCTGTTATGTAACGATAAGCTCAAACCGCTTTAATCTTATTGGCTCATTTGTGTGCCTGTGATTCTGTCGAACCAATGAAAACGAAGGATCCCGCCCAGGCGACCTGAAGCGAGCCAATGAGTCTGCGCTGACGTCACGCCAGATATTAAAGATTCCACGTGACGTATGAGGCCTTCAGTTACAATCGCCATTTTGTCGTCGTCGACAGCGGCGAGAGAAGGACGACAGGCGGCGGCTGAAATATCTAAACTGCGACTCCCGGCGTTATTTCTCACCGAGTCAGGGCAGAACAGATAGCCACATGAGTTCATGGACTGCCTGCTAATCAATGGTTATGGTATTTACAAGCCTGGTGTAGGTTTCCCCGCGTCGCTCAGCTCAAAGATGGACGACAAAGCGGCGAGGGAAGACGCCTGCCGGGAGTACCAGTCCTCCCTGGAAGACCTCACCTTCAACAGCAAGCCGCACATCAACATGCTGACCATCCTGGCCGAGGAAAACCTCAACTTCGCCAAGGATATCGTCGCTATTATTGAAGCGCAAATAAGCAAGGTTTTTATAAATATAGAATACTTTCAATTCCAGATGCTTTCATGTCCATGTATGTTAGTTTAAAGGCCCCAGCCGTCGACGAGGATGAGCTGCTGTGTGTTAGCTGCGCACGTTAGCTCACAAACATGGCGGCCGTCGAGAGGCGCCGCTGTCTTTATTAAAACCCACATCTCTGTGTATTAAAGTGCAACAGCTCGTTTATTCATACACATATATATTTGGATTCAAAACAAAGTATTTATTTTCAAAAGTCACACTTTTGTCGGAACTCGCCGCCACTTTATGTGAATTTATATATTTGTGCTTTCGGCCACTGAAGTTAAAATCCACCGTAAAATAGTTAATCTTAGATTTAAAGTCTCGATAATTACGTTTTAGGTGAATATGACATTTAATGTTAAATTACGACGAGGTCGACACACATTGAGGCATTGTGACTAAACACGTGTTTTTTTGGTGAAGTTAAAATATTACACATAGTTAAGATAATAAAGTAAACACTGCTATTTATTGTTTACTTCGCTAAAACCAAGCAAACGCTGTTTATACACCACAGCAGAGGTTATAAAGTGAGGGCGATGAAATGACAGGAGACACTGTGTAAACACAGAGAACTGAGTGTACTAACCCAAAAGATAAGATAAGAAAACAAGTGTTGTTTTAAACACAGGGAGGCTGTTTGGAGTCCAGGAGCAACAAAAGCACAATTATCATGTGAGGTTTTACGTCTAATTAGCTTTTGTGTGTTTCTAAAGTATAATAGGACCTATAAGAAAGGGCTGGGCAATAAACAGTTAACAAAATATAATTTCCCTCATTATAAATGTTTGATTTCATAAATTTGAATCATGATACAATCAGCACTAGTTTTTCTGTTAAGATATTTATTTATCTAAGGAAAAGATTTTTACCTGATTTTGCTCTAGCAAAAATCTATTTTATTGTTGTAAAAAAGTGTAAATCCACATCTGGTTCCTTCAGCTTTCTCTGCGCAGCAAAAAAATAATCAGCCTTTAAACTGTTTTTATAAACGCTGAGTTGTTCCAGGAGCAGCTGAAGCACAGAGACGGTGTGTTGAACCAGTCTGACTAACCTTTTATTTGTTTCTGGAGTGTAATAAAGCCTCTCAGAGCAGGAAAAGATTTATCTCAACGTGCACGTTTGGCTCTAAGCCTCCTGAAAGAGTCATGTGACACCTGCTGGATTCTTGTTTGTCTAAAGTAGTGACCTAAAAGTCAAAGTCCGTGATAATAGTGCATAATGTATAGACGGATAGGTAGAACTAGCTGTTCTGGTGGATTTTGACTTTAACACGTGTTCTGGCCGCTCATGTCCCTGCAGCCCTTTGTCTTTACTGATCTGCTGATTGAGGCCAGACCACATGTGTTCTCTGAAGGTTTCCTCTTTTGTTAATGCACACTGTCGGCTAGCTGTTGTTGACCGCAGGAGACGCGGCCTTCTATAGAAAAGCGTCTCCGTCAGCAGTTTAGCCTCAGGTGCCTCTGTGCTCAGTGTTTGCACGTTTGACACGACAGAAGCTTTGCTCAGACCAGGAAAACAAACGTTTCTCTGCTTTACTTCACTAGTGGATCTTTGAATTACTGAAATGTGATTTGAATGGTTAAAAATGTTTATAATAAAAAATGTGAAATGTGCTTTTTGTCATTTTTTATTTCCCAGTGTAATTTATTGGTATGACTCTGGTTTACATTCACTGACACGTCTGACTCGGCCTGTTCGGACTGGTTGTTTAAACATTAGCTCAGCTGATGCTGCACAGTTTAGTAACAGACTAAAGGTTTAAATGCAGCTTCTCAAACTAAACGCCTACAGATCACGTGTCCTACTCTGTTTAATAGCTCATCAATGTTTTTTTTAAACTACTGAAGGGTCAAACTTTGAAAGAGAGAGTGAATAATAATAACTCACTGGGTAAAACTGGCTCATGTGTCATCTGGGTAAAGTACAAAGAGTGGTTTAAGGAAGAAAACCCTCTTTGGAGGTAAAAAGGTTCCTGAAGACTGGACTGGACTCGCCCCCCTTTTTAAACCCCTTTGTGCATCACGGACCTGTTTTTCCTCCACGGTGGAAGATGATTTTCTGACGATGGTCTTGTTTTTTTTTTTTGGGATTGATCCGAGGAGCGTTTTGAGTCCAGAACGAAGAAAAAGACTGTCAACCACTTTTATTTTTAATCTTTAACTTTTTCCAATCAGACGTGTCGACACATGCCCCCCCCCCCACTCTGCACAGACTTTTTGGTTTTTCCACGTACAGTTTTCACTCGGGGTGGCGATGGGGGGGAGGGCGGCCTCGCCGCTGTTGATCCTGTCACATTGTACTTGAAGCTTTGTGTCTGAAATGTTGGTTTTTAACCCCTGTTGTTTTCTAAACTTGTTGAGTTCTCTATTGCTCCAGGCCCCATCTGCCGAGAAGCTTCCAGTTTTGTACTTAGTGGATTCCATAGTGAAGAATGTTGGAGGAGAGTACCTTGCAGTGTTTGCTAAAAACCTAATCACTTCATTTATATGTGTCTTTGAAAAGGTACAGTTCTCTTTCCTGCCGTTCAGCCTTGTTTAAAACATTTAAGCACTAAAAGTCTTCACCTCCCTGCTGTTTGTTGTGTTGCTTGCTTTCTACATGTGACCTCCGCTCCTCTTGTACTTCCCGTAGTCCTGCTAATAAAAGTTTGGACCAGAAACATTTTACAGTTCATCTAACCTGTGCAGAAGTATGCCCCCTTGTAGCTGTAATGGACGTAACGCTTGTTAAAGTGCTTCTTTAGCTTTGTGCTGTGATGCTGCTGCTGAAGTGTTTCAGGTTTTTGTTGGCAGCTGTGGACCAAGTCATGTCCTCTGTTTGTAGGTGGACGAAAACACTAGAAAGAGTCTGTTCAAGTTACGCTCGACGTGGGACGACGTGTTTCCTCTGAAGAAGCTGTACGCGCTGGACGTCCGGGTCAACTCTGTGGACCCGGCCTGGCCCATCAAGCCGCTGCCGCCGACCGTCAACGCCGGCGCCAGCATTCACGTCAACCCCAAGTTTTTAAAACAGGTGTGTATGAGCTGCGGACGCCACGCCGGACCGCGCCCTCGCTTTCCATTTGCACTTAACAGAAATTAGTTAAAGCTCTTTTTAAAATGATGAACTTGATAACAGATTAACGATGTTCTGTAAATATGTATCTGGAGACGAGACACAGGAGGCGTTAGCAGCTTTAGTGAGACAGAACCTGAAAACGCTGCTGTAAAACTTTTAAACAACTTCGTTACAGAGGAGGAACTGAATTTAGGAGCTTTAACTTCCTGTTGTGATATTTTTTTCCTCTGAAATTCACATTGAGCTGAAACTAATAGTTAAAATCTTCTGGACATGTGAAGGTTTCCTAAAGCAAAGACGTTTCATCCCACAAATAAACGTGTTCATCGTTTTGGACCTGCAAGTCTTCAGTTTTCAGAGTCTGTCACTAATGAAATGTTGAAGTTTGTGTCACTGAGCTGCTAAAAGAAGGAAAAGGAAGATGTTAACTGCCAGATTCTCCTGGTGAATGAAAAGAACCATAAAATCAGCCGTCAGTCAAGTTAAAAAAAAAAACAATCTGAAGTCACAAAATCAGATTTAGTTGTTTCTTTGTGTTCTGACTGAAAATCTTTGTCCTCGCCGTCTGTCCAGAATGAGGAGGCGTCCTCTACGCAGCCTGTCCCCGCCCAGCCGGCGCCGCCCCCAGCGCCCGCTCCGCAGCCGGTGCCCGCCGTCAGCCAGTGCAGCCTGACCCAGGAGCAGCTGATCCGGCAGCAGCTGCTGGCCAAACAGAAACAGCTTCTGGAGCTGCAGCAGAAGAAGATCGAGCTGGAGCTGGAGCAGACCAAAGCACAGCTGGTAGGACAAACGAGGAGAGGGCGGAGTCTAGTTGTTACTGACAGCCTTACTGTTACCTCAGCGTGTGTTTCAGCAGAGTCAGGTTCCCTTAAATGAGCAGGTGTTTCTGTTAAAGAGGTGAAACTAAATGTTTAATGTTAACATTCTGACCACTGTGAGCACAAACGCCGTCTTGTACCTGCTGCGTCCTGAAATGATGTTAATTTGGTTCAGTGAAGACATTTAGCTCTCGCTACTGGTGCAAAGCTCAGACACACTTGGTGGGATGTAGATGTTTTCAGGCGCTGGAAGAAAGTTTCCCTCAGGAGATCAGTCAGCTGAGGCGAGAGGTCGAAGCCGACCGGTCGTCTTACAGCAGAGTTCAGTGCAAAACAGATTCCCGGATCATTTATCCGACTGCTGCAGCATCTTTGGTGACACGAGCCAAACGGTAGAGTTAGTAAACAGGTCGTGTTGATGGAGGCTCAGTAGGTAGAAAAGCTGTCTCCTTAAAACAGAACCTCGGGGCCAGATGAGGACCAGGATCTGTCTCCTGGTGGGTTGTTAGTTGAGCCGCCTCTGAAACAAACCAACCTTTTGTGTCGTGTGTCTGCAGGTCGGAGGTTTTGTGTTGCCAACATCGACGGCCGTCTCCACTCCGGCGGCGCCGAAGCCCGTCAGCCAGACGGCTCCCGCGGTCCGACCCTGGATCCCTCCTCAGACTCAGGCGGACGCCAAGCCGCCCACCAGGGACCCGCGTCTGAACCGCGCCGGCCCACCCGCCGCCTCCCAGTCCAAAGAACATCCTGCTGGGAAGAAAGCGGAAACGACGTCGACGGGAAGTCCTGTAGTGACACCCGAGAAGTCCACCCGGCCAGACAAGGCCAGAACCCCGAGGAAAGACGCGCCGGAGGAGAAACCCAAGTCCAAGTCTCCGTCTCCGATGGCCAAAAGTGTCCAGAGTAAAAACAGACAGGCGGAGGCGGAGCTTCAGAAGTCAGCGGACGGCACAAAGAAAGATCCCAGGCTGAAGAAACGCACGCAGGACAAGACCGGGGAGGCCAAAGACGACGAGCTGAAGGAGAAGAAGAGATGCACCGACAAGAAGGAGCGAGAGGAGGCGGCACGGGGGGCGGAGCCTCTGAGGTCCAGCAAGGGGAAGCTGGTCAACGGCGCCGTGACCAAGCACGACCGCGAGGAGTCCTCGGAGAAGGCAGAGTTCAAGGCCGGAGGCAACGCACGAACGCACGCCAGGAAACGCACCCGCTCGCGCTCCAGGTCGCCCTCGCCGAAGAGGAAGGACAGGCGGTCGCCCAAGAGCAGAACCAGGAGCAGCTCGCTGTCCCCGTCGCCCTCTCACAAACCCGGCAAGCCCAGGAGGATCCGCGCCGAAGAACCAGAACACGGCAAGCCCGGTCGAGAGGACCGGCCCGCGCCAAAGAAGATCCAATCAGAAAGCAGGAGGTCGAAGAGGCCGGCGGAGGAGCGGCACTCTGAGTCCAGAGACTCTCACTCCCCGCGGAGCCACGACGGAGGCAGCAAGGACGCCAAGGACGCTCCTCACCGCTGGAGGAGCGGCTGGGAGGAGAACAAACAGTGAGTCCAAACGATTTTATACCTTTTTATAAAAAGTAGGTCAGCTGATCGTCGCCGCAGAACTCAAACAGGTAAAAAACCTAAACGTGTTTTTCCTCCTTCAGTCCGAAGCTGCCGGAGGATCCTCATGTGAAGCCGGGACCTCAGAGACACAAACAGTACGGCCCCCAGGCCGCTCGCCCCTCCACCCCCCGGACCCCGAAGCATCGCCTCAGCGTGGACGCCAACCTGCAGATACCCGAAGTCCTCAACTCCGCCTCCAAGAAGGACCTGCTCAGGAGGGTACGTCCCAAACGCCGCTCGCACACACGCCAAACATCCCAGAAAATATCCAGATATCAAAACCTTCGTCGGGCTTCACGGCAGCCCAAAGCTTAGAACTCAGTGATCTCAGCTGTTGCCGTGTTACCGTGTTTGTTTCCTCTCTAAGTCGCCGCCGTCTTTCCCCGCAGGCCAGCAAGCGTCTGGAGAGCGGCGAGATTTCCCAGGAGGACTTCCTGAACATGGCCCATCAGATCAAGCACTTCTTCCAGTACCGGGAGGAGAAGCAGCAGCACACGGACGGCTGGGACGACCCCGGCAGCTTCTCCGCCAAGAAACAGCCGCTGCTGACCACGCCCCCCTCGGCTCAGCCCCGCCCCCACGACGCCATGGACCCGGCGGAGCTGTCGTACTACGAGCACAAGTCCAAGCTGAGGAAGACGCAGGTCACCCGCCGGGCCGCCGGGGAGGAGTGGGAGGGCGAGGAGAGTCCAGTGGAGGGCGAGGAAGGCATGCCGGGGGAGAAGATGGGCGGGCGGAGCGCCGTTCACCAGCCGCCACATAAATACGGCCGGGCGCCACGGGACAGACTAGGTGAGCATACGACGACAAAGCCGCTCTCTTACAGAAGGCGTCTGACGACCTCGCGGCTTCTCGAAGCAGCCAGGTGGGTGTCAGACTCTGAGGCGTGTCACTGATGGCGTCTGTTACTCTTACAGGTGAGCGGCGAAGTAAAGAGCTCGAAGAGCCTCGGCCGCCGCTCGGCCCCATGATCGAGGAGTACAACCACGGCAAAGAGTTCCCCACCCTGAAGTCTCTACCCAACCTTCGCTTCAGGAGGCGAGCCGACCCCAGAGAGTCCAGTGAGTCCGCCGCCCTGAGAGTATCCATGACGACATGTTGTATGTTTTCTCTGTAGACGCCGATCCGTAGCGCCGAATGTTATCTGTCACCTGTCGTCTTTATTCGCAGAGAGGTCAGAGGTCAGGCTCTGGAGCTGCGGGGTGTCAGGGTCTCGATCAGGGACACTTCAGCAGGGTTAGACTCGTAAAGAGATTATTTCACACATCCAGTTCACCACAGGCCGCCCCCACGGCATCATGGGAAACGTAGTCAGTAACCAGAGAAGAAGAGTTCAGGTTTAGATCTCTGTAGTTTCTATCTGAAGGAACCTCGAAGAAGCTCGTGCTGTTATTTAGTTTAAAGTCAAACACCTGAATTCATGATGTCACAGGAAGTCCGGCGGCGCTCTGACGCTCGCCGGACGCCAACAAACGTCTTGATGAGTTTCTGTCTGTCTCCAGGTGAGAGGGAGTGGAACTCGCCGCTGACGGAGCGCCAGCGTTTCGACGAGCGCGAGGAGCAGAAGAGCGGCTACGACGCTCCTCGCAGGTACGGCCCACACGCGGACTCCAGACACCCCGACCCCCGGAGGCCGGAGGGGCCCCCTCCCTCGGGCACCGTGGTCCACAGGAACTGCTCGAGCCCAGCCGGTCTGGACGCCCCGGTCCCGAGGTTCGAGCGCGAGCGCCTGTCTCCTCTACACCAGAAGGACTCGGCGGAGGTGAGCCCGGTGCCGCGCCTCGAGAGCCCGAACAGCGAGCACTCCGACGACGGGCCCCTCAATCTGGATGTCCCCCCTGCTCACCCTCCCCCCAAATCCATCCTCAAGGCGCCGGCCCGTGGAGGCCCCCTGTCTTCTGTCCGACACAGCGACTCTCCAGGACACACGCCTCCTCACGACGGAGGACACCCCCCCTTCAGGTTCGAAGGGCCCGGACACATGGGCCCCTCCAGACCGCACCCTCCGGGCTGGTACGAAGGTAGCGGACCGGGGCGCTTCGATGATTCGGCCCGGTTCGATGGGCCTCACCACCCGGGCCCCGGCAGATTTGACGGTGGGGGGCCGCCTCATCACAACATGCCGGAGAGGTTTGAAGGGCCCGGGCAGTGCGACGGGCCCCACATGCCTCACGGTCCAATGAGAGGCGGGGACGGTATCGGGCGGTTTGACGGTCCGCCTCACCCTCAAGGCCCCGGGAGGTTCGACGGTCCGATCGGACAGCCGCACCCAGTTAGGTTTGAGGGACAGGGGCCCGGACCGGGTCACTTTGAGGGTCCTATGCCACGCTTTAACAACATGGCCCCTGGTCCTGGATCTGGACCGTTAGGTTTCCAGCAGCCGCGGGCTATGCGCTTCGAGGGCCCTCCGAACCAGATGAGGTTCGAAGGCCCCGGTCCGATGATCTTCGATGGCCCCGTCCAGCAAGGGCCCAGGTTTGACATGCCCAATGTCCCACATCAGGGCGGGCCCCCCATCTATGAGTGCTCCCCTGGTCAGCAAGGCCCCCCGAGGTTTGCTCCCCAACACAACATGCAGCCCCCCATGAGGCCCATGGCCCCTCCCATCTATGAAAATCCAATGGCCCCCCAGCAGAACTTCAACGTGGTCCCCCAGCGTTTCCAGGAGCCCATGAACCCTCAGTTCCCCTCGGGGCCCATGGTGTACCCGGCTCAGCCCAACGTGCAGCAGGCGGGAAACTTCAACATGCAGCCGGCCCCGCCCTTCAACCAGCCGGCCCCCGGCCCCTTCTACAACCCTGCCGGCCCCGCCGGCATGCAGCCGCCGGTGAGACACGCCCCGCCGCACACCTGTCAATCAAACACCTACTCTGATATCACTGGCTGACGTTTTCACCTTTGTGTCTGTGTTTTCCAGGTGAACATGATGGCGAGCCTCGGCCAGCCCTTCCTGCCTCAGAACCCGGCGCCTTTCAGACCGCAGCGTAAGTCCTTCCCCCGGCGCAGCTCGAGCGTCGACCTTTAGAATCAGCTGACAGTAAACAGGTGATGAATCCTGACATTAGTCTCAGTGTCCGTTTGTGTCCCTGCAGCTCCGCAGGTCGTCCCCCCCGAGAACCACTTCGGGCAGGTCGACGTCAACGACCTGCTGTCCAAACTCATCTCCAACGGCATCATCAAACCCTCGCAGCCCGACGCCGCGCCGGCCGCCGACACCGGTGAGAGGGCGGCGCCAACACTCCGCCGTTTGTGTTGAAACGTGCTGCTGCTGCCGTTATTAAATCGAATTTAAATGTTTTTCCAGAATCTTCTTCTGCGGCTCCGGCAGCTCCGACGGCGGCGGAGGAGGAGGAAGAGGAGGAGCCGGAGGTGGAGGAGGACGACTTCCCGGACCTCACCAGCTTCAACATCGACCACATGAAGCAGTGAGTTCAGACCTGAACCCGTCAGGTCAAAGCGATCGATTTAAAATCCTGGAAGCTTCTTCTTCTTCTTTGAACCCCGAATGTTTCTGAAACACACGAAGACGTCAGAATAAAATCGGCGCCCGGGCGTGCTCTCAGATCAGCGTTAGTGTCAGAAAACCCTTGTAGCCGTTTGATTGGTCAGTGTTGTGACATGTCGTTCTCTCCAGGCGCTATGACAGCGTGGTGACCAGGCTGTACTCGGGGAACCAGTGCTGCCTCTGCAGCATGAGGTTCACCGCCGCTCAGACCGACCTGTACGCCGACCACCTGGACTGGCACTTCAGGCAGAATCACGCCGGGAAGGTCGCCAGCAAGAAGATCACACACCGCCGCTGGTACTACACACTCAGGGTGAGCGACACACACAACACAGGGCTGATGTGGGAACAGCTGGAGGCTCTTGAACAGCTGCGTGAAGCTGCTGCTTATTTATCAGGGAGGGAACGAACTTCTGACAAATGTGGATCTTGAGCAAAGTGAAACAGAAGAAGGGGCGCGTGCTGCTCTGCAGAGGAGGCGGCTAATCACAGTGCAACAATAAATATTAAATACACCTTCATTAGATTTTTCATTTACTAGTTTACATTTTTTAGCAGCAGTCGAACATGAAATCCAGCTGTTTGGTCTCTGGGTTCTTTTTATTTATTTAATCCGCGGCGCTACGTCGTCTCTAATCTGTTTACGCTGAGCGTTTTAACGATTTGCTGCAGAAACCTTTGTTAATGTCCCGCCCTGTCCGGGCTGTGATTGGCCCCAGCTAACATTAAATGGTGCTTTCTGTTTTATGAAATCGCTCACTTTCTGCGGTCACGTATTCGCACGTGACGACATCGTGGTCAGATTAATCGTGCAGAGCAGGTAAAGCTGATCTCAGAACAGAGTCTGATCTCCGTGTTCTCTCCGCAGCGACGCTTTCATCAACGAATGAAGATGAGTTTGAAAAGAATCGAGCATCGCAGAATTATTGGGGAGATTAGGCGGGGAAACAGCAGATACAGGAGCAGATCCGGACTAGTTGTTTACAGAAGTCTCCTCTTAGTTTCAGCTGTTGTTCCGTCAGACTTCTCCTGTAGATTAGTCAGTTCAAATGACAACTGATTTCCTTTTGTGTCCGGCAGCAAAACAGTGAATTGAACCTGACTTGCGATGTCACTGTGGCACACGGGCCGTTCTGATGTGCAGCCAACTTTATGAACATGTAGAACCTTTGACAGATAAAATGCCAACAAAGTGAGAAACGGTGCGTAGAAATAAAAACCCCTCGTCTTCAGGCGCTGCTGGAAAGAATCGGCAGAGTTTAGGTGCCTCTGTTCGAAGTGATGGCTCCTCCCTGGTCTTAAAGAGAGTTGGGGGGGCCGCTAAGGCTCTGAGGGGTCCGCCAGTCTGCTTGATCTGCAGCTGCAGGAAGCTCATCGGCTCACAGGGTCTTAGCGAAAAGCTCCGTTCATGTTAACGAATGTGGGTCAGGCGCAGGCGGACGGCGTCGCAGATGTTTAACCTCGCCCGTTTGTGCTCCAGGACTGGATCGAGTTCGAGGAGATCGCCGACCTGGAGGAGCGGGCGAAGAGTCACTTCTTCGAGAAGGAGAACGAGGAGGAGGTTCAGAAGAGCCAGGCGGCCGCCAAGGAGAAGGAGTTCCAGAGCGTGAAGGCCACCAAGGACCAGGTGGGAGAGGTGAGTCACACCTGCGCCGGCCGGCCAATCAGAGAGCCCTGGTGTCTGACGTCACTTCCCCTTTTATTTGAGTCAAAGTGGAAATACTCTGAGACAGGTATTACAAGGATTAGTGAAACTGTGGCAGCTGGTGAAGTTTCCTCTCTAAACATTTGTGTTGATTAATTAAAAAATCTGAATCTTCAGAGTGACGAGAGCTTTGAAGTAAACGAGCACAAAGTGGGAACACAAGTACAAGAACCTGTAAATGTACTGAAGTACATGTACTAACACAGTTATCCAGATCCAGAGCGTAGATCCAGAACGTAGAGGGTAGATCCAGAGGGTAGATCCAGAGGGTAGATCCAGAGGGTAGATCCAGAGGGTAGAGGGTAGATCCAGAGGGTCAGAGGGTAGATCCAGAGGGTAGAGGGTAGATCCAGAGCGTAGATCCAGAGGGTAGAGGGTAGATCCAGAGGGTAGATCCAGAGGGTAGAGGGTAGATCCAGAGGGTAGAGGGTAGATCCAGAGCGTAGATCCAGAGGGTAGAGGGTAGAGGGTAGATCCAGAGGGTAGAGGGTAGATCCAGAGGGTAGAGGGTAGATCCAGAGGGTAGAGCGTGAGATCCAGAGGGTGGAGCGTAGATCCAGAGGGGTAGAGCGTGAGATCCAGAGGGTAGAGGGTAGATCCAGAGGGTAGAGGGTAGATCCAGAGGGTAGAGGGTAGATCCAGAGGGTAGAGGGTAGATCCAGAGGGTAGAGCGTAGATCCAGAGGGTAGAGCGTAGATCCAGAGGGTAGAGCGTAGATCCAGAGGGTAGAGCGTAGATCCAGAGGGTAGAGCGTAGATCCAGAGGGTAGAGCGTAGATCCAGAGGGTAGAGGGTAGATCCAGAGGGTAGAGCGTAGATCCAGAGGGTAGATCCAGAGGGTAGAGCGTAGATCCAGAGCGTAGATCCAGAGGGTAGAGCGTAGATCCAGAGCGTAGATCCAGAGCGTAGAGGGTAGATCCAGAGGGTAGAGGGTAGAGGGTAGATCCAGAGGGTAGAGGGTAGATCCAGAGGGTAGAGGGTAGATCCAGAGGGTAGAGGGTAGATCCAGAGGGTAGAGGGTAGATCCAGAGGGTAGAGGGTAGATCCAGAGCGTAGATCCAGAGCGTAGATCCAGAGGGTAGAGGGTAGATCCAGAGCGTAGAGGGTAGATCCAGAGCGTAGAGGGTAGATCCAGAGCGTAGAGGGTAGATCCAGAGGCGTAGAGGGTAGATCCAGAGCGTAGAGGGTAGATCCAGAGCGTAGAGGGTAGATCCAGAGCGTAGATCCAGAGCGTAGATCCAGAGGGTAGATCCAGAGCGTAGAGGGTAGATCCAGAGCATAGAGGGTAGATCCAGAGCGTACTCTGTGATGATATTTACAGAAACCCAACAGGTAGTGAGAGTACGGTGGCCAGCAGGGACAAATCAGCTCACCGTTTCTTTTCCTCCTTGAGTAGAAATCGTGAGACGATCAGGATCCAGAAAAGTGACTGATTATTTATTTTCCTCCTGCAGTCGTGTGAAATCTGCCAGGAGCAGTTTGAGACGTACTGGGTGGAGGAGGAGGAGGACTGGTTCCTGAAGAACGCCGTCAGAGTCGACGACAAGGTACGCCGCCGCCGCCGCCAGACTCCGTTTAAAAAGAGTCAGGAAACATCACAGAACACATTTAACATTTATTCATTTCACTGAGGATTAAAGCTGCTGTACATGTCAGAGGTCACACGCCTTAAAGAGTCCTGCTCAGGGACATGTTGGTGGATTGAACCCGGGTCTCTCACACCAAAGGCATGTGTCTTATCCACTGCACCATCACCACCGCACATATGAACCAATAATGACAATAATCCCAGGTTGTGGGTCCGTCTGGCTGCTCTCTGATCAGTTTAACTGGTTCGAAGTCTGGAAACATGTTGATGAGTTTCATATCTGAAGCTGCGGCGTCGGCGAGGCCCCGCAGCTCGGCAACCGTCTGCACGCCACGGCTACGATTACTTCATCAGCCTGCAACTGATAAATGAATCTGAAACTGTTTACATAAACGATGAGTCGGGGTTTTTCTCTTTTAAAGGGAAATCCAGCTTCTTGAATATAAGAATAAATATTTTGTGGTTTCTTTGCTCCTCCGTTGAATCTCTGTGGAGACGGTGGAGGACGGCGTCTCGACCAAACGAGGGTTAAGGAGAAAATAAAAATAATTGGGTGGGACGTGATGGAGTTGGGTTCTTGTCCCGCCCTCAGGATCTAGCGCCACCATCAGGTCGGTGTGTCGGAGTCAGTCAGTTTTCCAGATTTTGAGTTTCTTCCTGAATTTAGTTTTTTTATGTGTAAATAAAAACATTTCCAGCAGAAATGAAGTGTTTAACATTTTCGGCCAGAATACAAAGTATCGCCACCCCTCAAACGCTCGTTAGCTAAACAACAAGTGACCTTACGCCGCCGCCGTTTCTCTGCTCACGTGTCCTCCTCGCCTTCGCGGTCTGTCGGCGCCCTGATGTGTTTCCTGCTGTTCACGTCTGTCTGTTTTCTCTCCACAGAACTTCCACCCGTCCTGCTTCGAGGATTATAAAAACGTGAGTGTCTGAAGAATAAAATGTGTAAATAATGACGTTAGTAAACGCTGAGACGTTTGACCCGCTGACCTTTGTCCCCCTCAGACGTCTTCGTACCTCGACGTCACGCCGTCGCCCAACAAGGTGCTCACGGAACACCCGCTGAGCGCCTTCATCAAGAAGGAGGAAGACGAGGAGGCGGAGGAGGAGGGGTCTTCCTGCGCTGTCGCCGCCGCCGCGCCACCAAACAGGAAGTGGCGTCCGAGGCCGGCGAGCTTCCTGATGTGAAGAAAGAGGAGGAGCCGGAGGTTTTAACTGAAGTGCAATCTGATGAGAGTAAAGCGTAACGCTGCTGCTGCTGCCTCGCCGTCCCTCCGTTTCCCGGAGCAGGCGGCGTTTTTTTTTGTTTGTTTTTTAGCGTGCGGAGGCCGGGTCCTCGGCAACAATAACCCTCAATACATTTTTGTATTTGGATTCTGCGCGACCATTTGAGGTCTGCCGAACTGAAAGTGTTTATAAAGAGAGAAATGTTGTGTTTCCTGCGAGGCTGCGACATGTAAATGAGTTAATTTATAAATTAAAGTATTTTTGGTATCTGTGGTGTGACGCTGATTGAGCCTGTGTCGCCTGGACTCAGCCGGGTTCATGTGATTGGTCGGTTTATCGGTGGGTAGTTGCAGGTGTCGTTTCAGGCTGCGTTTAAAGGTAAGCATCATCTGATTGGACGACAGCCGCTCTTCAGGAAGCGTCCCTGCGGAGGATCCTCGTCTCTCCGTTTTGTTTTTTCTTTGCTCGAGTTGATTTTCAATAAAAGAGTCTGAAAGTTGTCGGCGTGAGCTCCGGTTTATTGTCACGTAGATTTCACAAGTTCAAATAAAGGTTCAGTGGATTCAAAGCTTCTGCTGTGGTGTTTTTATTTCATCAGAGGAGTCCGGGTGACTCTGGGATCAGGTCTCTGAAGGTCTGAGGGATTAAACAGACGATGTCCAGTTTATTAACTACGTCACTGAGTCTCTTGGTTATTGAGGACGCTCTGTATGTCCTCATTTATTTCATTACTGCATCTTTATATTTGCACTTTTTCTTTCTTGCATATAAAAATAGGCGTCGTTCACCCTGCAGACACGTCCTCACTTTTAAAAAAAAGAAAAGGTAAATAAAAGGAAAACGCTGTCAGGTTAATTTGTGCAGAGAGAAAACCGATGTCCATTGTCCAAAATATAAACTGATCACAGCATTATTCTAGTTTTATTCTCAGCTGAGTTTAGTTTCTCTTTTATATGTAAAAAGATTTTCTGCAGATTTCAGCTTTGAACATTTAAAAATATCAAAACATCTTGAACCCAGTACGTCTAATCTGAGTCACTTTTCAACATAAAGTCCTGCTGCTGCAGTGTTTTGAAAGCAAAGCCAGATAATTAACCTCACCTGCATGTGTTTGGATGGTTGGAGGAAGCTCAGGTCAAAGTGTCAAAGTTTATTTTTGATTTTTTTAAAAAGGAAAATATAGAGTATATATATAGTAAATATATAATGTATATGTATTTGAATTTGTGTGTATGTATATATATACGCACTCACCGGCCACTTTATTAGGGACACCTATTCAACTGCTTGTTAACACATATAGCCAATCAGCCAATCACATGGTAGCTACTCCATTCAATTAGACATTTAGTCGAGGTCAAGACGACCTGCTGAAGTTCAGCCTGAGCATTAAAGGGGATTTAAGTGACTTTGAACGTGGCGCGCTTGTTGCTGTGTTTCAGAAACTGCTGATCTGCTGGGACTAAAAACAGGACGGTCGGAAAGAGCGAAAACATCATATATAAATATAAATATAGGTCAGAGAAGGAAAGGCAGAATCTTCTTTTTTGCATTTCCACAAATGGAATAAAGGTTTCACAAATCTGAAGCTGTCTCAGC
The DNA here is from genome assembly GCA_024633595.2 of Lepomis macrochirus. NCBI lineage: Eukaryota > Metazoa > Chordata > Actinopteri > Centrarchiformes > Centrarchidae > Lepomis > Lepomis macrochirus. Next base: position 2,158,363 of record JALXJV020000021.1, read on the forward strand.
GATGCTTCAGAGTTTGCTTCACATTCCGGTTCGTCCCTCGGCTCTTTCAGTATTTTGTTGTGACGTTATAAAACCACACCTGCGGGTTTTACGGTCTTTATTAGCGTTTTCTTTGGACCCCCCAAACGTCTCTTATTATATTTAATATATTTTGGAGAAATGACCTTTCAGTTTCAAACAGAAGCTGCAGATGTTTCATTTCCAGCAGATTCAATAAAAACACTGAAGCCTTTCATTAACAGATTCTTCTTTCCAAAACAGCACGAGTTCCATAAACGCATCAAATACACAGTACAAGTATCTGAAGAGTACAAACACTGAGTATTCCCATCATGTACTGCATTCGAGAGGCAGAACAAGTACTCAGATCCTAAAAGTAGCAATACCACAATATAAAAGTACTCTGCATTTAAATAAAAGTACAAGTATTATGAGCTGGTACTTTTCCTACAGGACGCCGATAATACTTGTGTACTTTTACTGAATTAGGCTTTTAAATGCTGGAAGTTGATTTAAGTATTTTTACATAGTTGTACTCGTTAAGGGACTGATGTGAGTACGTCTACTGCTACTAAATATTTAAATCTGAAATGCAGTGACATGGAAGTATAAAGTAGCATTAAATGGAAGTACTCCTAAACACTGTACTTATACACAGTACATGAGTGTGTAGTGGTACCTCTTATGTACTTCAACGTTAGTAAAATTTGAAATGCAGGACTTTTACTTATATCAGAGTACTTTACTCTGTTGTACTTTTACTTAAAGAACTGATCTGAATACTTCTTCTGACACTGAATACTTCACATTACACAACTTTTATACTTCTGTATTATAATGTAGAAGAATAAAGTAGCATTACATGGAAATGCTCCAGAGAAATACACATTAAAATACCTAAACACTGTACTTATACTCAGTACTTCACTAAGTGTGTAGTGGTAGCTCTTATGTACTAAAACGTAAAATTTTATATGCAGTACTTTTATATTGCTGTACTGGTCCTGTTCACTAAAGGATTGACCTGAGTATTTCTTACACCACTGAATATTTGAAATGGGGTAATAGAAATACTCCAGAAAAGTAGAAAATACCTAAACACTGTACTTATACCCAGTAAGTGCGTAGTCGTAGTCCTTATGTACTTCTACTTAAGTAAATGTTAAAATAAATGTTTACTTGTATCAGAGTATTTTTACACAGTCGTACTGAAGTAAAACTCTGTGGAGATGAAGTGAATCAGGTTTTTGTTGCTATGTGGCGGCGGCGCCGGCGTCCTGGTCTGTGTACTCTGTGTACTCCGCCTCTCTGGAAGTACTCCTGCCGAGTATAAATACGAGTTCCTTCACCTCCACAGGCGGTAGACTCCCAGAGCGATGGCGAGGCAGCAGAACACCGTCGCTGAGGAGGAACACAGGACAGAACGTCAACAACATCCTGAAACAACGCTTCCTTTACGTCTTCACTAAACCCCGCCCCCTCATCTGTGATCACCCAATCAGCTTCTGCTCCCAGTACTTGTGTGTACAACAGTGTGTACTCGTGTACCTGCCAGGTAGCTGATGGTCTCCAGCTTGAGGGACTCCAGGAGCGTTTTGAGCGAAGCCACCTGCAGGTCCATCTTCTTGTTGATCTCCATGTTGTCGTGATCGAGATCGGCTTTCTGACCACAGGAGAGACGTCGTCAGCCAATCACAGCCCACGCTGCTACAGTACTGAGTAGTTTTATAGACTAGTAATATACAGTCTGTTTACCTTATGATTGAACTCTGAACTCGCCTCCATCAGCTTCTTCTCCTGTTCAGTGAACTGACAGAAAACACAGCGTTACCTTTTAACCACGATGCGTTCGCTTACTGTTGTACATGCCCAAGCCCCTTCCAACCATGACGCGTTCAATTGCTGTTGTACACACCCAAGCCCCTTCAAACGGCGATGCTTTTGCTTGCTGTTGTACACACCCAAGCCCCTTCCAACGGCGATGCGTTCGCTTGCTATTGTACACACCCAAGCCCCTTCCAACTGCGACGCATTCGCTTACTAATGAGTTGTGTTTAAAACCCCTGACTGTTATAAAACACGCACCATGTCAGAGATCCGGCTGCTCTCCAGGTTGATGTCCAGTTTGCTTTCCGCTCGGACTTTCTGACTCTCCTCCTGAACAGGAAACAGAAAACAACACACGTCTTTGAACTGATCGAAAAGAAAACCCTTTCTGTAAAAACGCCCGCTGGGCTGCAGACTAACTGACGGAAGGCGTCTCACCTTCAGTCTGTCGTGTAGCTGCTCCAGCTCTCGCTTCATCTTCTACAGGAAAATAAAGAGAATTAATCAGGACTCAGATCCTGTACCTTTAAAAGTCCTTTCATGAGACTTCATGTCCCTCAGGAGACACATTTCATTTTCTACTGATCAAAGAAACAAAGTAAAAGCGAGATGTAACGTGCGGTCGCACCGAGTTCTCAGAGCGAAGGTTGGCGAACTCGCTCTTCTCCAGGATCACCATGTCTTTCCTGATGGAGTCCAGGTGAGCCATGAGCTGCTGCACAGCGATTTCCTGACAGAGAACACAAGTAAAGACGGCGTTTTTGTTTTTGTGCGTAGCTCAGAGGTTTCAGCTCTGTAGAACAGTAAAAGAATGGAAATCTACCTCCTCTTTGTTTTGACACGCGCACAGATATATACCACACTTTAAAAATACTCCATTACAAGTAGTGAGCGTGCAGCTCGTATAACAGTGTAAAGTAGTGAGCGTGCAGCTCGTATAACAGTGTAAAGTAGTGAGCGTGCAGCTCGTATAACAGTGTAAAGTAGTGAGCTGCAGCTCGTATAACAGTGTAAAGTAGTGAGCGTGCAGCTCGTGATAACAGTGTAAAGTAGTGAGCGCGCAGCTCGTGATAACAGTGTAAAGTAGTGAGCGTGCAGCTCGTGATAACAGTGTAAAGTAGTGAGCTGCAGCTCGTATAACAGTGTAAAGTAGTGAGCCGCAGCTCGTGATAACAGTGTAAAGTAGTGAGCCGCAGCTCGTATAACAGTGTAAAGTAGTGAGCCGCAGCTCGTGATAACAGTGTAAAGTAGTGAGCTGCAGCTCGTATAACAGTGTAAAGTAGTGAGCGTGCAGCTCGTATAACAGTGTAAAGTAGTGAGCTGCAGCTCGTATAACAGTGTAAAGTAGTGAGCGTGCAGCTTGTATAACTGTAAAGTAGTGAGCGCGCAGCTTGTATAACAGTGTAAAGTAGTGAGCTGCAGCTTGTATAACAGTGTAAAGTAGTGAGCGTGCAGCTCGTATAACAGTGTAAAGTAGTGAGCGCGCAGCTCGTATAACAGTGTAAAGTAGTGAGCTGCAGCTCGTATAACAGTGTAAAGTAGTGAGCGTGCAGCTTGTATAACTGTAAAGTAGTGAGCCGCAGCAGCTTGTATAACAGTGTAAAGTAGTGAGCTGCAGCTTGTGATAACAGTGTAAAGTAGTGAGCGTGCAGCTCAGTATAACAGTGTAAAGTAGTGAGTCGCGCAGCTCGTATAACAGTGTAAAGTAGTGAGCGTGCAGCTCGTATAACAGTGTAAAGTAGTGAGCTGCAGCTCGTATAACAGTGTAAAGTAGTGAGCTGCAGCTCGTATAACAGTGTAAAGTAGTGAGCGCGCAGCTCGTATAACAGTGTAAAGTAGTGAGCACGCAGCTCCTATAACAGTGTAAAGTAGTGAGCTGCAGCTCCTATAACAGTGTAAAGTAGCGAGCGTGCAGCTCGTATAACAGTGTAAAGTAGCGAGCGCACAGCTCGTATAACAGTGTAAAGTAGCGAGCGCGCAGCTCGTATAACAGTGTAAAGTAGTGAGCGCGCAGCTCGTATAACAGTGTAAAGTAGTGAGCGTGCAGCTCGTATAACTGTAAATTAGTGAGCTGCAGCTCGTATAACAGTGTAAAATAGTGAGCTGCAGCTCATATAACAGTGTAAAGTAGTGAGCGTGCAGCTTGTATAACTGTAAAGTAGTGAGCGCGCAGCTCGTATAACAGTGTAAAGTAGTGACCTGCAGCTCGTATAACAGTGTAAAGTAGTGAGCTGCAGCTTGTATAACAGTGTAAAGTAGTGAGCGTGCAGCTCGTATAACAGTGTAAAGTAGTGAGCTGCAGCTCGTATAACAGTGTAAAGTAGTGAGCTGCAGCTCGTATAACAGTGTAAAGTAGTGAGAGTGCAGCTCGTATAACAGTGTAAAGTAGTGACCTGCAGCTCGTATAACAGTGTAAAGTAGTGAGCGTGCAGCTCGTATAACAGTGTAAAGTAGTGAGCTGCAGCTCGTATAACAGTGTAAAGTAGTGAGCGTGCAGCTCGTATAACAGTGTAAAGTAGTGAGCTGCAGCTCGTATAACAGTGTAAAGTAGTGAGCTGCAGCTCGTATAACAGTGTAAAGTAGTGAGCGTGCAGCTCGTATAACAGTGTAAAGTAGTGAGCGCGCAGCTCGTATAACAGTGTAAAGTAGTGAGCGCGCAGCTCGTATAACAGTGTAAAGTAGTGAGCTGCAGCTTGTATAACAGTGTAAAGTAGTGAGCTGCAGCTTGTATAACAGTGTAAAGTAGTTAGCTGCAGCTTGTATAACAGTGTAAAGTAGTGAGCTGCAGCTCGTATAACAGTGTAAATCTGCTGTCCCCTCAAAATAACAAATCACACAGCCGTTAATGTCCAAACCGCTGGCAACAAAAGTGAGGACACCCCTAAGTGAAATTTTGGCCAATTGTGAGCAGGTTTTCATTCTGGGTTTTGGTTTTTTCTGTGCTTCCTATTTTATTTTGAACTTTTCGGTTTCTTTTGACCCGTCTGCACTTTTACTTCCTGTCTTATTGTCCGGGGTTAATGCTTTGCACCTATCTTGTTCTGTGTTTGTCGGATCGTTAGTTTGCTCATGTCGCCGGGCGTCCCTGTCTGCGTCCTGTTCCCTACTTCCTGTTCTTTTGGATTGCCCTTCTCTTCCTAGACTCCTGCTGTCTGTTCTGTAAGTTTAATCTCCCGCTTCAATAAACAACTTTAACTTTTACCTTCTCGGGTTCTCTTGTTTGTATTTGAGTCCAAATCCCTTATTTCTGTGTCTGAGCCTGGCGAACCTTAACCGGTAAGGGTTTAGCAAGGAGGTGCGAGAAGCTAAACGTCTGTACTTAGAGAGAACGCCAGTTCTCCTCCAACGACGCCACTTCTGTCTGCCGAGGCTTCAGACAGATCTACAAACCTAAAGCCCTCCCACCCCATTAACGGCTCCCTCCTGGCCTCCTGCTGAGAGACCACAGGACGGTCCTGACCCCAGCTGTCGGGTCTCTGGGATCAGCCCGGTCCTTCCTGCTTCCTGGACGCCATCACCTGAACTTCAGTTCGTACACTCTTCGTTCTCTCCGCTGGGCTCAGGTCCGCCTTCACCTGATTGCTCTGAAAGTTTAAAATAAGCCGTGTGAAAAGCGTCCTACCTGGTGGGATTTGGTCACCATGTCTTTGTAGACGATGTCCATGTTCGCCGTGGTCAGAGTGACCAGAGCTGAAACTATCAGCTCCGCCTGACGCTTCTCAAAACCTGCACAAGATAAAAACAAACAACGATCCCTCCGTGTTAAACTCGTCCCGTCTGGAGCGCGTTCAGGATAAACAGTCTGTGAACGTCTCAGGAGCAGAAAGTTTTTTCCTCACCGCTGCTCTGCAGCTCCGTCACCATGGCGTGGGAGTCGAAGGTGAGTTTGCGCTGCTCCAGAGGCTTCAGTTCCACCCTCCTCAGGTCAAAGGTCGACATGGGGGCCGTCACATGGAAACCTGTCACGTGTTTCAGGTCTTTAAAAAATTACAGGACGACATAAAGGCACGTTGCTTCTTTTGAGTCAGATGTTCAGAACAATCTGTACTCTAAATATGAAGCTACAAGGTTAGCCTAGCCTAGCTTAGCATAAAGATTACTGTAAGTACTGTATAGTGTCCTGTGGTACGTTTGTTGTGGTCCTTCGTATTTTTCGTCAGCTATGGTACTATAGTTTATTTCTGTAGTGCTGTTTCATTGTCTACAGTAGTCCTGTAATATTTCAGTAGTAATACTGTATCTTTGTAGTTTACCTGTATTATTTTAAATAGTATTACTATAGTATATTAAACAGTGTTTCTATAGCTGTTTTTGACGGCACGTTAATATTCCTGTAGTAACACTATGATGATGTCATAGTTAATGTTCAGAATTACTACAGTAACTTTTTATAGAACATTTATAAAACATCAGTAATACTGTAATAATGTTACTGTATAAACACTACAGTATAACTAATAATAGTTTCTTTAAAATCACAGTAATACTACAGTAATACTACAGTAACACTACAGTAATACTACAGTAACACTACAGTAACACTACAGTAACACTACAGTAATACTACAGTAATACTACAGTAACACTACAGTAATACTACAGTAAAACTACAGTAATACTACAGTAACACTACAGTAACACTACAGTAATACTACAGTAACACTACAGTAATACTACAGTATAACTAATAATAGTTTCTTTAAAATCACAGTAACACTACAGTAATACTACAGTAACACTACAGTAACACTACAGTAATACTACAGTAACACTACAGTAACACTACAGTAATACTACAGTAACACTACAGTAATACTACAGTAATACTACAGTAACACTACAGTAATACTACAGTAACACTACAGTAACACTACAGTAATACTACAGTAATACTACAGTAACACTACAGTAACACTACAGTAATACTACAGTATAACTAATAATAGTTTCTTTAAAATCACAGTAACACTACAGTAATACTACAGTAACACTACAGTAACACTACAGTAATACTACAGTAACACTACAGTAACACTACAGTAATACTACAGTAACACTACAGTAACACTACAGTAATACTACAGTAACACTACAGTAACACTACAGTAATACTACAGTAACACTACAGTAATACTACAGTAACACTACAGTAATACTACAGTAACACTACAGTAACACTACAGTAATACTACAGTAACACTACAGTAATACTACAGTAATACTACAGTAACACTACAGTAACACTACAGTACTGCCATATAAACACTACATAGTAATACTATATAAGCACATACAAATAGTCCATAAACATGTAGTATAACTAAGTAAAATAACTAAGTTATTTTCTGGTAAACAACAGTAATCCTACAGGAAACATACAGTATTACATCAAATCTGCAGTATTAATAAAGTAATGTTCTGTAGCACGTTCCAAACCCCGCAGTATCAGCTTACAGTGATACTAAAGATTAATACTTTACAGTAATACTCTGCTGTGTTTGAGGACGCTGGCACTATGACGTAATGACCCTCTCTTCTTCGTTGGTGTCCCGCAGAGCCCTCTCTCTCTCTCTCTCTCTCTCTCTCTCTCTCTCTCTCTCTCGGTCCCTGCGGGCTCTGCGGGGTCCGGACTGAAGCTGTCCTTCATGTGGTCCCGTTTCTCTCCAGGTGGTTCTGGTTCTGGTTCCTCACCTCTCCACGTGGTTCCGAACCGCCGCAGGTCGAACCGCCGCAGCAGCGCGTTCATGTCGCGTTCAAGTGCTCCGATAAAGTTTCCTTAAACTGTGAAACTCCTGAGAAACAAACTTCAAACTTTAAACTGTTGTCAGTGACGGATCTCTCTCTCTCTCTCTCTCTGCTCACAGACCGGAAACAGTTCAGAGTTTCAGTCCGTCCTGCTGCTGCATTCAGGGACCGTGGGAGATGGGTGCGAGTGGGCGTTGGTTTCTGAAGTGTGACTAATAAATAAATCTAAACTCGTGATGTTTGAAAGGATTTTCATCTGTTGAAAGATGAAGTAACTAAATACTTTATAAAACTGAGGTTCTGACTTTCTGAGGGCAGAACCGTCTCTGGTGTTGGTTCTTTGTACTGGAACAGTTACTCAACTTGTGGTAAACTGATAAAACCACGTAAATGTTTGATTTTTACTAAACTACATTTTCACACAAACCTACTCTACAGGAAGTCAGTGTTGTTATACTTTAGTGGCATCGTTCTTAAATAAATACTCAATTAATCAAATTACCAAAACCTAAAGTTTGAATTTAAATGTGCGTGTTTATCTCATTTATTTGATCAGCGACACAAATTCCAGCCTCACTGCATTTTACTATCTTTGCAGTTTAATGCTGTTGGCACACAAAACACATTGTCATTATTATTATTAGTGTAATTTATTTTAAAACACAGCCCATTTGTGATAAAAGGTGTTGATGTACTTACCTTGAATATTTAAATTTTATACATCTTTGTACTTATTCTCATTTCAGAGGAAATGTTTGTAGTTTTCCGGCACTATATTTATTTGATACTTGAAGTTACTATTTACTTTGTTTATTTAAAAACATTTAAAAACTTATAACGAGTGCAGTTTTATACAGAAAATTAAACTAATAATATATAAAATAGGTAGAATTTATACAAAAGTATATTTAAAGAACATTTGTATTTTCCTGCCAGTGCAGGACTTTCTGTGATGGATTTTTTTACATTGTCATATTTTTGACTTTTACCAAAAGGTATTAATACGTTTCCTACGACTGATCCAGGGACCCTAAGTTTTTAGAGGGGTCCAGACACCAAACAATGAAACTAAACAAGCTGACAGGAAACAGAAATTAAAGTTAGTTTTTTTAATTACAGTTTTTTATATGCAAATTAGGTAATTCCTCATTAAATGTGCGCTGATTTGCATATGACCTCCTTATGTACAGTTAATATACAGTCTATGCATGTGACACAAACCCATTTTCAGATAATTTACCAAATTCCAGACATTTACAGAGCAGTTTGTCAAAATATTGTTTGCCGGCAAGATGGCGGCCCGCTGGTCTATGCGGACTCGCTGTTTCTGGACGGAAACCAGCTATAACAGCGCAAATAGATTACTGACCCGGTACCGGGGCATATTGGGACGAGGTGGTTAAACTACTATAGCAGCGAGCAGCGATCCGCAGGTTTAAACCTTTTTCCACCTTAGCGATTCCAAATTAATTTCACACATGTGGTTCAACATTCTGCCAGTTTTGAAACGATCAAACGGTTTCTGATTTATTGCCTTATTTGCGTCAGATTACTTTTTCCATGTTCTTATCGCCCCCTAGTGGTCGATTTGAATGAAACATTCAGGCCATGCCTCAGGCTCTGGTCTGAACGCACCCTGTGAGATTAATGATGATTGGCCCAAAGACGCTCATTTGTGTCCATTTATGTCATAAGCCACGCCCCCTTTTCTAAGTTCATTGGTCAATATCTAGAAAACGAAATGAGACATCAACAAGCTTTGTGCACCTTTTAATCAGCTGGTTCAAATGATCATTCTCTAAAAATGTGGTGGCCACTGGAGCAACAGTCCAGGAGCAGATTCCAAAAAATAGTTTTTCAAATAATTCAAAATGGCGGATTTTTTTTCAAGGCAGTCCTTAATGGTCCCAGAGGCTTTTTTGTACAGCAGGTTGAGCTGCACCTGTGTGAGAAATCTCAAGTCAATCGGACTCACTGTGTGAGGGGCGTGGCCTTTCAAAGTTTGCGTTTTTTAGCCTTATTCCCAGCGCCACCGTCTGGCCGGTTGGGCTCATTTTTCTATACATCATTTCCAGTTATTCCCCCAAGTCTGATGTTTCTAACTCATTTAATCTCACAGGTAAATAAACTTAAAGTCATCACAGCAGCTGGAGGAGCAGTGTTCAGTGTCCGGCTCGGAGCTGTCAATAAAGTTTTCATTTACAAAATCAACAACATCGCTGTCATGGCGGAGCCCTCGGTGGACGGCTGGAGCTGGTTCCCGGCGTTAGCTCTGGGAGTTTCTCTGCTGAAATGCCTGTTCATCAACGCCTAGTGAGTGACATTATTTCGGCGTGAAGTAGTTTCATTGAGCCGCAGAGTTTCGGGACGAAACGGTCATTTAAAAGCTGCCGCGATTAGCAGTTAGCATTCGGCTAGCGGCGATGCGATTAACTTGACGTGTTCCTAACTTCCCGGCATCCGTCGCGGAACAACCTCAAAAATGACGCCGTCTTTCGTTAGAAGTTAGTTTTGAAGCGAAGTTGCGATGTTTCGCCCGCGTTATTAATAAAAACTGACAGCCTGAGACACGTGTGGCTCAATTATTTAGATTATTATTTCGTTATTGGTTTGTTACGTGCTGTTATAGCCCGTGTGGAGGCGTAAGTCCTCAGAAATATGATAACATTCAATGCACTTTCTGCCTTCGCCAGACTTCTCAGAAAAAACTCACATTTTAAGGATGTCTCGCTTCATTGCCAATGTACACGCATCATAACCCATAACTGAGTGTATCAATAGAGTCAGTATTAACTACTGGTAATTTCGGTATTACAGTTATATTTGTGGCTTATTTATGTGGTGTCAACCTGAGACTGTATTTAAATCAGTGTTATGTTTTGTTTTTTGTCCGGAAGAACCATAGAAGAAGTAGTTGAGGTGAATGGCCAAACCAAATCCTCCATAAAAATCTGCCATTTTAAGGGAGTCTTGTTTGTTTGCCAACATACACGTTTTATAAAACACTACTGAACACTTTAACTGAATAAGTAATAACCTCTGTTTTATTCGGCTTTGATCCGATCCAAACAGGAGCCTCGCAGACTGTAAACTAGTCCCAAATTTTATTTCTCTCACCAGTGTGGTCATAGTGGAGCGTAACCGGTGATATAACCATTTCCAAACTCTGAGTTAGTTTATCTCTAATCAAGAACCAAAGAGTTTTCAGGTGTCTTTGTCTCATGAAATCAGACTTTATGGTTGTTTGCCAGTAAGTGAGTCTATTTTAAAGTGCCAGTTTTTTATATGGAGTTTGGTGAGACTGATCGTTGTTAATGAGCTATTGTGCCTGTCAGTCATTCCACAGACTTCGAGGTGCACAGGAACTGGTTGGCCATCACTCACAGTCTGCCGGTGTCCAGGTGGTACCATGAGGTGGGTATGTGACGGGGGCGTTTCAGACAGGAAGTATTCTTGCTGAAATAAAACGTTAACCTCCAGATTCTTTTTCACACCACAAATTGTCTTTTGTCGTCATCTAAATGTAAATACTCTGCATGCTGGCTGTAAAGGCTCGTGCACACCTTCGGTTTCTTGTAGGCAGGTGAGAGAAAATAAATCACAGACTAACTTTCTGCTGTGGTTGCACTGGTGCACCCAAGACCCTAAAGACTGTGTTACAGAGCTGCACGTGATGATGTTCCAGTGAAGAATCTGTATTATTTGGATGTAATCTGTATAAACCTCTCTGTCGCTGTGAAGATGAATTATAACGACACTTGGGTTTTGTTCCCCGTCCCTGTAGAACACGTCCGAGTGGACTCTGGACTACCCTCCGCTGTTCGCCTGGTTCGAGTTCGGCCTGTCCCACGTGGCTCAGCACTTCGACAGAAACATGCTGCAGGTGGAGAATCTGAACTACGCCAGCCCGTCCACCGTACTCTTCCAGAGGCTGTCGGTCATCGTCACCGACGTGGTTTTTATCTACGCCGTCAGAGAGTGAGTCCGGAGTCTGATCGCCGCCTCCAGCCTTTTATGACCTCTAATGAAATCTCCGTCGATCCCGCAGACGGAGCAGCTTTTATTAGTTGAGCACAAAGAGGCTTCACAGCGGTTCAGATACATTTAATCACGACGCAGATGCTTTTTTAAGATATTTATATTGTTGAGAAAAAATGAATTTACTTAATTTTCCTTGTGCATATTAGTTGAAAACAGATTTTTATCAGAATAGTTGTGAATGTTCGGCCTCAGATTTGTGAAGTGATTCACTGTTTGGCTTCAAGAGTTTGTTCTGAGCAGAAAGAAAAGTTTAAAACCACATTAACTTTCACTCAGGAGCAAAAATCAGCCTTTAAACCTAAAATAAATAATGATTTGACTTTTATCCTGATAACTTTTCTGGCCTCATCGTCCAGCCCCAGTTAACGCTGCACGATTCTATTCCTGATTTCGCCGACTGTCGAGCTGTGATCGCAGGAGCAATGAAGGTGCCGGAGGAGGCGGTTTGTACGACCCTTAAACTGGTTGAGGCAGAATAAGAAGAAGGAACGTGTTTTTAAAAAAAACGTAAGAGGAAATGTGACGCTACCAAGCCGACCAATCACAGGTCTTGCTGTCTGCGTCATTGCAATGTGTGGCTATGTTTTTGGGGACGCCCATTCGACACAGAAATATAAAATGCTCTTAAAAACGTCAACGTTCCAACCAGTAGGGGGCAGCGTATGTTGACCTGAATGTATTCAGACTTTTATGTACCTACTAGTTAGTGTTGTAGTCAAGACGTAGTCGAGACCAAGGCCAAGAGAGGGCGAAATGGCGGAAAGGCAAGACCGAGTCGAGACCGAGACCAGTTCCCCACATTACATGACACACAATAAAATGTGGAACGAGATCAGAGGTACGTCTCGGGGGGGCTGGAGCCAATCCCAGCTGACATTGGGCGAAAGGCGTGGCGCACCCTGGACAGGTCGCCAGTCCATCGTCAGGGCCTACAGCGCTACCACTTGTATTTATTTTTGGTTTTAAAGCAGCAGTGACGAGCGAGGCGCCGACACTGAAAGCACAAAGACGACAAAAGCTTGAATTCATGCTGTGATTTATTTACTGTGGCTCAAAGTTCTTCATCGTTAACGTTAGGAAACCAGCGTCTCCGCCTCGTCAGGGGCTCGTTCAACCTCAAAACATTCTGCAACGTGTGGTAGCTCGATCCTGATTGGCTCTGTCCTCCTCCAGGTGCTGCAGGTGTGTTCAGGAGCAGAAAGGCGCCCGGGACGTTTGGAACCGGCCGCCCTTCGTCTTGGCTGTTCTGCTGCTCTGGAACTTCGGCCTCCTCATCGTCGACCGTATCCTTCAGCTGCGACACGACGCAAACAGCTGGTTGACGGTCGGGTCGTTCTTCTGAAAATTATTCTCTAACTTAAGTTTGTGATCGTTTGGTGCAGGAGAAGGAAGAAGAAGAAACATGTACAGGAGGCTACGGCGAGAGAATTAACGCAACAAAGTTCAGCAGATTGTTCAAAGACATTTTCAGTAAAAAGTTTAACGAGAGAAATGTAAAAACCTGTAAAGACACATTTAAGTTTCAGTTTGTGCAAACCTTCACTTTTTGACCTCAGATATCCATTTCCAGTATAACGGCTTCCTGTTTGGCTTCCTGCTGCTGTCTGTGGCAAAACACCTGCAGGTACTCAGCTGAGAGCGTCGCCGCCGCCGCACGCTGTCAATCAGAACAAAAGCTGCTCTTTAAATAACGTTTGATGATTTCACAGTATTAATAATGAACACAGGAAGCTCTACATGTGACCTAAACGTAACGATCTCTGCTTCAGTCTCGACACCTGCAGGGGGCGCTGCTGTTCGCCGTCCTGCTCAACCTGAAGCACATCTACCTGTACGTGGCTCCGGCCTACGGCATCTACCTGCTGAGGAGTTACTGCTTCACTCAGGACAACAAAGGTAGGACGCACAACACACCAGGGGTCTCGTTTAAAAACCAGTGCGTAGAATCCTCACTAAACGCCAAAAACGGCGTACGGCAAAAAATACTCGCCACACCTGTCAGCTAGTTCCCTTTATAAATCAGTAAGTCTTTATAAGTCAGTCTGAAACGTGGCCCCTGTGAGGGGCCCCGTGTCGGAGCCTCCAAAAGCTTGTTAATATTAATCCGTCCTGACTGCTGGAAGATAAGGAGGCAGACTCTGAATCTGACTCGGAGACTCTGACGGTACTTTTGGTGGGTAAAAAAACTCACTTTCACCAACGCTTTAGGAAACGGGGCCCCGGAGCCCCGCCTCCTTTATAACTGCAGGAAGGGGCCTCCCTCGCCGGCCGGAGGGGGCCACACAGACGGGACGACCCAGGTACTGATCTGGATTCCCCCAAACAAAATGATTTTATGAGTTTAAACTAGGGACGTCCAGATCCGATCACGAGATCGGGAATCGGCTCCGATCACGTTGTTTCAGACTCGATGGGAATCGGACGTTTCCTCCCGATCAGGACTCGGATATAAATGAATATATATGTATATATAGATGTGCTTTGCAAAAACTGTGGCACTTTTATTTTTGTATTTGTTTACATGCCTGCTGGGTATTTTAAGTTGAGGAGCTGCTGGTTTTTATCTTAGACTTTTTTTATATTTACTGTTGCACTAAAGTCCAAAGTATTATAGAAGTATCGGATCAGGACTCGGCATCAGTAGACACTCAAAATCAAATGACTCGGACTCGAGGGCAATAAAACCTGATCGGGATGTCCCTAGTTTAAACATTTATTACAGACGGCTCGCTGAACGAGGCTGTTTTCCATAACGTGTTTTTACCGTCACGTCCTCACGCCTGGCGCTCAGCGTTCGGCTCCATGAGGAAACGAACATGTGAGAATAAACTCTGCTCTCTGTGACGCTCTGAAAACAGCATCAGTTTAAATGTAATGTGTCTCCTGTTCACCTTATTAAACTGCTGCAGGAGGTTTAATGAATCTGACTCCTGATGAAACAGATCTGAAGCTGCTCTGTTGCAGAAACAGAATCTGTTTGTGTTTCTGATCCTGGGTTTTTCGTGCAGACGGGTCCGTCAGGTGGACGAGTTTCAGCCCGCTCCGTCTGCTGGCTCTGGGCGCCATCGTGGCCTCCGTCTGCGCTCTGTCCTTCGGCCCCTTCATCGCCATGGTGAGTGGAGTCGGTCCAGGTTTCAGGCGGCTGAGGTTCCTCCTGAGCTCTGCAGAGGATTGTGGGAAGTTTTTTTAAAAATGTTGTGTGCTTGTCTCAGGGTCAGCTCCCTCAGGTCCTGTCCCGTCTCTTCCCCTTTAAGCGGGGCCTCTGCCATGCCTACTGGGCCCCCAACATCTGGGCCCTCTACAACATGCTGGACAAAAGCCTGGCGCTGCTCGGTGAGACTCCTCCTCCTCCTCTTCCTCATTACCGCTTATTAAAAGTCAAACTAAGTCAAAGACACCAAGCTGCTGTGTGACTGTTCACTGTGCATTTACCTGTTCAGGTGTTCGTCTGAAGCTGCTGGAGGAGGCGGGGCTTCCTCGGGCCTCCATGACGGGCGGGTTGGTTCAGGAGTTTCAGCACTCGGTCCTCCCCTCCGTCTCTCCCTCCGTCACACTGGTCTGCACTCTGCTCTCCATCCTGGTGAGTCTCCACAAACTGGGGCTTATTACAAACCCTGAGCTTCAACAGTCGAGCCGCCAGGGTTCAGTGTACCTGTAACCTCCATCGCTAACGTTTACCTGATATAAAAATGCAGTGATTTTGTGATTATTTCTGCTTCATGTTGCTCCAACACACTTTGGGAAACATTCAGCATCTTGGCTGTGCGTTTCCTACAAACACCATCCCCACATTTCAGGCATTTACAGAAGGTTTATTCTATTTTATTCGTCGCGATCGCCTGCGCTGCTCATCTGTGAAGGGCACCTAGTTATATTCTAAACACAGCTTGAATTTAAATGCAGCACACAATTTACCAAAAAGACTGACTGTTGTTTTATAGGCGGTAATGATAATAATAATAACAGCCTCATGATGTCGGCTGGTTCATAACTGTTCTGCTTGTTTGTTCAGACTCCATCAGGCAGCCAGAGAGAAACACAGCTACAAAAGTTTGAAAGTCCAAATAAAAGTCGGCTATTTATTCAAAAGAAACAATTATCAATTCCAAAATTCATAGCAGATTTTTACCCGACGGAAAAATGTATAATGATCAGTTTTACTAAAAAAATACTCAGCACTGGAAAAGTTATAGCCGGTCAGAAAGCACACGAGGGAGCCGCAGAACAGACCTCTATCACAGAAACTGCTGCAGCACTTCAATTCAAATGAGCTTTATTGGGATGACTGTGTAACAATAATAAATAAAAAAACATTAAGTGTGTGTGTTTGTGTTAAAAAATAGATATATTAAAAATTAAAATACAATAAATAAATAAAAAAAACATTAAGTGTGTGTGTTTGTGTTAAAAAAATATATATTAAAAATTAAAATAAAATTAATAAATAAAAAAACATTAAGTGTGTGTGTTTGTGTTAAAAAATAGATATATTAAAAATTAAAATACAATAAATAAATAAAAAAAACATTAAGTGTGTGTGTTTGTGTTAAAAAAATATATATTAAAAATTAAAATAAAATTAATAAATAAAAAACATTAAGTGTGTGTGTTTGTGTTAAAAAATATATATATTAAAAATTAAAATACAATAAATAAATAAATAAAACATTAAGTGTGTGTGTTTGTGTTAAAAAATATATATTAAAAATTAAAATAAATTTAATAAATAAAAAAACATTAAGTGTTTGTGTTAAAAGAAAAAATATATATATTAAAAAATTAAATAAATAAAACATTAAATGTGTGTGTGTGCGTGTCAAAAGAAATAAAAATATACTTAAAATAAATAAATTGGCATCAGTTTTGATGATCACGTAACAAGCAGCAGCTTTTATGCAGATTTACTTCCTACAAGTGGATCTCTGTCAGATAAAGAGCCGTCAGATGCAGAATCAACCCCGGACACATCGCTCAGCCCCACCGTCAGACTCTCCTTCACTCACTGTGCTGAGCAAAACTAATGCCTGTAGTGGGAAAAGGCGTTGCCAATAGCAACACAGAATGGTCATCGTCTTTGCGCTAACTGTATCTGAAATTTACCCGCTGACCGCTTATAGGTTTTTAAAAAAAATCTGGCTTTATCTTGACATTTCTTAACAACAGGGGGCGCTACACAACAGACTTTTAGTGAAGTCAGAGACTGAGGGACTTTAATATTATATTTAAACAAAGATACAGACAATCAAAAAACAGCTGCGGGTAAATTTGACCCGTTGGCGGTCCTCATTTATTCTGGGACGATCTGAGTCCGTTAATGTTGGGATGTTGATTAAATCTGCTTCTGATCCAAATACTGAAGTTTCTGATTCAAAGTTAATGAGACTGAATTATTGATCCGGTGTGAACGAGACACAGAATAACTTTCTTCAGACCGACTGACCGGGTTTCTGTCTGTCCTCCTTTCTTGTCCTCGCTTCTCTGCAGCCGGCGGTGGCGTCCATCTGGCGGCGTCCTCGCGGCGCCCGGGGTTTCCTGCGCTGCCTGCTGCTCTGCGCTCTGGGCTCCTTCATGTTCGGCTGGCACGTCCACGAGAAGGCCGTCCTCATCGCCATCCTGCCCCTCAGGTACGTACAGGATCGTGAGGGTTGTGAGTAAGAGAGTAAAGTTTTATTCACACAGTTAAAGTTAAAGTTATTATACAGGACGAGGATGGGAAGGGAGTTTCCCGACCAGAAAAACACTAATAGGAGTCACTTTGTTCAGTTTTGTCCAACCAGCAGACGAAGAAAAGTTAAAAACTAAAAACTTCTCTCCCCAAATTTTAACAAATTTGCCCAAATAGTCAATAACTTGTTGTCCAAAAACTTCTCTGGAAACAGTCAGAAATCGGTACAAAAGAGTTTTAATCCATTAAAAGACAAAATCCAGAGTTTGGTCGTCGCAGGTATCAGGATGAACTGAACACCTCCTCCCACTTGGGCGGGGTTTCTACGGGATCTCCTCCTCTATGTTCGCTGTCCGCACCTTTTTTGGCTCGTTCTCATGGTGAATTTCTTGTCCTCTGCTGCCACCTAGTGGCCGCTTTAGTGTCGGGCTGAAACGATTCATTAATCGATGCAAAGATTAGGGCTGAACGATTAATTGCATTTGCGATATTATCGCGATGTAATAAAGCGAGATTTTTTAATCGCAAAGGCGGCCATTACACTCAGGTCACATGACACCCGAGAGTAAAGCAGCCTGCAGACGAAGGTAATGCTTCGTCTGCACGTTACGCTGTAACTTGCCTTCTTGTTGTAAAATGGCCTTAAGCTTGACAGAAGCTTCATATATCTTATTGGTCATAATAATAATTCTATCTAATTCACAGGCCTGAACCACAAGAAAGAGCAGTGTAAGTTTCATCTATCTAATATTGTGCTGGTCACACTATACACTGATTTACTGCTTGTCTGTTTTGAATATTACAGTAGGTCAAGAGCTTAAAAATTAATCGCACATTAAACCGCAATATTGGTAAAAAAAAAAATCGCAATTAAATTATTTTCCAAAATCGTTCAGCCCTAGCAAAGATCTTACAGCACAGTGTTTCGCAGGGACATTTATTACTGTCGCACGTCGCGCTGACGTTGTGAACACGACGTGATTCTGATGGAGCTGTTTGCAAAGTGGAGGAAGTGAGAAAACAGCGACGGACGAAGAAGAAAGTGTCCAAAGTCTGGGATTAATTCTGGGTGGCTGCTAAATTAACTAATATTAACCATTTTACTTTTTTCCTTGAAAACTCGTGACAACGTGGTTTTTGTATTTTCCGGATGCTCTAGTGACTAGCTGTGAAAAAAATATAAAAACTAGAGTCAAACTCAACATTCGTAAACTCACCGTTAAAATTCAAACAAGTAAGATTTTTCAAATAGGGTGACGTGTTTTCTGGTTACACAGTCATTTCTTATCAACCGTGGAGCTCAAGGCTGTTAGGGATTCTCTGAAACCGTCAGTTTGCTCCGTGTGCTGACAGACCATCGCGTGTTTGCCTGGTCTGTGGCGTTAGATTAGTCTAAAATCTGCTCATAGGCCAGTTTAGACCAAAATAAGGAGACACCTTAGCCCCGGGCTAACTTAGGTCTAAGGTTCTGTCACCATGGTAACCACCAGTTGCAACCACAAAGAGCCAAAAAAGGGGGGGAGCTGGCCCCTGATTCGTGGTTTCCTGCTGATATTATGGAGAGAGCTCTGAGAACCAATGAGGATTTCATCTGAGTCTGACAGATTGATCAGCTGAAGGGCTGCCCGTTCCTGTTTTAGGATATTTCCTCTTTTTTGGCGTCTGGTACCATGTTCTTGGGTCTCTGACGCTCCGCTCAGCTGTAGAGTTAATGCTGTTTACACCCGCTGCTACATTTTCCAACTAAAATGTTCTTATAACTATTAAACTGCTTCATCAGACACATTTTTTCTGCTGGGATAAACTGCACTGAGCGGTTGGATGTGTCTACTCATTTCTTTACCCAGAATTCACTGCACTGTGGTCCTACTTACGATAATCGGGGTCTGATTTAGACATCGGATTATTCTTTTTTATGACTTCTATGTTGGATGTTCATGAAGAGTCAGTATAAGAATCTTGCAAAGCTGCCATCAGGAGTCACAGGACGTCAATACAGGACTGGAAAAGCAGTTTAATTGTTGTCGTAAATGTTTTCTGATGAACCTTCAGTGGAGCTGTTGACACATTTAAAGGTTTTTGTCTGTCTGTCTTCCCGTAGCATCCTGGCGGTGGAGAGCAGAGAGGATGCTGGGATCTTCCTGGTTCTGACCACCACAGGTCATTACTCCCTGTTCCCGCTGATCTTCACCCCCGCAGGTAAACCAGCTGTCAGACGGGGGGGGTTCGGTCTGAGGACAGGAACATCTGAATCCTCCCTGAATGTCGTGAGTCACTCGGGTTTGTTGAATGTGTTCTGCAGAGCTGCCCATCAAAGTACTTCTGATGCTGATGTTCGTCATCTACTCCTTCGCCGCTCTGAGGAAACTCCACAGGTGAAGGATCAGCTCTTACTGTCTGTTTACAGCGTCACGTAAGTTCTGTGTTTAACTGCTGTGTAAATAAGAACAGCTGCTGCAAAGACGCCAAACATGGAGAGCAGCAACTCAGAGACAGGCGAGCAGAGAGAATCGGCCAGCTCGCCGTCTGTCCTGCAGCCTTTCAGCTCAATCAGTCCAATGTTTATTCTTACGTGATGTGCAGTGAGTCTCTGCACATCATGTACCTGTCGCTGCTCCTCGCTGAAGAGTCGTGTTGGTGCCGTAAAGTCTCGTTGACGCCACACCGTCGGCCTGTAAATCAGCGGTCGTTATGTGTGAACTACTCGACGACGCATCAAAGCGGCTCCACCGACATATTTCTCACACATCCCCGACGTCGGCCAGATATCCAGCACGCCAAATATTCAGAGGAGTCGGCCGACTGGACATCCAGCCAATGAGAGCAGGCAGCTCCCCTCAGCTCTCCGCCTGTGCTGATCCATCCTCACCCACATTCTTTGTCTTTATAATAACAAACAGCTGTTTCCTGTGCAGAATCGCATCATTTCCTGTCTCACATTTCACCTGTGTTTTCTTGACTAAACGTGGTTCAGAGACCAGCGTCGGGTGGCAGAGTCGCTGTCAGCTCCTGTAGTTTGCGACCCTCTGTCACCGATCGGTCACGTAGCGTGAACGCCACGACGACCTCAAAACTCTCGTCACAAGACGGCGAGCTGTGCAGTGTGAACGGCACGGCCATCGGCCCGACGCTGAAGGTCGTGCGGGAGCCTTAACGCTTTATTTATTGAGATAACGGTCCTGATGGGATTCCAGTGCTACAGTGCAGGCGCTGGCGTAAGAGGCCGTAATGACGAAGAGGCCGTTCACCCTGTTTACAGGTGTTTCCTTAAAATGATTTAAAATCTGTTGTTTTAATGTGAAAATACTAAATAGTGTTGCTTTAAAACCAAACCTCATATTCCTGAGGTGTTTTTAAAGACTTTAAAGGGTTCAGAGCTGAGAGCCTCACTCAGACATGTTGATCCAGGTTTATGTGTCAGGATCTGAGCGGTTTAAAGACACGTTAACGGCCAAATCTAACATCAGGCGGCCGACGAAGCCACAGAGGCGTGTTGGCTTCACATAGAGTGAATCTGCTGCCTGATTATCTTCAGTGTTCTTATTGTAGATCAAATCTCTTGTGTTTTATAGGCTCTTCTTTTGTGTGTAATATGATTAAAGTGTAAAGGTCCACTGTGATAGAAACAAGGAGCCAGAGGAGACGGGAAATAATGTGAGACTGGATTTAATTTAAAGATTAATCTACAAGTAAAAAACTTGAATATTCTCTGAGATTCTAATCACACATTTATGAGAGAAACTTCACAGCCTGTCGTGTATTAAACACTCTCTGGTTATAGTTACATTAAACTTTGCAGTGAGGAAATACTCGGCGTCTTCAGAAGAAAACAGGGATTTTTGCTTTTTTATGACATTAATTTCAGGGAATTTCTGATTTTTCTTCTTGTAAATGTCGTAATTTACGTGAAACACTTGATTCAGTTCCAGCCTACAGATGGGCTCCGTCCCGTTAATAAAGATTCCTCTCTAAATCCCAGCTCGGCTGCCGTCTGAACCTGATGCCGTTTGTGTTCAGATCGTCTTTGCAGCCTCAGAGAAACAAATCAGGATGAAATCTGAACATGTTTTATGAAGTCGTGTGTTTTAACGTCCTGCTGCTGCTCAGTAACTCTGAGTACAGATGTTAACCCCCAACAAAACCCGCTCGGAGCAGTTTAGAGATGCTGCGTAAATCGCCATGGCAACAGACCTCGGCTAACACCTGTCCACCTTTCGTAGTACGATTTAATCAGGAAGTTACACCCGAAGCTTACCTGGATCAGCAGGTACCTCGCTTCGTCGTACAGGCTCCTGAATTATATTTTTATCACCTGGCGACAACAAAGACTCGAATACCCAGAGTGCTTTGCAGCATCATCATGAAACTGTCCCGTACTCCTTTTACTAACCAGATCACCGGCTCTGTCTCCTCCCAGCGGTCAGGGGCCTCTGCTGCGTCCCCTGGAGTCCGCCTACCTGCTGGGGCTGGGTGTCGTCGCGATCGCCTGCGAGGTCGTCTTCCCCCTGTCGCCGTGGCAACAGAGGCTGCCCTTCCTCCCCCTGCTGGCGACGTCTGTGTACTGCTCCGTGGGCGTCTGCTACTCCTTCCTGCGTCTGTACGCCAGTCTGCTGAGGCGGGAGGAGAAGCCCAAACAGCCGTGAGACGCCGCCGTGTACCTGGGAGGTCACAGGTTAGATTCCCGACACACCTCAGGCTCTCAGCGCAGATCGGTCCGGAGGAAGTGACTCTGTTCTGGCTTCACCTGACGTTTTTTTCTCATGTTTTTTCTTCTTCTCCTGGATTATTGAGCACACGGCGTCACGCCCTGACGCTTCAGCAGCTTCAGGGACGTTCGGGAGCAGAAAAAGCTTCAGATTCAGACGTGAGAACGAAACATTAGCGGACCGCTCGCTCGGGGCGTCAGGGTGTGTCGCTGCCGTCGTCCGTGCAGAACCTGCCGTGTGCTGAATCAATAAAGTTTACAGCAAAAGTTTCTTCTGTTCAGATTCATCTAAACATCAAGTTACCGGGCTGAAATAATGCTGTTGAACTCACCTGTGGTCCGTGTTGGTGTTTGTACGGCGTGAATCAGGGCTGCAGCTAACTTTTATTTTCATTATTATTATTTTCACGATTTATCGATGAGTCTCGTGAAATGAAAAAAAAAAAGAAAAGAAAATCATCCCAGTTTTTACGGAGCACAAAGTGACGTCTTCAGATTTCTTCTCTTGTCCAAAGAGTCTTCAGTTAAACTACATTTCCTCACATTTAAGAAGAATCTTTCACATTTGATGACTGAAACGATTAATCGGTTATCAAAATAGTTGCAGATTAATTGGCTTATCGAGGTACAAGGTTGATTATTATTCATTAACAAAACAAAATGTGTTCTTCCTTCATGCTACACGCACAACATGGAATGAAGTGTTGGCCTTTATTAGAATGTGGTAACATATAAAGTCAAATAAAACCGTATATACAGGTATTTATACACATATAAACAGACACCTAAACACCCTCCGAGCTCTTGATCCGGGTGCTGATGGGTCAGGTCTCTGTAACCATGTGGGCACAACAGTCTCTTTGTCCAGACCGGATCACTAGGAGCAGGATTAAGTCCGAGCCGGGTCAGCACGGCTCCTCTCCCGGCTCGCTTTCCTCTGAGCGATCACAGCGCCCGCCACGGCGCCTGGTCCGTTTGTTCGGGCCGGGTGGATCGTGGTCCGTCTTCATCTTCTCATGACCGTGTTTATGTCACAGGTGACATTATATCTGTTTGAGCCCCGGTGACGGTTATAATCAGGACCGCTGCACCTTTCCAGCTCTGCTAACTACTAATGGCGAGTTGTTGCGGGAAGACGGCGTGGAAACGAGCGAGAGGAGTCTGTTGTGTTGGAGTAACGTCAGCAGCTCCTCTACAAACTCCTCCCTCGTTTCCACGCCGTGTTCCCCCAACAACCCGCCTCTCACCAGATTTCAGAGCGAAAAACAAAGGGGGTCAGTGGGAGTCCCTGAAGGTCTGAGGCAACAGGAAACCCTTTCTGTGGACGCCATTTTGACAGGAAGCAACACGTTGCAGCTGCATCTGCTGCACAGATGTGAAGTTTTAAAAAAGCCAAAATGACCCTTTAATAGTTTTGAACTGCAATAAGGTGTCAGATACTTCAGCTTGGACTCTGCAGATGAGGGCATGTTTACCGTATGTGTGTCAGCACTGTTACCTGTCCAGGTAGGCCCCGCCTCTTAACCGATGCATGCTGGGAAACAGCCTCCTCTGTATGGACGGTACATTAGTGGGAACGCGCCCAGACAGCAGAACCCTGGTTCTGTCGGACCTTTTCATGATGTTTGTTTTTCTATATTTTAAAATAAAAGAGATAAATGTGTCCTGTGTGTTTGTGTGATGGTGTTTACTGTGACTGACTTTTACTTCACCTTCCACAAAAATGTCCACCAGGATTCAAACAAACTGATAAATTGTTTTAATTCCCGGAGCAGGTGAATAAAACCATAAACAATAAATAATAATGATTTCTGATTAATGTTGATGTGAAGAGTTTAAATTAAAGACATACATATTGTTTAAAAACTTTAATGTTAAGGCAACACAAAACATGACGGGGTAAAAATGAAGTTTACTGGATGTTTTGTCTGTGAAGATCCCCGTATTGCACTAGAAGAGCTGTTAGCGCTGACGCTAACCTGCTGACCAGATCTGACCGTACGACCATCAGTTCGCAGCTTTAAGGACAAAATGGCCTCAATTTGTCGACTCGGCCATCAAGAGTTAAAATCAGTTTTCACACATCGTGTTCAAACGCTCCCCTCCGTCAGCTCCATCTTGTCTCTCACAGCGTCGTGTGAAAGGAAGAAGGTTTTCAAATCTTCACCAGATTCCTTTGAATTTCAAAATAAGAGACCAGTCGCACCAAACTCACGCTGTCACAGAACAAACAGAAAATAACCGTGATTACATGTTGTGACTCATCTAAAAGCCCTTTCTGCTCGTTTACATTAAAATGTGAAAAAACCACTGAAGTAGTTTATTCCTTTAAATTTAAAATGGGTTAAATGGCTGTTTTTGTCAATGGAGTCTGGTGGCTTTGGTGACAGCGACTGTTTCTGGTTAAACAACAATCTTACTCTTTACAAAAAGGTCTCTCTCTGTGGGATCCTTCCCATCATTTCAGACACTTGTAATAACAATCAGAGCTTTCGACAGAAAGGTCACGGTGCAGCCGGTTCACTGCTGTCGTCTGCAGCGATCACTAAAGTGCGATTTACACTTCTGTGTCGAATCGACAGTGTAGCTTCTGTGTGGTCCCCTACCCTACGCCGTAGCGACGCGGATCGTAAGCGCTATGATTGGTCGGCTGGGTAGCCTCGCAGTGCCTCCGGGCCGACAGGAAGTACCCAGCGCTTTGAAGTAACTTTTGCTAGCGGCCAAACCGGCGGCTGTAACACGGTGGATCGATATATTTGACCGAAATGACTCGTTTCACTATCAGAATGTGATCCATTCGGTCAGTAACATTTCAAAAGGCTACACCAGCTGCACAATTTAACTCCCATTCACGTTAGTGGAGCACTAAACCGGAAAGTTAGCCTGCTCGGCCGGCAAAAGTCAACACGGTGGACGCTGTAGCGCTACTGCCGACTAGCGTTTGGATGTGGAACTGCAGAACGACGGAGACACCGACGCACAAGTATAAATGCCTGGCTACGCACGTCACCCCTCTGCAGGAGTATAAATCAAGCTTTTATTCTGGACCAGTTTCAAAATATGTCCCTATTAGTCGCATAGACGAACAAACATGAAGAAACAGGGTCCTTCAGTAGATGTTTATGGACGTAATGCTACGGTTTGAGCTTATGGACTGACGTAAAATAACTTCATAATAAGGTAAAATTACAGTTTTTGTCAAACTTGGCTTTGACGAGCGCGATACAGGGATCTTATCCCTTTAAAAAAAGGGTCTCGCTCTGTAGGGATCCCTTCCATCAGCGACTGCAGCGCGCTCACATAATACCGGACCAGTCTCAAAAAATGGCCACAAATATGGGTGGACAAGATGGTCGAAATCACTATAGCGTATAGAGTTATTGAAGATGTTCTCAGACATCGATGCATAGACAGTACAGCAAATATCTGCAGAATCACAAACCGGTGTCGGCTGGTTTACACCAGACCTGCTGTAAAGTCTGCTGGGACCAACCAGGTTTTGAGGTTCGGGGCTCTTGACATGTCTGGTGGAATCTGGAATCATCACTTTAATTGAAAATGAAGTTCAACATGATCTTTGTGACGGCGGATTTCGCTGGACTGAAGGATCACGCTGGAGAACCGAATCATCAAAGAGATCAGCCTGGGATCTGGAAACGAGGAGGGGAGGAGCTCAGAGGCTAGACGGCCAATCACAGTCCACAGTCAATCGTTTGCCGCCGCCGCCTCGCTCTAACCACGAAACATCAGGGGCAGATGTCTCTCTCTCTTTGACGGGCAGTGAG
Source organism: Lepomis macrochirus (assembly GCA_024633595.2). Lineage (NCBI taxonomy): Eukaryota > Metazoa > Chordata > Actinopteri > Centrarchiformes > Centrarchidae > Lepomis > Lepomis macrochirus. Next base: position 2,184,131 of record JALXJV020000021.1, read on the forward strand.
GGTTGATGGGTATTATCTGGGGTGGGGTGGGGGGGTTTCTGCTTCAGTCAGTCTTTGTCATGCCGGAGCACTGTCAGTCTTCAGCCCGTCCACGATGATGACTAACACCGGCGTCAGGTCCATCATTTTCTTCAGCATGTCCATGATGTCCTCGTGGTCTTTGACGCCCTCGATGAACTCCTCCAGGGTCAGCTCACCTGAGGGGTCAAAGGACAAAGACAGTTGGAGGGTTATAACGGGGAATGGAAACTAAATGGGTTGGACTTTCTTTTATTTCAGCAGCAGGAGCTCTGTGCGAGTCCTGGACACATACGTTAAACAATAAAACAAGAACACTTGAGGATAACTGGGACGATTTTGGGTCCGATTGTCCCTCCCGACCATCGCGGAACACATTATCAGCCTAAATGATCCTGTAGTGTGAGGGGTCTACTACATAAGGTAGTCTGAATCAACACACAAGGTCAACCAGCTGACGACGCCTCCATGTTTGTTTCTGTCTGAAATCACGTTTGATCACGTGAGATTCTGTGAGATCGCAAATCCCCGGAAGCGCCGCTCTGAACCTGTCTTGTATAAACACCAAGTGTGTGGCGTGGACTGCACCGTCTTCTGTGTGCAGTCTTAAGATTAAAATATAAAAAGTTCATTCTGTCGTGTGCAGCAGCCGTAACACGTAAAAGCCTGTGGACTAGTTTCGCAGCGTTTTTGGCTGCAGGGATTTCCAGCAGATGTGGATCCAGAGCGTTGGCTGCTGACTTTGTGCAACTGCTAGTGGCCGGCGGTGACGTCCACCCGAACAGTTCTGTCAGGTATTTCGTAGGACGAGCGAGTGAAGGTCAATTTAGATCAAAAAACAACAGGGAAATATATAAAAGTTTTAATAGTTCCCCCATCTAGCACCCTATCCCTTTTTTTTAACTCTTTAACTCTTAACCCTAAGAGGGCTCTAACCCTGTAATACTTAGGGACTCTAACCCTGTAACACTAAGGGACTCTGACCCTTTAACTTTTAGGAACTCTAACCCTAAGAGGACTCTAACCTTAAGGGGACTCTAACCTTTTAACACTTAAGGACTTTAACCGTGTAACACTTAGGGACTCTAACCCTAAGAGGACTCTAACCCTAAGGGGACTCTAACCTTTTAACACTTAAGAACTTTAACCGTGTAACACTTAGGGACTCTAACCCTAAGAGGACTCTAACCCTAAGAGGACTCTAACCCTAAGGGGACTCTAACCCTAAGAGGACTCTAACCCTAAGAGGACTCTATCCCTTTAACTCTTAGGAACTCTAACCCTAAGAGGACTCTAACCTTAAGGGGACTCTAACCTTTTAACACTTAGGGACTTTAACCGTGTAACACTTACGGACTCTAACCCTAAGAGGACTCTAACCTTAAGGGGACTCTAACCCTTTAACAGTTAGGGACTCTAACCCTAAGAGGACTCTAACCCTTTAACACTTAAGGACTTTAACCGTGTAACACTTAGGGACTCTAACCCTAAGAGGACTCTAACCCTAAGGGGACTCTAACCCTTTAACACTTAGGGACTCTAACCCTAAGAGGACTCTATCCCTTTAACTCTTAGGAACTCTAACCCTAAGAGGACTCTAACCTTAAGGGGACTCTAACCCTTTAACAGTTAGGGACTCTAACCCTAAGGGGACTCTAACCCTAAGAGGACTCTAACCTTAAGGGGACTCTAACCCTTTAACCCTTAGGGACTCTAACCCTAAGAGGACTCTATCCCTTTAACTCTTAGGAACTCTAACCCTAAGAGGACTCTAACCTTAAGGGGACTCTAACCCTAAGAGGACTCTATCCCTTTAACTCTTAGGAACTCTAACCCTAAGAGGACTCTAACCTTAAGGGGACTCTAACCCTTTAACCCTTAGGGACTCTAACCCTAAGAGGACTCTATCCCTTTAACTCTTAGGAACTCTAACCCTAAGAGGACTCTAACCTTAAGGGGACTCTAACCCTAAGAGGACTCTATCCCTTTAACTCTTAGGAACTCTAACCCTAAGAGGACTCTAACCTTAAGGGGACTCTAACCCTTTAACAGTTAGGGACTTTAACCCTAAGGGGACTCTAACCCTAAGAGGACTCTAACCTTAAGGGGACTCTAACCCTTTAACCCTTAGGGACTCTAACCCTAAGAGGACTCTAACCTTAAGGGGACTCTAACCCTTTAACCCTTAGGGACTCTAACCCTAAGAGGACTCTATCCCTTTAACTCTTAGGAACTCTAACCCTAAGAGGACTCTAACCTTAAGGGGACTCTAACCCTAAGAGGACTCTATCCCTTTAACTCTTAGGAACTCTAACCCTAAGAGGACTCTAACCTTAAGGGGACTCTAACCCTTTAACAGTTAGGGACTCTAACCCTAAGGGGACTCTAACCCTAAGAGGACTCTAACCTTAAGGGGACTCTAACCCTTTAACACAGTGGTTCTCAACCTTTTTTGGGCCAGCGCCCCCCTAACCACTATCCAGATCCCTTAACGCTCCAACCAAAACCAAAAAGATGTTGACTACTTGCCCTGAATATATTTTGATTTTTTTATTGTAACCATTGTTATTAAAAACATGGAAGAGGTAACAAAAAAGCCAGGTGAAAAGTTATTATATTTAACTAATAAGTGAATGTTCCTCCCAGAAGCTGTGTATGAAGCAAAATACTGTTTTCTCATGGGGCACTTAAGTGGGGGTCTGGGGTCCTCCACCAGAAGATTTTGAGCATTAAAGACTGAATTTCCTGCATTCTGGTGAAGATTTCTTCCCTAATTTCTGCCTTTTCTGCACCAATTTAGGGTGGAAATGTCTGAAAACTCAGGTGACAATTCAAAATATATAATTATAATAGAATACAATGTAGTGAGGCTCTCAGGCATTTTTCTTGCTTTTAAATATTTTTTCTCCTGTAGATCAACTTATTTAATATCATCCCTGCTGAGTCAACACACATGATTAAGTCTTACCTCCTCTTTGTGGGGAAGTAACTTATTTAAATGTGTTTATGGCCCCTTTTCATCTCAGTGATAAATGAATCCGTTTTAATTCAGTTACTGACCGACTTTAGCTCCTGTCAGTGTTTCCCACAGAATGACAGTGTAACTGTGCTGCAGCTGTACAGCTAACCTCGAAAACCCAGCTTTATTTTAACATTAACTCAGCTCTCTTCATTAGCTAGGCTCCTTACATGCTTACTAATAACTTCTATTAGCTGTGTCTCCGACATTGGCTGCGTTGTGCACCTGTGTTCACGAGGGAGAGAGAGAGAGAGGGACGAGCGAGAGGATGAGCTCCATGGCGACTACGCTGCCTGCAGCTCTGCAGTCAAATACGATTTTAAATAGGCCTGGTGAATAAAATAAAAATAAAAAAATAAATATGTCGCGGTCATGTTGATATTGTGGCGGACCGCCACAAATAACTGAACGTATGGGAAATACTTTAACTTATCTGCTCATGTTCAAAACTTTCTGCACATTCAGAATCTCTCCCACAGGTCTGTGTTCTCTGACATGTAAAGAAAAAAGACGTTATAGGAGACTAACGTCATTTAAAGCCTATTTAAAGAGAATTCATAATATTTTACTGCATTATGTTACTGATTCGCTTCCCTCGCCTCTGACAGACAAAACTGAATGAAAACGAAACTAACCGACACACCTGTGATCACACAGGAAGCTCACGATTAATTCAACACAGCTTAACTTCAGCACCTCTGATAAAGTGCTGCTAACAGTCCCCAACAGAGCGAGACAGGGCTTCAGTTTTAACGCTACATTTTTATAGCTGACTGAAACTACCTATATGTCCGCTTTGGCACAAACTGTCTGCAACTCACAGCGCTGAGGAGGGTCGACAACAGTCGCTGGTGTCGCGAACGAAGATGCTTTCAGGGTGAGTCCGACAGCCGAATATCCCTCATGTAAATGTGTAACAACTGCGATAACAAGACGTTCAGTATGAATTCTCGTAATTTAAAGTTTAATCTCGTATTGTTGTGAGTCTTAAGTGTAAACTCACCTTAGAATTTCCAACCAACAAACGCCCCAAAAGCAGCTCAGCTCCCTTTCTAAAATATTGCTTTCAGCTCCCATCGTCCTTGAACGCTTCTGGGGCGGTACCGCCCCCGTTGAGAAACACTGCTTTAACACTTAGGGACTCTAACCCTAAGAGGACTCTAACCCTTTAACACTTTAACTCTAACCCTTGTAATTCCACTCGGCCCTGTTAACTGAGGATCAGCCCTGTGAGATGGTACAATTAAAAGAGAACACTAAGCTTTTTAAATAGGGTTCACTGAACATCTAAAAACAAAGAAAACAGGACAGCTGCAGTGCAGTGAAGGGACCGCATCAGCAGTACTAACAATGAGCAGCATCTTGTTCTTTACCTTCTCCATTCACATCGATCCGCTCAAATATAAGCGACACGATTTCCTCGGGGTCGATGTCTTTGTTCCGTGTGATGTCCTGGATGGCCTGCAGGGGGAGACACACAGTCGGACTCAGAACGGGAAAGCGAAACATGGATGCTGCTTTTAAAACCTTAAAGGAGACCTATTACGCCTTTCCATATTTTATGACCTATCTACACTGTTACAATGTTGGACGTTCATGTTAATGAGGTCAAAGTATTTATAAGAAGTCTCCTGTTCTGAACACTCTGAGCTGCTTTTTCTACAGACGGCTCCGTAATATGTCACATCGAGCCAGACAGAGGTGGTGTTCCATATATGGTCATTTGCTCTGTACAGCAACAGCCTGGTAACATGCTTCAGGTCTTGGCCAATCAGAAGACAGTGGGCTTTGAGAGGAGGGGCCTTAAAGAGACAGGAGCATCTACAGCTCGTTTCAGACAGAGGCTGGAATGAAGGCCGACATGAAGAGCCAGTATAAGACAGAAAATTATTGTTTTGAACTTTGAATAATGCAAAGCTGCCACACAGGAGTCACAGAGCTACAATATAAGACAGGAAAAGCAGTTTAATAGGTCTCCTTTAAGAAGCTCAGAATCTGCAGGCTAATTTCCAAATGATGAAATGTGTAAAAGATGATGAGAATAATCTGGGATTGAATGTTAAGGACTATCAGTTTGCCCAGAAGTATTGTTGTACTGTACATTTCAATTTCAGCTTCAAGCTTTTTTACTTTGCACCGTCACACTATCCATTTGTCTTTCTGTCCTCTTTCACTTTCCCTTTTCTCTGTAGCTTTCCTCAAGACTCAAAACAACACTTTGCCATGTCCTCTTTAAATTGCGCAGTGATCATCTACACTACCAGCTGCAGAAACCTGCCCTCTTGACGTCCTGCAGACTGGTTTGACCGTCCAGACTTTGACCCAGTTCTAGCTGCTTCCTGTCCCCTGATAGATTGAGCTCTTTCAGCAGATTAGCACTCGTCTACTTTCAGCTAATCCTGCCCAGCTCTCAGACCGTCAGTCCTTCACTCACAGGTTCACAGCTTCAGTCTGTAGCTTCTGTTCTTCTACAATAAAACATTACACCTATTTAAAGTTAGAAAGTGCATTTTGCACCATTTGATCCAGAAGACTTGGTCATCCATTTTCATACGTTTCCTCTAAAGTCAGCTGGACATATTTGGTGTATCTTTGAAAACTTAAATGGCTAACAACACCAGACGCAGAGCACTGCATCTGTCAGCTCACCTTTATATACAGCAGGAACAGAAATTACATTTTCAAGGGAACGTATTGCAGAGCGTTTACGTTAAATTTATTTTCCTTTCCACAGCCTCTCCGTCCTCCCGTGTTCCTCTCAGTAACAGTTCCACCTCGCTGTCGGTCCGTGCAGAGAAATCTCTGCTGTGGTTCTTTGTTGGTCTCTATTAGAACTTTCTTCTTTAGCTAAAACTCAGTTTTTTGCGAACGATGCCTTAATCTAAAACGATGACGGGGGGGTGTAACGAAACACCAAATCCACCGTTCAGTTCATACTTTGATTCGTCCACCTGTGTTTTTTTATTTATTAATATATTATTATTATATTTTATCTTTGGTTAATTAAAGTAGTTGAAGTTGTAGGCATGGTCATGTGACGCGTGATTGGAAGACAATAAAATTGGTCAAAGGTGTAATATTTTCAAAATAAAGGCCTACAGCTTGCACTAACTTTAAATACAGTGTTTTCTGTTTACTTGGCTGAATATTAGCACCTGACCAAAGTACACCTGGCGACCCACTTCAGCGTTTTGCAGAGAAACACGGAGAGACGTTATCTGATATTAACGGAGGCGACAGTGAACGCACCACTGCAGACGTCGCTCACTAACGTTTGTTTCGGTTTCGACACACTTGAAAACCGAATCACGGGTGACTTTATTAAACATGGTGACTTTACGGAACGTACTGCAGATGGAGAAAGTCAGCTGAGAGAGAGAGAGACAGGAAGAGGCGGAGCTAGCCGGCGTGTTCACCTGAGAGACCAGAGGTGCAGGTGTGAGAGAGTGTGTGGAGGAGAGAGAGGAGCGGGTTCAAGGAGCAAATTAACACCGAACTAACGTGGAAAATATAAATACGATATACACCTGCCGCCGCCATAGTTGCACGGTTTAAAAGAGAACTCAACAGTCCGGGGAGCAGGCGTGTCGTGGTTCTGTCTCTCGGATCCGCGATAAAAGACCGTGGACTTTGGTGTCTCGGTTTCAGAACCGTTACAGGCCCAGTGAAGACAGTAAATGTGATGTCAGTCCCTCTACAGGTGGAGCTCAGCAGGCGACTGAAGCCTCATACGCTGCTAAACGCTGAACTCGTGTGTTTTGCGTCGAGCGGCATCGATCACCCCGAGGTCTGTGTGTGCGGTGATTACCGAGAAGATGGTCTCCAGTTCCTCCTTGTCGATCTTGCCGTTGCCGTCCTGGTCGAACAGTTTGAAGTACCACTTTAGTTTCTGGTTGATTTCTCCTTTCAGCATCAGACTGATGGCGGCGATGTACTCCACAAAGTCGATGTATCCGTCCTGCAGACAGAAGAGAGGCAGGTTAACCCAGCGTGAGGCTGTTAGGAGCAGTTTCTGTTCTGTTTTTAATCTGAGAACGACTACAGCTGTAGAGAGAAACTGTCAGGTGTCGAACATCTGGTCCGAATCATCGCAAGTTTACTGACTCCTGATTCAAATCCTCATACTGAAAGGCTGCGTTGTGTTCAGACAACATTTAACATTAATTTTGTAAAACAGTTTGTAGAAAAACATGTTCACAAATAAACCAAACAGTAGTTTAAATCTTTGTAAAAAAAAAACAGTAAATGTGCAAATTATATTTGATTTGGAAAACAAATGCTTGTGAACGGATCAGTAGATTCAAACCGGAAACTGTGTGAAAATCAGAGCTCAAAGTTCCCACAGTGGGTGTGACACTGAAGTTACTCAAGTACAAACCCATCTGGCACCGGGTGCAAAGCGCTGCAACAGGAAGGTGAAACATATTACTACAGACACAGTTTTCAGGCTTAGATTTATTTAAAGATAAATGTAAAACACATACGGCGATAAAGTTTTCAAAGGTAAAGTGTTTAATTGGACAGAAAAATTTAGAGTCCAGTGGTCCAGTAGAAGCAGAAGTTGTTGCCTCCTACAGGTGAAAATGGGTACTGCAGTGGATATTCTTACCGCCGCCACCTGCTGGTGTAGCTAATAAACTGCAGTTTACAGATCTACGGAAGAGGATCAGGGCCACATGTGATTTTTTTTATAAATTCTGAGATTAAAGTCAGAATTCGGAGAAAAAAGTATGTAATGTGACCTGCAAACTGACAGGAAATGATCAACAAATAAAGTAAAAATAGATCCACAAATGGCTAAATAACACTTTATATGTGAAATTAAAATACAAAGTAAATTGTACATATTTGCAAATCACACTGTGTCTTTGTGGACATGATTTTACACATCACAAATGTAAAAATACATATTTGTAGATAATGAAATATTTTTGCATCATATTACACATTTGTGGATTGTTTTCTTCGGGTTACAAATATTAAAATCTAATAAAATCTTCCATATTAAACTTGATTAATCGGAATTGGACAAGCCCCAAATGAAACTGCACCAAACGCCCTAAAACATCTAATGGAGACGGCGCCTAATCGCCATCTGTTCGTTATTCTGAGACGTCTGCAGTCACTTTCACCACCACAGTCTGTGACCATCATTTCATTGGGTTTCTACTCATAATCAGTACTAAACTATAAAAATATTGATTTATCACCCATTAAAATGTACTTTGTAATTATTATATACACAGAAATCAGAACGTGCTCGTGGAAATCTATTGGCCAAAATGAGTCGTAAGTGAACCTGTGGTCTCCGCCGACCTTCCTCTGATGACATCACCTGCCTGAACTTCACCGCCACACACTCTGAATCCACTTAGCTCACCATGAACCAACACAGCAGGGATAATAGCTCTGCACGCCAATACTGTAAGCCTCTTAGACAGAGAGCCAATGAGTTCAGCGCCCGCCATCTTTGTCCTGCTTCACACTTTAACGTCTCTGCAGCAGAAACTAAAATAACCTTTCCGGGTCAGAAGAGGTCTCGATTGGAACATTTTCAGTTTCCTGGAATAATATGAAATAAAATAATATGAGACAGAACATGATGTCTGTCTAACCTTCAAAATAAAAGCACGTTTAAGTGTCTATTTTGGAAATAAAGGTTCAACAAGTGGTTTTACTGAAGCTTTTATTCACACCGCTCGGTCTTCATCAGTCAGAGGCAGAGTTATCACATGACAGCTGAGCAGCAGCTAAAAGCTCCATAACCCTGAGTTAAGATGATTTATTCATAAAAGACATAAAGAGGTGTGTTAATCAGATTTGCTTTAATATGTCATTAAAATGGCTCTTATAATTTCCCAGATCCCAAAAAGTGACGTCAAGACAAAAAAACTCTGCAGACGTTCACATCTGAGAAGCTTCAGCTGCACGTTTTTGGCATTTTGATGCAAGATGAAGATTAATCGATGATCAAAATTAGTTTCTGTCGATCGACTAATCGACTAGTAGTCACGTTCTGAAAGTTTGAGCTCAGTCAGTGATATTAATGATGTGTTAGGATACTGTTTTACCCGTAGAGGCTGCTGCGACAGAACAACCTGTGATTTTAATTTAGTTATTATAGAGACGGCCGAACAGATTCAACTTTACCCCCATGTAAAATAGACCTGACGCAGGAGTATAAATCATGCTTGACTCCTAAAAAAACACAACGTTGGGCAGAAAAACAGGAGCTGCTGCGGAAAGAAAACCAGAATGGAAATTTGCAGCTGAATCCTGACGTCACAGTTTGACTGAAAGTTTGCAGCTCAGCCACGTTTGCTTACGCTCAAAGAGCTCTGACAGGTTTTGGATTTTGAATTCAACTGAATAAGTTTTCAGAAGTTAAAGTTGCATTAATTCGTTGTGTTGACTATTTGAGACTTTTGACCCAACAACAGCCTTTTACATGTAAACTTAAGGCCAAAATGTTAAAAAGTTTCAATTAATTTGATTAATTATCAGGATAAAAGTCAAATCGTTATTTCTTTCAGGTTTGAAGGCTGATTTTTGCTCCTGAGTGAAAGTTGAAGAAACCTGATGGTTTAAACTTTTCTTTAAAACAAAAAAACTTGATGCCAAACAGCGAATCACTTCACAAATCTGAGGGAGAACATTCAACAAAATGATGATAAAATCTCTGTCAACAAATATGCACAAGTAAAATTAAGTAAAAGCTTTTTTCAGTCCTTTTTCCTCAAGAAAATAAACATCTTAAATAGAAATTAGGTCCTAATTCGTTTCTGATTCGAGTGAATAAAGTCAAACATTTACTGAACATTTGTTTTATCATTATTGAAAAAGATTGTGATAGTTCTTGTTAATGTTTTTTTGTCCAGCCCTGCGTGAACTGAAACATATTTGGAATTTAAATCTTCTTAACTTGAAATGGAAAGTTGTATAAATGTAATAAACTTATTTAAACTTAAAACTGTGAGTTAGAATAATGCAGAAATGTGTGTTTTCTTGCATAAGTAAAATAATTCCTGCTGAAATATGAAGTTGAAAAAGTTCAATCAACTAAAAACAAATGTGTCCACAGCGGGACACTTTGCTGTCCAACACTGCACTAAACATGTCCCACATGACGTCCCCTCTGACATGTTTTTCACAATAAACACTCTGGAACCAGCAGCAACATCTGGATACTAAAGTTCGGCCAGTTGTTCCAACCTTTTCGCTTAACTTCAGGTTTCAGGTCCGTTTTATTTGACTGAAGCTCTTGAATCTTTGATGGATTATTGTTGAAATATATAAATATTTACTTTTATTTTGAATCATTTTTTTACTACGGCTATAAGTCAATAACGTAATTATCACATTTCCCTCAATAACTATAACAAATGTTCAATAAATGTTTGATTAATTTAATTTGAATCACAAACGAATCGGCACTTCAGTTTACATGTTTGTTGAAAACCGATTTTATCAGAATGGTTCTGAATGTTCCGCCTCAGATTTGTGAAGTCATCCTCTTTGTTTGTTCTGAGCAGAAAGAAAAGTTTGAAACCACATTAACTTTCACTAAGGAGCAAAAAATCAGCCTTTAAACCTGAAAGATTTGACTTTTATCCTGATAATTATTGATTAAAATTACCAGGTTGTTAAATTGTTTTAAGTGTTTTTGGACATTTTTGTGCAGTGAGTCTCAGACCGGCTCTGGTCCAGTGAAACCAGCAGACAAAACCAGAGACTTTAAAAAAAAATGACATGTCTGATGATCTGTTCACCGACAACAGCTCGCCACATTTAGAGAGCGTTTCCTTAAAACCTTTATTTTGAAAACTCTCGCTGTACGTGGCACGCCGTTTTAACTTTTCATCCTTAAAACTTACTATTTAAAAGCTACTAGTACTTTTTTAATTAGTTACTATTGACTACTTTTAGTTACTAGTAACTAATTGCACACTTTCCCGTTGAAATCTACGAGGCTCTGCTCTTCACTTATCACCTGTTCATAAAACATAAGCACTAGTGTCTAAATATTAGTGACTGCTAATATGGAAATAGTAACTAAAAGTAAAGTACTAGTATTTAATCAAGTGTTACCAGTAAACCAGGAACCTTTTCTAGTAACCGACATGTGCAATTACTTACTGACGAAGTTACTAGTAACTAAAACATAAGCACTGAGATCTAATCAGCTGTCACTAGTTAAACAGGTTAGTTGCACATTTTCCCATTGAAACACAAAGTTCAGGTGTCACACAGTCATTAGTTCATTAATAACTGTTCCAAAAGATAATAGAAACCTTTTATTCCTTATTGTTGCTAGTCGTTCAGTAATAATTAGTAAAAAGGCTCGCTGATAGTTACGTTTTAATTCTTACTTGTAAAAACAGGATAAATAATAATGACTGGTAAAATAGAAAAACAGCAGAGCCCCGTACGTCATAACCAGTGTTGGGCAGGTTAATTGTTATATTACGACTTGCTTATTATTAAAAAAGTAGAAATATTACTTTACTTATTACTGAGTGATAAAAGTAACTAGTTACTAAATTACTTTCACCCCCAAACAAAGCAGTTTCTCCCGACTTTATCATCTTCATAACGGCGTGTGATTTTTACAAAACAAAGTAAAATATATTAAAGCAGGTAAATCTCTGCTTTTGAACCAGGCTACAGTTTCTCTGCAAGAGCAGAAGCCTGTTATGCAGCACTTTGAAAAAACGTTGTTAGGTTAACGTGTCACGTCGCTGAGCCGCTTCAGCAGACGCCTCAGTGAATCAGACGTAGAAACGCTCGGCTGAAAGCTTTTCGCTGCTCGCACAGAGTTTACAACAGAGGACAGAGCTCTCAGACTGTGACGCAGTAACAGCAGCAGCTGCTTCCAGCTGTGGACGAAACGCCTCCTTTCTGCCTTCAGTGTTCGGCTCTCGGCGACATGATCAGCTGCGTCCGGGGCCGCTGAGCTGCAGCGCGGTCGTAACGCAGCGTTACTTGGATCAGTAACTGTAATAAGATTACAGCTTTGGAAAAGTAATCTGTTACACTGCTAGTTACCAGGAACAGTAATAATATCACATTAACTGCCCAACACTGCTAGTGGGGCCTAACTATATTGCACATATTTGTTTTTAACCCCTTGACGCCTGAATTTTTTTACAATAAAAAAATAAAAAATAATAATTTTTAGTTTTCTTTTGCTTTCAAGCTGATGTTAAAATTAGGGGAAGATTTTTAATTTGTCTATAGAAAAGATATAAATTCAGGTATGATGCAAATTAGCAACAACAGGCATAAAGGAGAAACCAGGGCCTGCAAAAGGTTCCTAGGTACGAATATGACGAATATGCACCAACAGGCATCGAGGGAATCCGGGTGCTGTCTTGGCTGCAGTCTGAAAGGAAGAGTTCGAATTCGTGACAATCGGTGTCAAGGGGTTAATTGTTAATCTTTGTTGTTTTATTGTTATTTTAAGTTCTTTATGTCATCAGTTTATATATTTATGTACACAATACTGTCTTCTAAGTAATGCACATATACATTTATTTCTCTGCAAATAGTCGGATCATTTTTCTCTGTTCTTCTATTATTCTTATAAAACTTGCATTTGTTTATTCCCTGTTTGTATATTTCTACATCTGTTTATGTCAGCTGTGTGTCCGTCTGCGTGTAGCAGCTCATCACCAAAGCAAATTCCTCGTATGTGAAAAGCTGCTTCTGATTCTGAACTAACAAATACTGACTGGTAACAAATGGAATAGTTACTAGCAGCTAAAACATAAGCACTGGTATAAATTCAATTCTACAGGATTAGTTACTAGTAACTAGTCGCACATTATTGCCATTGAATCTGTGGAGCTCTGCAGTTCAGGTATCACAGTCATTAGTTACTAGTAACTAAAAGTCAGTGAAACAGTGACTGTTAGTAGTAACTGATGGAACAGAGACGCTTAGAACTCAATGGCACAAATGTGCCTTTAGTTACTAAGTCAAACACAAGTACTAGTAGATGAAAAATATTTTGTAGTACAGTGGAAATGGTTTGTAATAACAGTAGATTCTGAATAGCGAGCGGGAAGGTTTAAGGAACACAGGTTTAACGGCTCGCCGTACGGCGTGTGTGTCGGCGTGAAACGCACCCCGTCCATGTCGAAGGTGAAGAAGACCTGTTCCACATAGCTGTTGGCGTTCTCCGTCATGCCCCTCAGGCCCAGGATGGCCTTCAGCTCGAACAGCGTGATGAGGCCCGACGGAGACTCTCGCATGAACTTGTTGTACCAGTGGTGCATGTCCTCCGCCAGGATGTCGTCCAGGTTGGAGCCGTGGTTCCCCATGGGCGGCGGTCCGACGGGGGTGCGCCGAGGTGAAATAAAAAAACAAAAAAACCTCCGAGAGAAGGAAGCCCGGTGGATCCTCCTCACCTGGATAGGAGAGGGTTTTAGAGAGAGACACAAATCCAGAAACCTCGAACAAGAACCGCACGTCTCCTTAGATCCTCAGCAGACAGATGTTTGTCGGTCAGCAACAATAAGAGCTCGGTAAAGGGTTCAGAGAAGAAGAAAAACGATGGTTAGAGGTCCGTGGCGTCGGCAGCAGGAAGGTCAAGCCGGCCGACGTCCAGGCTGCAGTGACTCTGCAGGCAGAGAGCAAACTAACCCTCTTACGTCCTGGAGGAAAAGTCAAGGAAGCACCGAAAATAACTCCCTAATGAGCTTAGAGCCCCGGCCGCAGGGTTCTGCTGCCAGAGGCCGGGCCAAGAGGCTTTACCTGCAGGGGGCAGGTTGGGTAGTGGCACCGGCCCTGGAAGCAGGACGGTTACATAACAAGCTCACCTGGGTGTCCCGGTTCAGATGGAGAGGTTCCCTGTTCTCTGACGCCCACAGCGGAGGTTTCCACCCGAGGAGGAGACACTTCAACAGGAAGGAGGGAGGCCCGGAGAGAAAGTCACTGAGAACATTAAACTTGTACTCGTTTTATGGCGAGAAGTCCCGGGACAGGAAGGGATTATTTTAAAAATAACGGGACAACCGTCACTCAGCGTGGAGGGAAACCCTGAGTCCTCCACAGTGAAGAAATCTGAGCTCAGATAAAGTCATTCAAACATCTGGGAACTTACGATTGGGACAAATCCACCAGACAGCACGCTGAGCCTCTGCAGGCACGCGAGAACGCCAAACATGGACGCCAGCCGCCAGCTGGTCTTTATGCAGCCACGTTGGAGCCCTCCATGTGGGCTTTGGTCGGCTTCACAGTTCCAACTGCAACAGACCCCTGCAAAATATCAGCGACTTCAGGCTCTGTACGTAATCACATGTTTGATGATATCTGCCGACTGCCAAGACTGACCCAGACCGGGACACATCTGGACACGTGTCCAGACCGGGGACGCATCTGGACACATCAGTCCAGACTGGGAGCACATCTGGACACGTGTCCAGACCGGGGACGCATCTGGACACATCAGTCCAGACTGGGGACGCATCTGGACACGAGTCCAGACTGGGGACACATCTGGACACGAGTCCAGACTGGGGACACATCTGGACACATCGGTCCAGACTGGGGACGCATCTGGACACGAGTCCAGACTGGGGACACATCTGGACACATCGGTCCAGACTGGGAGCACATCTGGACACATCAGTCCAGACTGGGGACGCATCTGGACACGAGTCCAGACTGGGGACACATCTGGACACATCGGTCCAGACTGGGGACACATCTGGACACATCGGTCCAGACTGGGGACGCATCTGGACACGAGTCCAGACTGGGGACACATCTGGACACGAGTCCAGACTGGGGACACATCTGGACACATCGGTCCAGACTGGGGACGCATTTGGACACAAGTCCAGACTGGGAGCACATCTGGTCACATCAGTCCAGACTGGGAGCACATCTGGACACATGAGTCCAGACCGGGGACGCATCTGGACACATCGGTCCAGACCGGGACAGACCAGCGGTCCAACTCAGTGGTCACCCATCAGATGATCACTGGAGGGACAGTCCTAATGCGGGTCGCTCCTTCACAAGACTTGCCATGCACGGATCTGTGAGAGTTCACGTTCAGTGGCTGAGATCTGTTGACCTTAAGTCCAGAGCAGTCGCTCTCCTGTCGTCCGTAACAGGCTCAGAGCTGCTGATCCTGTTAAGCCATTTAAAACTATAAGGACAACTTCAGAGGAACTCTGGGAATCTCACTGTCTGATCTTTTGTTTGCTTTTTCAGAAGTTCAGATTAACAAAGTGTCTCTTTTCTTTTTAGAGCATTTAAAATGTGGATTTTTAGTCTTGTTGCCTGAAATGAAGCTCTGCAGATTAAAGAGTGACCGTGGAGGAGGAGTTCACCTGGTAACAGCTCAGTCTGCTCCTCTGTGAGTGTTTCTTCTTGTTTGAGAGTCAAAGGAGCCTCTTTCACTCTGGGGGATTTGGACCCGTGCAGGAGGCCTGAGGGGCCTTTACATGTCTCTGTTCAGGGGCCCCGTTCTCTCCGGCTTCAGGATGTTTGGAGTTACAAACGGCTGCAAATTTACTGATCGGCCATCGGGGAAATTCAAATTGGCACCGCAGCACAGGGGGATGCGGTTCAAAGGGCTTCACTTTGTGTTGTGGGGGGGACATAGGGGCTCCGATCCGGGCCGGGAAGAGACGCTTAGCTCACGAGACATCACGATATGCACTATTAGGTTCACAAGAGCGAGAAGAAAAGATCCTTAAACAGTGTTTTAAAGTGTGGGGGGGGGCGTCCCCAAGGGAATTTAGATCTACAAACGCTTCATTTTCTGCATCCTGGTGAAAGTTTCTGCACCTGTTTAAGGTGGAAATGTTTTTATTTATGTTAAAGGCAACACAGAATTCAGGCGGCAGGTGACATTTCAAAATATATAACAGAGTCTAAGTGAGAGCAGCTCTCAGTCATTCTGTGCTGCCCTCAGATCTGTTTCTCCTGCAGATCAACTTTTCTCCTGTAACATCATCCTGTTGAATCAGGATTTAGTTTGTCAGGTTCACAGGGAGAGAACGGAAAACTTGGCCAGAAAGAAACTGTGTCAGGAAGTTTCTGACTGCTGCTGCAGGTTTTTGGTCAATTTATAATCAGCAGCTTACTTTTTTGGACAAAACACGTTTGTTTCTTCTATATTTTAATTGCATCGCATGTTTAATGTGCAAACAAACGTTTGTAAAGGTAATTTCATTTATTATTTAGATACAAGTTGTAGTTCAAAACATTTTTGGTTACAAATTCCATTGGGACAGATCAGAGTTAACTCATTATTTCTCAGTTTTGCTGACAAAAACTTTGTCTCTTTACCATCTTCTGCTGCAGCAAAAGGAAATGAAAGTCATTCCTACAGCCTGTTAACACACCTCAGAAGCTTAATCTGTACTGTTTTATAATTATATTCTGGATAATGTTACTGAAGGCAGACGGAGCAGCTGGTCATCGGTTGCTCCTACAGTGAAATAACGAACAAATGACTTCATTTAATTGTTAATATTTGAGCTTAAAAATGTCTGTTTTTGGTGATGTTATAAAAAGATCCATCTGTTAACTTCTACAAAAGTCTTTTTACGTCCGTAGAACTAGAGAGGACAGTTTGAGCTCCACGACACGGCCAACAGTTAAAATCAGAGCGGGATCAGAGCATCAACAGCTTTACTGAGAAACAATGTGCCGGTGTGTTAATCAGATCAGAGTGACGGCAGATTTAATCACAGCCGAGCTTTTATTAGAGACTCTTTAATGATTCAGAACGTGATGGAAGTTTCCATAAAGGAAAAGGATGAGCAGAGGAGCTGGTCTCGCTCCAGTCTGACGCCTTTGAGCATCTTTGGTTTATCAGGAGACACGTTTGACCGTCTGAACTCACTCGACAGGTTTCAGTTCATGTTTCTGAGACTGAGCTCGCTCGTTTATTTGGCCTTTATTTAACCAAAAGACCCACTGACCTAAAATCTCTTTTTGAAGGGTCAAGTCAGAGGGTACAAACTACAATCAAAACATTTCCCCCTCTGCCTGTTTAGAAACGTCAATGAGCAGTTTAAATACATCAGTGTACGGCCTGGTTAGTCTAAAACAGTTCCAGCTGAACTTCCCCAGAGGCACCAGTAGCTCCAGCCGAAGGATCCTTTAAGGAGTTCCAGGTTAATGGTGCACAGCAGGAGAAGGCCCATGTGGAAAATAACTGTTCCCTTAAAAATACATTTGATTACATTTAAATTAATTTGTCAACTGTAGCTGTTTATTTTACTTTAGATTATGTTACCCTGAGCACGGCCACCTCCAAGATATAAAAAACCCTATAAAATATGATTTTATGTGTCAGCAAATAGACATTGAGCTGAGAGGGGGTGGGGGGGGTTTCCCTACTGATAAAAAGGTAGACTGGACAAGTTCCTTCCTCGCTTCATAGTTTGGGTCTGCGTTTCTTTAAAAGCTTATCTATGTGTATTTTAAAAGCTAATTTATCGTCCTGCCAAACTCAGAGATCTGTAGCGAGTCAGCGCCATTTAGTGTGCAAAGGCTAAGGTTCTCCGAGCTCTACTGACGTCACAAACTTGTTTTTAACAGTACTTTGAGGTTGTGCCATGAGCACTGCAGTGCAGTGACTGCATGCTCTGACATGTTAAACGTTAGTTTCACAGAGCTGTGAACATTTAGACATTCAGTCCAGCTGATTTGTCTTTGGTGAGGAGAATTTCGTCTGTTGGCTGCGTTGACCTTGGACCTCAGAAAACGCAGTGGACCAACAGCAGCAGATGACATGGCCCCCAAACCATTACTGACTGTGGAAACTTTACACTGGACTTCAAGCAACGTGGATTCTGTGTCTCTCCTCTGCCTCCAGACTCTGGGACCTTGGTTTCCAAAGGAAAGGAAGGCCTCTTTAGCAATGACCTTTTGTGTCTTTCTCTCCTTGTGCAAAGTGTCAATGCTTGTCTTTTGGACAGCTGTCAGGTCAGCAGTCTTCCCCATGATTGTGTAGCCTACAGAACTAGACTGAGAGACCATTTAAAGGCCTTTGCAGGTGTTTTGAGTTAATCAGCTGATTAGACTGAGGCACCAGGTGTCTTCAATATTGAACCTTTTCACAATATTCTAATTTTCTGAGATACTGATTTTGGGGTTTTCATTAGTTGTCTGGTATAGTCATCCAAATTAAAACGAATGAACACTTGAAATATATCAGCCTGTGTGGAATGAATGTTTACATTATACAAGTTTCACTTTTTAAATGGAATTACTGAAATAAATCAACTTTTTGGTGATATTCTAATTATTTGACCAGCACCTGTATTTATGAATAAACAAAATGCAACTTGAGTGAACAGAAGAAAACTAAATCAAATCAGTATTTGGTGTGACCACCTTTTGCTCATGGATTTTGTGGGCGGTGTTGAAGCTGCAGGACCCTGAACACCTGTCATAAACTCTCCCAGCATGCCTCTGGCCTCCAGGTTTTCAGTTTTTGGCAGCCTGTCTTCAGCCTTCCTTTGTTGATCTGTGTTATTTCGGGCAGCATGCGAGTGTATCAGAGGATCAACCAGATTATCCAGAATAAGATTTAAACGCAGCGAGCAGATCAGTCTTTTCCAGGTACCGGCGCTCGGTAGATTAACGGTTAGCGAGTCGCGTGGAGACGAGCCAGCTGTGGGAACATCCTCATAATCATCGAGCCAAACACAAACTCACCTTTCCAGTCTCTGACATCACCTGTCCACCAATCAGGTGCTTCATTTAACATCGCAGAGATGGAAAAGTAAACTGTCAGTTTAACTTCATGTTCCCTTATTTAGTTTATAAAAAGTCAGTGTGAACATGAACCGGAACTAAAATTCAACCCTGTATAATTGTTTGCCCTCGGTCTGGACTAAATGAACCGAACTACAAGTGTGAAAGCAGCCTAAGGCGGGTGGCCTTGTGGGTAACCTGTGTGTGCTGGTTTCTTGTGGGAAGCGAGTCTCTCCTGTGCAGCTGTAACGGGTAGTTAAGTTACTTCAGTCAGGCGTAACGTAGCTGTTAAAGCCCAATAGTTGAGGTATTTGCTGTCACAGAAGAGAAATAAAAGCCTTCTGAGGCTTGAACTGCGAGCGGGTCCTGCTGAGTTGGACGTATCGTGTTACTCTGAATGTATTCATATAACTAAAGAGCCGAGAAATGAGCGAACACACGGTTTATGACACATTTCTCTTCCACTTGCTGACAAGCCTCATTGTGAAGCTTCGTCCAGCGCTGAACGTAAAACATGGAAAACTCAGAACATTAAAGCACAGACGAAAATTCAAAATGCGCATTTTAATTTAGTATTTTCAGACTTAAAGGCACAATGTGACGTCTCCAGTTTAAAACATTAAAAACCTCCATGTTTATTAAAAAGTAGTTCTTATGAATCTTTGGAATAAGGCTTCAGCTTTTCCCTTCAGCGTGTCTCTTGACTTTACATTTGTTGCTTTAAATAAACGTATAGACACCAAACATCACTCAGTCACCATCATCATCATCATCAGTCACAGCTCTGAAGGGACAAAACAGCAAGAAAACACAATAATGAAAAACAACACAATTACATTATATTTTTAGAAAAAGGAACAAATCCAGCGTTGCAGTGTAAAAAGGCTTTGAATAGAGGATTAGTAAAAAAAAAATCTATTTCAGCTGTTTTCTTGCCAAGCTGCACTTCATCCTGAATTAAAGCTTCAGTTAAATTCCCAATTACATCAGCGACCATTTTATATCGGTTTCCTCGCTTCGTGTTCACCATGTCAAAGAAAACGAATCTGCACTGAACAGCTCATAAGTTCGTCCAGGAGTCCACATTCTTAGACGGGCTTTTTCCTCCAGGCCTCGCTGCAACAGGGTCTCCCTCCCGGCACCCCAGGGGCTCAACATGGCTGCCATGCTCCGGCTCGGCCAGACGTCTGATCACTCACCGGGCTGAACTCTGACACGTCGTCTCCTGTGGGAGAAAGTAAACGCAGCATTTAAACCAGCAATAAGCAACGTTTTCTGTCCGCTTGGCAAACTGACAGACTGTGAACGCAACATTAAAATGGTGAACTTCTTTCTACCTCCAGCAGCTACAGAGCAACACAATACTTAATGTGGTGTCGTGTTTGTGTCACCTGATGAAGGAGTCCAGTATTCTCTCTCTTAGCTCTGTGTTTGGTCTCCACCAGCTCCTGAGAGAAATATCTGGCTCTTTAGCTGCTAAAAGCTCCACTGTGTTCACCAGCTGCTCTCTGAGTCTGTCTGCTGTTTGCTGCTGAGCAGCAACTCATGGACGGTAGCTTTTTTACAGCTTCTTAGCCGCCAACAGGCCACTAGCAAGCTGCTAACAAGCCACCTGCAAGCCACCAACAGTCCACTAGCAAGCTGCTAACAAGCCACTAACAAGCTACCAACAGTCCACTAGCAAGCTGCTAACAAGCCACTAACAAGCTACCAACAGTCCGATAGCAAGCTGCTAACAAGCCACCTGCAAGCCACCAACAGTCCGATAGCAAGCTGCTAACAAGCCACCTGCAAGCCACCAACAGTCCGATAGCAAGCTGCTAACAAGCCACCTGCAAGCCACCAACAGTCCACTAGCAAGCTGCTAACAAGCCACTAACAAGCTACCAACAAGCCTCTAACAGACCGCTAAGAAGCCACCAACAGTCCGATAGCAAGCTGCTAACAAGCCACCTGCAAGCCACCAACAGTCCGATAGCAAGCTGCTAACAAGCCACTAACAAGCTACCAACAAGCCTCTAACAGACCGCCAAGAAGCCACCAACAGTCCGATAGCAAGCTGCTAACAAGCCACTAACAAGCTACCAACAAGCCTCCAACAGACCACCAAGAAGCCACCAACAGTCCGATAGCAAGCTGCTAACAAGCCACTAACAAGCTACCAACAAGCCTCTAACAGACCACCAAGAAGCCACCAACAGTCCGATAGCAAGCTGCTAACAAGCTACCAACAAGCCTCTAACAGACCGCCAAGAAGCCACCAACAGTCCGATAGCAAGCTGCTAACAAGCCACCTGCAAGCCACCAACAGTCCATTAGCAAGCTGCTAACAAGCCACTAACAAGCTACCAACAAGCCTCTAACAGACCGCTAAGAAGCCACCAACAGTCCGATAGCAAGCTGCTAACAAGCCACCTGCAAGCCACCAACAGTCCACTAGCAAGCTGCTAACAAGCCACTAACAAGCTACCAACAAGCCTCTAACAGACCGCTAAGAAGCCACCAACAGTCCGATAGCAAGCTGCTAACAAGCCACCTGCAAGCCACCAACAGTCCGATAGCAAGCTGCTAACAAGCTACCAACAAGCTACCAACAAGCCTCTAACAGACCGCCAAGAAGCCACCAACAGTCCGATAGCAAGCTGCTAACAAGCCACTAACAAGCTACCAACAAGCCTCCAACAGACCACCAAGAAGCCACCAACAGTCCGATAGCAAGCTGCTAACAAGCCACTAACAAGCTACCAACAAGCCTCTAACAGACCACCAAGAAGCCACCAACAGTCCGATAGCAAGCTGCTAACAAGCTACCAACAAGCCTCTAACAGACCGCTAAGAAGCCACCAACAGTCCGATAGCAAGCTGCTAACAAGCCACCTGCAAGCCACCAACAGTCCGATAGCAAGCTGCTAACAAGCCACTAACAAGCTACCAACAAGCCTCTAACAGACCGCCAAGAAGCCACCAACAGTCCGATAGCAAGCTGCTAACAAGCCACTAACAAGCTACCAACAAGCCTCCAACAGACCACCAAGAAGCCACCAACAGTCCGATAGCAAGCTGCTAACAAGCCACTAACAAGCTACCAACAAGCCTCTAACAGACCGCCAAGAAGCCACCAACAGTCCGATAGCAAGCTGCTAACAAGCCACCTGCAAGCCACCAACAGTCCATTAGCAAGCTGCTAACAAGCCACTAACAAGCTACCAACAAGCCTCTAACAGACCGCTAAGAAGCCACCAACAGTCCGATAGCAAGCTGCTAACAAGCCACCTGCAAGCCACCAACAGTCCACTAGCAAGCTGCTAACAAGCCACCTGCAAGCCACCAACAGTCCACTAGCAAGCTGCTAACAAGCCACTAACAAGCTACCAACAAGCCTCTAACAGACCGCTAAGAAGTCACCAACAGTCTGATAGCAAGCTGCTAACAAGCCACCAACAGTCCACTAGCAAGCTGCTAACAAGCCACTAACAAGCTACCAACAAGCCTCTAAAAGACCGCCAAGAAGCCACCAACAGTCCGATAGCAAGCTGCTAACAAGCCACCTGCAAGCCACCAACAGTCCGATAGCAAGCTGCTAACAAGCCACCAACAGTCCACTAGCAAGCTGCTAACAAGCCACTAACAAGCTACCAACAAGCCTCTAACAGACCACTAAGAAGCCACCAACAGTCCGATAGCAAGCTGCTAACAAGCCACCAACAAGCCTCAAACAGACCGCCAACAGGCCGCCAATAATCCACTTCTGTGTTTTTGTTGTGAAAACATTATAGTGACACAAACAGGTAAACACGGAGGACATGCTATGGATGAGTTTGTATCAACAAGCAGATCAGACAGCAGTTCGGCTTCTTGCTGAAACATCATCAAATATAACATGATGAAAAATAAGAGGTCTGCTTCTCACCTGGACTGTTTCTTCTTCTTTGCTGTCTGTGTTGATCGATGCTGCAGCTGAAACTTCTTCCTGTTTGTCTCCAGAGATTTTCTCTTGAGCTTCTTCCTTCTTTCCCGATGAAGAACTGTCTCCCTCCTCTTCTCCCATGGATCCGTTCTCTCCCACCTTTTTCTCCTCGTCTTCATCTCCGGGGTTGGTCTTCTGATCTTCTTCGTGGGATTTATTTTTCTCGGGACACGTTGAAGGGTCTTTCTCTTCGTCCTTCGCCTCGTCTCTTTTACCTTCCTGCGTGAAAACCTCTCCTCCTCCTTCTTTTCCTTCTTCTCCTCCTTTTCCTTCTCCTCCTATTGTTTTGTCTTCTGGTTCGCTCGGGGAGCTAACAGAGACTTCCCAGCCCTCGTTGGCGACGCTGACCTCATCTCCACTACTGGACGTCCTGTGGCGGCGGGACGGAGGGCGTCGCCGGATGGAGTGGCGGGCTCGGCTCTGGAGAAGGCCGAGACAGACAGGTGAGGTCATTGCATTCAGACATTTCTCATTAACTCATTAAGCTGGACAATAATCATGTTCATCAGAAAATATTTTAATCAGCTATAAGGACAGCAAAAATGTCTACCCACAAAGCCCTCTGTCAACCACTCAATCAGCCAATAGCAGGCCTCCAAAAGTGGCGTGTCACACCTGCATCGGGTATCCCAACCTCACCTAGTCAGGGTTTAACCTCTTCTTCTCTCTCTACCTGAGAGGTAAATGTTCAGATTGATACCACGATCATATCTTTATGGTAAATATGAAGCTAAAACCAGCAGCTGGTTAGCTTAGCTTAGCTTAGCATAAGGACTGGAAACAGGCACATGACGTCCTCGTTTCTACACAGCAGTTTGTAAAGATACAACATGTTAATCAGCATTAGAGCTGCTTCGGACTGAGGCAGGCCAACTGTTCAGCCCTTCCTCTTTATGCTAATGTTAGGAGCCTTGTGTTAAGGTGTTAGCATTTAGCACAAAACACTGCTATGTACAACCTCACTGAGCTGCTAGCACGTCAGCAGGTTGAGATTAACCTTCACCTTTAACATCTCCATAAACAGTGTACTGAATATATGTTTTTTATAGTGGTGGGCCGTTATCGGCGTTAACGTGCTGCGTTAACGTGAAACTCTTATCGGGCGATAAAAAAAATCTCGCCGTTAATCTATTCTCAAAGTTGGGTTGGGAGCTGGGTCTATACTACGCAGCTATGATGACTTTCACCTTGATATCTTAGCGCCGAATCGCACTGTAGGGGGCGAGAACGAGTCTTCGAACCTGTGTGTCTGCCTGCTGTGAAATTACCACATCAAACGTGACGTGCTAACATGGATGCAGCTGTTGCTGCGTTCCATTTACCTCGGAGGTCGGAGCTGGGAATGACGTCACACTCGAGTTGACGGCGTTCCAGTTCCAACCTCGCTCGGCCAGCTGTTTGTTTACAACTAGCCAGGTTAGTTATTGATCACGCGGCTGATTAAAACGCATTGTCAGCGGTATTTCCTCACACTAACTGTAGCAACACGTCCACAGACAGCTGTTGGACAGCACTTTGTGTACGAACATTTCTGAAGCCGCCGGGTTTGCTTCTGGGAAAATTTACTTTTAAGAAGCTTCCTGATGGAAAATTCGACAAGACTAAGGTTGTTTGCACCTTGTGCAATGCGGAATTAGTTTACTGTAGGAGTTCTTCCAGTCTCAAGTAGCCTACCACCTAAACGCAAAGCACATCACACGCTACACACAGGTACATCTTACTGAACATGATTTATTTTCATCACAAATTATCATAGTAGAACAGCTTTCTCAAGCAGTTTGTGATGCATTTTGGAAACAGGAGATGAGCCCCTGGTCTAATGCGCCACCTGGCTGGAAACCCGTTCGCACACATATTCTGATGCCTTCGGCAGAATTCAAATGAGCCATTTAAATCTAGATTAATCTAGATTTAAAACAATAATCTATGCCCACCTCCACGTCCGTGTTCTCAGATTCTAAATCTGATGTATTATTAAATATATACATAGACTGTATATTAGTGGACGTAGTCATGGTGACGTCACCCGTTGGTTTGTGGACCGCCGTTCTGAAGCCTCGAGTTTTTGCTACCAGGAAGCGCCCGGAAGTGACGATACGGCGGAGCTAACGGCCGTGAGCGGGGCTAGCTAGCTAGCTTAGCTAGGTGCAGCTGTAACTCAGGTTAACTGTCATTTTAACAGGCTGATAAGTTTGTCCAGAGAACAACAGTCTGAAAACTAAATGTTCTCACCAGAGAAAGTGAACAGCCGACTCCTAATAAGCTTTTTCAACGGCGCCGGTTAAATTTACACAGCGCCGAGGGTACGAGTCGGCTCTAGCCTGATTGACAGGTCGCCATGGTAACGGCTTGTAAATCATAGATAATCCCGCCCTGAAACATTCTCTGCCTTGTGGTCAATTTTAAAATAAATGGGACCATAATTTACTAAATGAACATCATGCTGTGTTGAAGAAGACTTGAAACTAGCGACTGAGACCATAAACTCATCAGGAAAGTGTTTACTGGGGTAATTATTCAGCTGAGAAGGAGAAACATTTTCCCATTATTTCTAATGGAGCCGGACTTCTTTTTTGCAACCAGAAGAGTCGCCCCCTGCTGGATTTTCAACAGAATGCAGCTTTCAGGGACTTCAGCATCAGCTTCATGTTGTAGACCGGAAGCTTCCTGCTTGTATATATCAGGAAAGCTGCAGAAAGAAACTGCCGCTGACCAGGAGGAGCCTGTGACGATGCACGCACCCGGAGACAGCGGCGTTAAGTAACATGTGCTGTAAAAACACTGAATCCTGCTCTGATAAAAACATGTGCAGAAAACGTATTTAGTTAAATCCTGTATATCCAGAGTCTCTCCTGCACAGCCTCCTCTGGTCTGAGACGCTGCAGTGTTTTCAGTTCGGCAGCTTGTCGCTCCTCAGGTTCATTATTCTTCCAGTAAAGTGGATTAATTTCTAATATCAGCTGCTGAACAGGCTGCCCAGTAACGTAACTAGTTAAGTTTAATATACAGGATTAAGTAAAATAAAGTTTACATCCTGGATTGGAAGACTTCATCTTCTTCATGTTCTCGTAAAGTTGTGTCATGAAATGGACCAATGAGAACACTGGGTTTGATCATGAGGACTGACCTTGTTGACGTTCAACAGGATGGACCCCTCCGCCACAGTGGGAGGGGCTTCAAAGGTGGCGGGGCCTTCCTCTTCAGTTAACGGAGAGACGGTGACGGGGCTGGTGGGGGTCGTCGTGGAAGAGGCCGTAACCGGGGCGGAGGCCGGGGGGAAGGCGGGGGGCAGCAGCCTGAAGCCGGGGCTCTTTGGAGAGGGCAACATGGCCGTGGGGGAGAGAGCGAGGTTGGCCTACAGAGAGAGAGAGAGAGAGAGAGAGAGAGAGATGTCAGCGTGCAGCTCTCCGTCCAGACCAGCAGAGAGCAGCAGAGTCCAACAGAAACCACCTGGACTCACCTGGAGCTTCTCGATCAGAGCGGAGTTCCTCTTGGCTTTGGCAGGTAGAGGAGAGGTGACACCTGGAGGCTGCTGAGACACACACACACTTTCAGGCAGAGCTCAGAGGAAACAACACACCTGTTCGCCGTCGTCAGGTGAGGCTCAGATTATTATTAACGTGGTCTGATGAGACCGGATTTACTTTGTAGATTAAATCCTCTTTGTTTTGTAGAGCAGCTTGTTTATATTTCATGTTCCAAGAACTCTGTGCACATCACCTGGATACGTTTAACCTGGCGTAGTGAGTGAGGGGGTCTGCAACAGGCGGCCCGTGGGCCAAAACTGGGCCGCCAGCAGTTATATCTGGCCATATATCTGGACATCTAATGGCTTTAAAATAAAAAAAAAATCCAGACGCCACACCTGCTTGCCACAGTAAAGGATGCTCTCAGAGTTCTGCTGTCCAACTCTCGCGATGGTCATTGAAGCAAACCAAGTTACAACATGAAGAAACTCTACTTTTATTTTTACCCACTTGTAAACAATCAGGAGCCGAGGCTGATAAAAACATTTGGAATGGGGCCCAGACGGGAGCAGGGCTTTAAAGACCGGGCTTAACTTAGACTCGCCCCCTCTGGCTCCGCCATAGTTGACAGTATTCTTACATTTGCATCCAGAAACAAACTGATGACTTCAGCTGGCGGTCCCTGAACTCACCACATTCTAAGACCCAGTTAGCGTGAGTGTGAACTGTTAGGTAAGTGTGCCGCGCTGAGCTCTGATTGGTTGCCTCCAGTGCGTGGTGGGCGTGTGTCTCACCTCCTGGTCGTCTCCGTGTGTTTTGGGCAGCTGTAAGGTGCGAGGAGGGCGTCGCCTGACCGGCTTCTCCTGGTGAACAAACAACGATCACAGTATTAATCCACCAAAATGTCTCAGAAGCAGAGTGTTAGTCTGAGTTTAGTCTTCAACACTCGCCTCACTTTAAGTCACGTTTAGTCGGCTTCTGTCTTTTTAGTTTGAAAGATGAAGCTGAATGAAATGTCTAAAATGAGATGAGACTGAATCCACCAGCTTTCAGGCTGAAAGACCTCAAATGACACGATTGATTATTTTGAACATGTAAAAAAGAAGAAATAGATGAGCGACAGAACTTGGAGCACATTTTACTTAATGACTTAAACACCTCTATTTATCTATGTACGAAGGGAGGTAAGAAGTCAAACTTTATTTGCTCCTATTTCTTTATTTACTAAATACATCTACTTATAATAAATCAACAGAATTTATAAATCTATAAAAAATAGTAAATCTAAACAAGAAGATTCCCCTGTTAAAAAGTTTTATTTTTACAGAAATTCAATATATCATGTTACAGATTTTTTTAGTTTTTTCAACATTATGTGTTAATGCCATTAAAATGCCCAAAAAATACTTTAATTAAAATATTAACTGTTAAAAAAAGGTTGTAATCTGTAAATTCATATAATGAGAAGTTAGTTTTTAACAGGATTATTCCACTGCTTAATTACCTTGAATGTTAAATTACATTGAATTATATGTAAAAAGACAAAAAAAAAAAAAAATGTAAGAATAATAAATTAAGACAACTTTCTGTTTTCTTTACAGTGAAACTTCAAATTTAAGGAAAATAAATATTAAAAAAATAAATCGCTTACAGACATTCACACAAACAAGTCTATATATTTACACATAAGTACCTTCTGATTTACAAATCAGTCAGTGAGAACTGCTGCTGGTTTGTAGAACGCTCCTTCATCTCTGTACCTCTAGAGAATAATTTATTTAAACGTCTTTTTAAAATGGAGCATTATCTTCGCCATGAACAGAAACCTTTCCTGGTTGCTTGAATGCTGGGAGTCAACATGTGACTTTCCCCTTTAAGATGATGATGATGAAGAAGAATTGAGCTTTGCAGAGACGAGGTCAGGTCACATGTTTTTAATTTAAACAACTGAGCCAGACTTGAAACGAATGAGGTCTCCGGACGGATCAATCGACACCTGTTATAGAGACGGTCAGCAGATCCCGTGCGTCCAGCTGTCTGATGATCCGTCCACGGCTGCGGGGACACGTGGAGTCATATACAGCAGCTGTTTATCATTTCTGCATTAGAATAGTTAAAGCATTCATTTATTTAAATCCGTGACCCTGTGACCCTGTTTCTGTAACACGGTTTGAATTTGATGCAAAGTACCAGAGAACTTAAACAAGCCGCCGCAAATAAAAAGCACCAAAACCAACCCTGTTGAAAAGGAGTCATGACGCCAAAGAGACACATTAGGGCAGCAGGATTATCAGTTATTCTGCCCATTATTTTCCAGATTAATCGATTAGCTGTTCAAATGGTGAAGAATGTAGTGTTTCCCAAATACGGAAGCTCTAAGAGGCCAAACATTCATACAGATTATTTACTCCGTTTTCCCGAGATAACGAGTTAATTTAACCCGTTTTCTCGAGATCTCGAGTTACTTATGTCGTTGTCTTGAAATAACAAGTGTTTTTTTCCCGAGATAACGGGATCATTTTCTTGACATAACGAGAAAACAATAACGAGCGTCAAAGCTGATTTAATTTGAAACGCAGTGGATAAGAAAGTCATCAGGCGTACAGACACAGCGGCAGCAGAGCAAGAGGCGGCGCCGTCACGGTGGAACCCGGTGAGGGTTAAGTCAGCTCCAAACTCCTGTAACGTTAGCTGATGACAGCGACGTTACTGTGAGTGCGAGCAATAAAACTTTTGCAAGTAAAAAGACAGTAATTTATCAACACACCTGTCTGTGAGGTAACGTTAAACATGTAGAAAGGGTTCATTTAATCATCTCTGTCCTCACAGCTAACGTTAGCTTAGCATTAGACACAGGTTTTTGTTTTTTTTTGTTTTTGTTTGCATTAGCCAAATGTTAAAAACAAGCTGAACAGAAAGCTGTCTGTCTGCAGCACAGACTGGTCTGTAGAGACAAAGCAGCCGCTCGTCCTTCTACCTGGTAACGTTACCTGCAGCCAGCGAGAGAGGAGGAGGAGGAGGAAGAGGAGGAGGAGGATGGACTGATACAGGCTGATGATATTCTCTTTAAATTAACAACCGGGCGGTTAATATGTACACTTCAATATATGTTTATTTATCACAAGTCATATGTCATCTCAATATATATCAGAGCATCCATGGGTCAGTAACAGCTGCTCCTGCCAGACAGTAAAGTGGACTAAACTTTACAGTGTAGTGATGTTAACACAGCATGTTGTTAGTGAACACTCCAGCCGGTCAGTTTGTGGTTGTCATGGTAATGATACGTCCGACTATGAACCACACCCCCCATTCTCTGTTTGAGAAAGAGCGTTAAAACTGGCTGGAGGGGGGGGGGGGTTAATAGTCCCAAGCTTCACCGAATGAGCTGACTGGGTACAAATGAATTATGTCATTATCTCGGGAAAATAACATTTGTTATTTTAAGATAACGACAAAATTAACTCGAGATCTCGAGAAAAACTGAGTAAATAAAATATATGAACGTTTGGCCTCTTAGGGCTTCCGTACCCAGAGACCAGGATGACGTTCTCAAACGTCTGGTTTTGTCCACAAGACAAATATATTGAGTTTACTGTCACTGAGGAGGAAAGAAACCAGACATATTCACAGTTGAGAAGCTGGAATCAGAGAATTTGGACTTCAATCAAAATAGTTACCGATTAATTTAAGAGTTGACGACTAAGCGATTAATTGACTTCTTGTTGCAGCTCTACTCCACAGACGTACTGGCCCTCAGTGTCAGTCTGTGTCACGGCCTCATTAATAAGGTATTAGATTTACTTTATGTTCCTCATTAATGTGCACGCGTCTTCTACAGAAATAGATTTCACACGTTATCTAAGAAAAGAGCCGCACGTCACGCAGCTGCAGCTTCAGAGCGCTGACGCACCTTCTCTCAGTTTGAGCACTGCTGGTTACTGTGTCCACGCTCTCGCTGCTGGTCTGCGTTCTGCGTCTGGTTCCTGACACGCTGTGGCCTCCAAACCGCATAAACCAGCCAGGAAAGAAGTTAAAGCTTCTTCCTGAAGTCGACTGACTGAATTTATTGGAGTTCACAGGGAACCAGAAGTTAATCCTGAAATAGTTTGTCGTGAACAGTCAGTAGTTTTACACCCACTTCTCCTGACTTTGCCTCATTTCCTGTTTCTCTTCTTCTTCACACAGCGTGGTGGATCACTCACATGTGACCGAGACACGTTTTACAGTTTGACAAAGAAAATGTGATGAAGAACATTTAACGAAACACAAACACCATCTGATTCGGCTCGAGTGCAATTTAAAGGACCACTGCTGTGTTTCTCATGTTTTACTCCTGCGTTACTTTACTTTCCATGTCGGTGCATTCGGGGACGCTCAGACAGCTCAGCGTTTACAGACAGATTTGACAAGTCATAACCAGGGATACACACATCCGACTTTATAAACTGTGATGTTCATTTAACCTCCCATCAAAGGATTCGTGCAGTTACCTTCAGATCAGACAATAAAGAAGAAATAAAGAAAGAGAGACGGCCAGCAAAAGCCCGAACAAAAAGAAAATACTTTATTAATGGAAAAACACATGTAATATATAGAAAAGGCCGTTACTTACCGCAGTCTGTTGTGGACACTGCACACATTTTATTGTGACCGTCATTCAGAAATCTACATAATATATAAACTTAGGATTCTGTTACGGCCAAAAACGTCATCACGATAGAAACATTTCACATCATTCGAAGTCGATAATTATCAGGATAAATGTCAAATCGTTATTTCTTTCAAGCTTAAAGGCTGATTTTTGACAGCAGACGGTTGATTATTGGGTGAAACGTTTCTTTACGCTCAGAATGTGGATCACTTAACAAATCTGAGGCAGAACATTCAAAACTTTTGTGATGAAACAAAAAAACAAAAAAATTTCAGCCCCTTTTCCTCAACAAAATAAATATTTTAATAGAAAACTTAAGTGCTAATTTGTTAATGATTCTAATTAATTAATAAATATTTATTTACAATATATATATATTACAATATTGAATATTATTATATTGTTATTGGGGGAAATGATATTGTGATAATTATCGTTATTGTTTTATTGCCCAGCCCTAGATTCTGTAGTGTAAACTGGAGGGAAGCGAAACCACCAGTGAATTCAGTGACTGGAAAATGTAAAACGATCGAGTAGATGCAGACGTCTGCGGACGGTTTTGTGCAGACGGACTTGTGTGTCTCGGTCCTGAGATGTGACCACAGACAAAAGGTGATTTCCTCTGTGGATGATGATGCTCAGCCGCCAGAGCCCGCCCACTTTGTAGAGATCTGCTCCTCTGCCTGCCATTTCATTTTTTATCTCTTATACTTTTATTTAATTTTTGACTCCTTGGTCTCTGAAAGTCAGGACGAGCTATTGTAAAATCAGTAAGCAGCTGATCTCCTGCGGCCACCTGTCTGTGCTCTGGACGTGCGTCTGATGTCCGGACATTAAACTCACCGTGTCGTTCCCAGCGGCATCGTGCGGTGGAGCCGCGCATTTGAATCTTCCTGCGAGTTCAGCCACAGAGCCCCGGGGCGGAGCCTCCCCCTGAGGGCGGGAAAAGGACAGAAGGTTTCATTAATCAAAGGTGTCCAGTGTTTGTGCAGCAGGCTGATGTGCAGGCGCCTCCAAAAAAAGAGAATATCATGGTTTTTTCACGTGTAATGAATCTAGAATATATTAAAGTTTCCAAAGGTGAAACTTTAATATATTTTAGATTCATTGCACATGAAAAACCTCAGGCCTTTTCTATTTTTTAAGTGTAGGAGAAGCTTTGGAGCAGCTGTAGTGACGAGGTTTAAAAGAAATAAATGTGCTGATGCTGCCTGTCCCGCCCCGGGTGTCGCAGGGCACTTCCTGTCTGTGGCGGCGAGGCGGCAGCGCCGTGACCCTGTTAGGGTGGAAAAGTGACCGTTGTTGTCAGGAAGGCAGCTGCTCATTAGGGAGGCAGCTCTGAGGCAACATGCCACACGTGTTTCTGACCTGCTGGCGGTTTGTAACGCTCACTGTGCGTCGGCTGCTTTGTACTGAACGCAAATACATTTGGGAGAATCCACCTTTCATCGTGTGATCGGGTTACCCGTGTGCACTGGTGAACACTAGTGTTAAAGCTCTGTGATGTAAAAGAGCCCAAACATGTTCCAGATCAGTTTCATCTCTGTGTGTCCGCACAGAAGTAGGACTGTTCATGTTTACGGTTTTATCTATTTATTTTATTTTAATTCTTAATATTTTATTAGAACACACACGGTACTGTTTCATTTATTTATTTTATTTTAATATATATTTATTTTTTAACACACGCGTACTGTTTCTTTTTTAATTTTTTTAATTTTTAATATTTTATTACAACACACACGTTACTGTTTCATTTATTTTTTTATTTTAATTTTTAATATATTTTTATTTCTTTAACAAACACATGTAACTGTTTCATTTTTTTATTTTATTTTAATATATATTTATTTTTTAACACACGCGTACTGTTTCTTTTTTAATTTTTTTATTTTTAATATTTTATTACAACACACACGTTAGTTTCATTTATTTTTTTTATTTTAATTTTTAATATATTTTTATTTCTTTAACAAACACATGTAACTGTTTCATTTATTTATTTTATTTTAATATATATTTATTTTTTAACACATACACGCGTACCGTTTCATTTATTTTTTTAAATTTAATTTTTAATATATTTTTAATTTTTTTTAACACGTTACTGTTTCATTTATTTATTTTATTTACATTTTATGTATATATTTTATATTCTATTTATCTGAAGCGGCCCCTGTGGCTCAGGAGTAGAGCGTCCGTCCACTAACTGGTTCGATGCCCGGTTTCTCCCCAATTTGCACCGATCAGTGTGTAAATGTGTGAATGAATGAATGTTATTTCCTCTCTGATGTGCGGTTGGTTTCCGCCATCAGTGTGTGAATGTGATGTATAAAAGTGGTTTCAAAGACTAGAAAGGTGCTACACAAATACAGAGCATTTGCATACTACCACAAATAACTAACGTGATGCACAGGGCAGGCAGACTGAATGATGACGTTAGTCTGCTAATATTCAGCCTTTTCATTGGACCTGTCAGAGAGGGGAGAGGCTCTGAACGTGCACAAAGTTTTAAACATTTGTTTATAAACTAATTTAAACTAATAATTAATTTATCATTGACTCCTGTAAATCGATGCCACGTTTAAAGAGGTTGCTTCCCCAAACAAAGAAGCAAAAGAGGAGACACAGAAGGCTTCAAAGCCCTTTTCAGCTGCTGCATTATATTCTGTTTATATTTTGAATTTTCACGTTTCCGTTTTCCTAAGTAAAAACATTTCCACCATAAATTAATGCATAAACGCCAGAAATTGGTGCAAAAAAATCACCAGAATGCAGGAAAAGTGTTTAATGCTCAGACGTTTCTACTTTAAAACTCTGAACGTGGCTGCTGAAATTTCAAAACAAAATTCCTGCTGATTAAAGAGACCATGATGCCTGAACCGACCAATCACAGCCTGGATGGAGCGAGACATTAAAAAAGGTTGACGTTCATCAAGAGACAGGGTGAGAAGCTCGGCCATCCGTGAGGAGCTCAGAGTAGAGCCGCTGCTCCTTTGCGTTGAAAGGAGCCAGTTGAGGTGGTTTGGGCATCTGGTAAGGATGCCTCCTGGACGCCTCCCAAGGGAGGTGTTCCAGGCACGTCCAGCTGGGAGGAGGCCTCGGGGAAGACCCAGGATAAGGTGGAGAGATTATATCTCCACGCTGGCCTGGGAACGCCTCGAGATCCCCAGTCAGAGCTGGCTAATGTGGCTCGGGAAAGGGAAGTTTGGGGTCCCCTGCTGGAGCTGCTGCCCCCGCGACCCTACCCCGGATAAGCGGATGAAGATGGATGGATGGATGGACGTTCATCACTGAAAGTTTCTAAATGTTGAACTCATTATGCACGAATGGTTGAATATTAGTGACTAGCTAGCACTTAGCATTAGCAAATCAGAGACGAACCACCATGTAGAGCGTTTTTCTTGCACAATAATTTAATAAAGTGACAAAACCTACAAACACTAAACTGGGATTAATATCATACTAGTGGTATGATATTACATGAATATACTAACATTATATAATGAATATATTAATACTAAACCAACATTATACTATATAAGCATTTTACTAAAGTCATCGGGGTCAGAGTATCTAATAAACTAGACAAACTAACATTATGATACTAGTTAGCAAAACCTGCTACATTAGCCGTCTCATATTGCTAAGCATTTCCTGCATTTTAATTAGCTGTATGTTGACGTTACCCTGTAGATGGAAATTGCGTCACAGCAGCCTGTGGTGTACCTGCTGATAGCAGCGGAGGTAGCCGCAGCAGAACATGATGTTGTTAGCCTAGCTCGCTATCAGAGCATCTCTACTGCTGCCGCTGCCAGCTGTCTGTGTAGTTACTGGGTACAACAGAGTCCCAGCCCCTCACTGGCTTCCCACCAAATAAATCTATATGTGATGTAAAGCAGACAGTTTTGTTCGTTTGCTGTCAGTCCAAAGCTGTTGTATCAGCGCAAACCCGGGAGGGACAGTACAAGTCTATTAAAGGGCCGGACACGCACAGCTGTTGACGTGCGGGTTGATCCACATCCGTTCAGGCTGAAGGTCTCGCATAGCTGACATTCAACAGATAATGAAATCACATCGCCTGGTGAACACACACACACACACATGGTTGTGTTTCTGTCACTTCAGAGGACATTACATTGACTTACATTCATTTCCAAGAGGCTTACTTTAACCCTATAGGGGACTTTTATAATGTTAATAATGTTTTACCTGTGCACCATGAAATGCCTTTCCTTATCCTTACAGTAACCTCACCCGACCTTACCCCTAACCTAACCTAACCTAACATAACTCTAACGGGTGGTGATGGTGCAATGGATAAGACCTTTCGTGTGAGAGACCCGGGTTCAATCCCCCACTGTGACCCATCCACCATTGTGTCCCTGAGCAAGACACTTAACCCCTCGTTGCTCCAGAGGCGTGCGACCTCTGGCATATGTAGCAATTGTAAGTTGCTTTGGATAAAAGCGTCAGCTAAATGAATAAATGTGATGTAAAAGTAACCTTATCCCAACCAAACGTTGGCCAAATGTTACCTTAACGTTACCTTAACCTTAACCTAACGTTAAACCAAGTCTCTAACCTAAGTTTTTAAAAATCAGAGAGCAGTCGTCACAATGTGACAGTGTTTACAGAGGCGTGTTCCCACAACATGAGTAATACCCGTCCACACACACACTTGGTCTTTGGCCACAGCGTGTAGTCGACTGAAGGCAGAAAGTGATGAGAAAAACAACCGTTAAACCGCTTCCTCTTTCTGTGTGTGCTCATTGTTGAAACTAAGAATAGCTGCTGTTCAGCCCGTTTGATATAAAATTATAAAACAACATGAGAGTTTCAGTTTCTGTACTTTCAGCATGTCTTCGGATCAGTTTCTAGTTTTAAGGTTTATTTTTAACAGCCATATTCTTTAGTGAGGCTTCGGCATAATGATGCTGAAACCCTCCAGGTAGGCTCCTGCCCTGCTGGCTGTTATTGCTCAGGCTGAGGGTAAAACAAAAAACTAACATTTCTCTTTGGGCTTTCCAGAGCTCTCACGCACATCTCTATTTTCTGTTTAAAATGTTCAACATCAGGACGGAAGTCTGACTAATGTGTGATATTTTTATGTCATTCTCGATGTGTTTATACGTATATATATATATATATTTGCAGATATGTATGTATGACAAAACTGCTGCCCTTCTAGAGGGTTGAGGCTGGGAAGTAGGACAGCGGTTTTTAGCCTGACGTTTGCATCCGGCCTGTTCAACTGGAGGCCTGCGGGCCACATCCTGGCCCAGAAGCAGCGTCTGAGTGGCCCCTCACACACAGATCTGATAAATGACAGTATATCATGTGTGGAAGCAGCCAGTGAGCTAACTAACGTCAAGCGAGTGAGCCGTCTCTTCTTTGCAGCGTTGATCTGGCAGCATGTTTACGGATGTAGACAAGTTTGCTCACGTGACTTCTGACCACGCTTAGTAGCGTTTCAAAGGCTTCTGGCTATTGACAGTCACATGAAGGGAAGCGCTCCTCTGAAAACACGTCTCTGTAAACCCTGAAACGAAACCCGTGACTTTAACCCTGCCTGCACTGCTACTACTTGTTTATTTTTCCACCATCTCCAAACACCAAACCGCTTAATTTGCAACGAATCAGTTCGTAATAATATCCACAGACACCACATTGAGAAGCACCAAACTTTCCTGAGGGATCGTCGAACGGTTGGAGCCGTATAAAGTCAGGCTGCATATTTTTTACTACATTTATATGCATTAGTTTAAAATGAGTCATAAACAAAAGCTAAAACGGTTTTAAACAGGCTGCTGAAGACGCCCGGCCCATCCACATGCTCTGATTTTAAAATCTGGCCTAATTGAATTTGTAATGGACGTACATCAACCAGCGCTACAAGACGCTGTCCGTCCCTGAGCCTACATGGAAAACAATCACCGCCGTGTCTCACGGTAAAATCAACGACCGCCGTTTTGGATGAACAAATACGCTGCATCTTGTTTCCCTCATGATTCGAGCTTGGAACAAACCAAAATCCCAGAGTGAACAAAACGGGTATCAAAATGGCTGCAAAGCGTCCAAATGACATCCAACACGACACTAAAGGCCTCATCGCACCGGAAAGTGGTCCAGCGAAAAGAATATGCGCCTCTTCCCAAAACATTTTTTTCCTGAGTCTTGCTAACTTGCTGGCTAGCAAGTTAGCTGTTAGCTGTTAGCTATAAGTAATGCTAGTCTGCCACAGTGTTTCCTGCAGATGCTCTCTGCGTCTCTCCATCTGACGCTTCGTACAAGTTAAAGTTATTGAAGAGGGAAAATGAAGCTTGCCAGCGGTCAGTTCTCAGAATCTTCCCCCAAATCGTTGGTGCAGATTTGTGGGTCAAAGGTCAACTGAAATGATCTGAAACTGCTGATTATTTAATCGTGTTCACTATTCATTTGTCAAATACGTCGGCCTGCTTCCAAACTGACTTCGGAGTTGTTGCTCCCAGTGTTTATGCTAAGCTAGGCTATCTCTGCACCGGACACAAAGACAAAACTGAAGTCAGTCTTCTCAGAAAACGAGAATTGACCTGAACGCCGCAGTGAAAGAAAGCTCTCGTATCTTTTTCAATAACTTTAGGAAGAAAATGTAAAATCTGCCAACACAGTAAGTCTTCCTGGTCGTGAACCTGCAGATTCTCACCGCAGACTTTAACGAGCGCACTGTGACCTGCAGTAACACACAGCATGTTGCTCTGCAGACCATTTCACTGTAAACTCCAGATAAACATCACGCACCTCAGTCAGTTAGAATAAGTAACAAAAGGGTTTTTAGTCTCACTGTCAAAACAAGTTCACCGATGTGTTTTTGCAGGCGTGCATGTGTCAGATCATTTGCATTTTATCTCCACGTGTCTCAGACGTTTGTCGCAGTGAGAAATGTCCTCTGATCCACAAATATGTGGTGCGTTGAGGGGCTGTTGGAAAACTCCGACATCCTAGCTTTCTATGGCGTTCACGTGGAATTTAAAAGAGGGAAAGGCGACCGCGTGGTACGTCTGATGTCTCGTCAGCACACTGAAGCACTGAAGCAAATTTAAATCACTCTGCAGAAATTTTATGTTGCATCTCATTAAACTGCAAAATTTCTAAGATCAAGTGTAAAAATGCGGCTCTAATAAAACGACTGACGACCCCTCAAACACCATGACGACCGCTCTGCCAAATCTAGTCCAAGTCACGGCAAAAACAAAAATAATTCAAGAAATCAGAAATGTTTTTGGAGGCCTTTGAGCGGCTTCACCAAACTGTTCACTCCTCTTCGCGTTCGGCTTCAAACTGATCCAACAGAAAACAAAGTAAACACACAGCCGAGAGTTAAAAGTTTTACCTCCATCCTGCTCGTCGTCTCACGTCGGACTCGTTTATGTCGAGTATGTGTGAGCGGCAGTCGGCCTGCAGGTTAAATATAGAACCAGAGTCAGAGAGAGAGAGAGAGAGAGAGTCATGTTCTGTCACATGGTCTCTCTCTCTGCTGTTTGCTCAACAGCTTCATTTTGGTCAAAAGATGTGATTTTAATTTAAATTAATGTTCACACCCGCTCAGAAACCGGCCGGAGTGAGGAGGGTGAGAATAAAAGTGTCAGCAGGAAATGAGCTGCATTACTTACAGCTGCACGAGGAAGTGAGCGGTAAACAAAGTAGTAAACAAACTGTTTGCAGCTTTGTGAGGCCGCTGTGAGCTAAACGCTAACGCGCTCACAGTGACAGTGCTGGCGTGCTGGTGCATAGCACACACCTGTCAAGTTTTGGATTTGAAAATAAGGGAAATTTTCCGGCCCCCACCGGGAGCAGCTCCACCCCCCCAACCAAACTCCAGTACCCCTTATTTTAAGACAGGTGTTTCAGCCTAAAAGAAAACACAAAGGCTATATATGAAGAGCATTTATTTAAATGCTTATTTGCTTATTTTCTGTTTATTTAACTTTGCTTCTCTTTACATTTACATTTTATTTTCATTCCTCACATTCTTTTCATTTCATGTTGCTTTTCTTTTAAAGTTTTTCTTTTAATTTCACATAACTTTTCTTTACTCTTTTAGTGAGTTATTGTACAAATTTGTTGCAGACTTTGCTTCTTAAAGACTGTTTTGGAAGGAGTGTATTTGTGGGCGGGTCCAGAGTGGTTCATTTTACAGGAGAGTAGAGCGCAAACAGTGCGGTTAACGTCTACCTGCAGGTGGCCGTTATCGCGAGGCTGGTGACAGAGCTCAGACTGGGTATAGGTGTGTTCGAGACGACGGCGGCTGACTTTCGCCGACTTGATAGTCTAACGTGAGCTGCAGGTGACTACTATAAAAATGGCGCCGTAAAGTCGGACACATTCTACCTGCGTGAGCTCACTGTGAGCTGAGGTCAATGACTGATCTCGCGGCAATTGCAAAGAAAAATTCCGCGAGACCGGGCGATAGTGTGGTTCCAACTTTGTGCAGCCTGAAAAGAGCAACTGCGGCCGCCGGACTCGGCGCCTGCAGCTGCGGCCCTGCTCCCTGGAGTTTAATGTCATGTGATCTGGTGACGTTTTGCAGCGCCGGCTAAAGTCGGCCACGATTTTTAACCAGCATGCCTTATTTTAAGTCCAATATGCATCACGTTAAGTCAGCCCATGGCAGGTTTCTTGTTTTTTTTACTCCACCTCCCCGGGGGATTATTATTTTTTAATAACGCAGGTTAAAATACGGGAGATTTACGGGAAAATACTAATACGGGAGGTCGGCGGGAAAGAAGGGTAAAATACGGGACTTTCCCGGCCAAAACTTGATACTTGACAGGTATGCTAGCAGGTGCTATGCTGCGTTCAATTTGACAGGGGAAGTCTGGAATTCCTCAGTTCCATGTCAGAAATGTCAACTGAAACGCCGCCTGAAGTCGGATCTTCGACTCAGAAAGTTGGAAGAACCTCATGAACCCCGACCTCAAAGTCAAAGACGGCTGCTCCGGCGTCAGCAGCAGTGAAAGCTGTAGTATCAAACTGTTTACGGGGCCTCTGTCTTTATTTGTCAGCCCCTCCGGGATCCTGTTTTGCTGCAGCTTTTCTAAAAGGGTTGCGATGAAAGTTGTGATGTTCTTGACATAGATGAAATTGTGGGAATAAGTGAGAACTGATATTTTGACCTTTAGAATTATAGTTGACTCATTAAACAGCCCGTCCAGGACTTGGCGGGCCTGACCCTGACCCAGACCCTGACCCAGACCCTGACCCTGCATATCTAATCCAGCTGACCTTGATTCTGTCCTGCAGCTGACTCTCACGGCGTCTCGTCTGTCGGCCTCCACATGTTTCTGACGTTCTCTCCGTTTGTTTCGGCAAAGTGTTCCTGGCCTGAGGCGTCCATCTTGGTTTTCTGACGCCGTCAACTTGTGTGACGTCAATCCCAGCTCCGACCTCCGACTTCTAAGGTAAATGGACCCCAGCATGATGTTCACCATGGTCACCATCTATCAGATTAATCAGACTTGGCCAGCTGCAGAACATCCCTTATATGATTTATGATTTTATTGACAGACATGATTGTTGAAAGTTTTCTAAACTGTTGTGTTTTAAATGTTTGATGTGTGTCATTTATTTCCCCTTTCGTGTTTATGAAAATCAGACTTGAGTCTTGCTGCAGACGGATGATTCATCGCGGTCAGCATCACGTTAGCCTTCTGCTGTGTTCTAAAATTGTTCATTACTGCATGACATGTAAATAGAAAGGAAAACATTGCTGTTGCACGACTCAAAGTGTTTTCAATAAAAACGTAGACTGTGGATCTGCAGCACGTTTATGAAGGTTAACTTTCATAGAAAATAAAGAAAAGACAATAAGTATTAAAGACAGCAGCAATATTAGCAGGATGGTTTGTAAAATGATTATTGAAAATGTGATTTATGATGAGAAGTGCATTCAAATGCACAAAGAATTGGTTGGATTTAAGTTTCGATACCAACAAACACCAAGAGTTTGATTTGAATCTCTGATAGAAAGTTTTCCAGCTCGGCCGTTAGCAGCTTTTATCACACCGCTCGGGTGTTTCTGTTATTTTGTCCACCCCCGTGTCTGTGTAGGTGGTCTCTCTGTGTTTTTTCAGCTCTGATGTTTGGATGAAGAGGAACCTGCAGCCGGTGGTTGCTGCAGGATGTCTCCTGCGCCCTGAAGGGAAGTTGAGTCACTCGAGCAGAGACGTTTTTTTTTTCTCTCATTTCTCCTTTTGTGTTTCTTCACTTCTTCTGCATGTTGACCAACTAACTGCTGGTTGCATAAGGAGACAGTCTGAAACTAACAGTTCTGGTGAAATTCAAGGCACCGGAGAAACACGCTGCCACAAAAACGACTGATTTTTAAATGAGGTTTTGAACGGAGGTCGCCTGTTTCCTCTCGAAGGCGGCAAACAGTTTTTTAAAAGATTCTTGCTGATGAAACAGTCAAAGAAAATGGTGAAATCATCTTCTCTCCTTTTCAGGTGTGTCTCAGCTTATCTGCTGACCAATCAGTGTTGGTGTGTTGTCAAGCAGCACAGGATGTGGTGGGAGGAGGAGTGAAGCACACAGGAAGAAACGCTGCGTTATGAAGGAGGAGACCTTATAAGGTGAAATTAGCGCGAGCAGAAAAATGTAGCGCTACGTCACAGCTTCTGTCAATAACAGAGACGTTTCAGGCGACTGCAGAAACACAAAGACTTGAGGCCGGTTTGATATTCGACCAGAAATGACTTGGCGTCCTCCTCAAGCACCGAAGAGTAAAATCAGCCCTTCATCTTCATCAATCGGCTAAAAGCAGGAGGCAGAACTTTCAGCTCAGAGATTAGAAACCATCCATTTTATTTATTTATTTATTGAAGTCAGGTTTGAGAGTCATGGATCAATAACTTTGTCTTTTTTGAATGAATTAAATTGCACATAAAGACTCGTTTAAACGTCTCGATTTGGGACTTTGGGGCTCGTTGGTCTCGACTCAAGACTTGTTTGGATTTTAGATTAATTACAATTTATTGCCCTGAACTGATTTTTTTGACTGTTCCCATTAT
Source organism: Lepomis macrochirus (assembly GCA_024633595.2). Taxonomy (NCBI): domain Eukaryota; kingdom Metazoa; phylum Chordata; class Actinopteri; order Centrarchiformes; family Centrarchidae; genus Lepomis; species Lepomis macrochirus. Next base: position 2,226,030 of record JALXJV020000021.1, read on the forward strand.
TTGTTTAAATGTGGCCCAAATCAGACTCCAGGAAAAACACGACGTCACGTGCAGCACGCTGTCGTGGTGACCTACAGGGGTCAGCTCACCCTCCCTGCTGTCGTTTCCCTCTCGGTTGTGTTTCTGGCGCTGTACAGTGCGCAGAGGCCCCACAGCTCCCGACACGTAGCAGGCAGGTCCGGACTCATTTCAAACAATCCGACCGGCGTCTGATTCAGACCACGTGTGAAAGTGGCCCAAATCTGAACTGGAACAGATCAGATTCCATGTGGCTTGTTTAGAAACCAGATGTGGGTCACTGGCCTGCAGTCTGAACACAGCCTGGGATGTGAAACTGAGCTCAGACCAGTTTTGTGATGAATGAATCTGAGGTGATTTAATCCAACGATTAAAGCACAACGTTTTCAGGTTCAAACCGATCATGGTCAGATTAAGGTGGACTTTAAGGTGGTATTATCAGTACTTTTAAAAACAGACCAGAGATCAGGCCTGACAGTTTCCCAGCTCTGTGCTGCCACCTGGTGTTTAAATGTCTGCCTCTCTCTCTTTCCCAGGCAGCTGACAGGTCAGTGAACGCACCACCTACAGTCAATATTGTCCAAGTCAACAGTTCTGACTAATCTGGAGGGTTAATTATTTTTGTCAATATTAGTTCATGTCAGACAACACGGAGGACGGTGTTTTATTTTATTTAACAATCTTCTGTCTTTTATCTGCAGTTTAAAGAGCTCATTTTCTGCTCATCTTCAGATTCCTCATCTTATTCAGAGGTCGTCCCTGAACAGGGTCACATGGTTATATTTCTGTCAGACTGCTCATTGCTGCAGCTCCTCTTTTCACCCTGTGTTGAAGGCTTCGTTTTAGCTATGGAGTGATACATCTCATCTCTAAATGATCTTTGTTGGGAGCTGCACACGCTTCAGTTCCTAGTTAAGGACTACTAGCCAATCAGAAGCAGAGGTAGGGCGGGTCAGCGAGAAGCCGGTAAACCGCTCGGGTTCAGCTGCACGTGTTGCCGACCAGCTTGGCAACATGGACTGGAGCAAGAGTTTCAGAGCGGTGAGTTATTAATCTGTAACAAAAGGATCTTTCATCCATAAAGTTTTAACCGAGCTCTGTCTCTACATCACAGTAACAGCTTTATGTCCACTGACTGCCTGGAGGGTAGCTAGTGTTTGGAAGGGAGAGGAGAGCTGTGTGCTGCAGCTCGCTGTTTCTGAGGGCGTGTCGGAGCAGCCGCTCGCCGAGCGTTTAGCTTTCATCCCTGTGACGTCACAGGATACCACCTCTTTAAAAAGACTGAAGGCAGTAAAGATGGTCTGTGAAGGTCCTCAGTCATCCAGGTCATAAAGATAATATGATAGTAATTAACGAAATCAAGGGAAACTGATGATTCTTCTTCAGTTCTGACTGACTGGCAGCTGTTTAACCTCTGTGGGGTCGTTACCAAGGTGATGGATGCCGCTTGGTTCGTTAGTGCTCCCCGGATGGACTCACCTGAGGCCAAGTGAACAACCACTGATGGTCAGGTGAGGCCAAGTGTCGTGTTTCCATCAGCATTCTTTAATTCGCGTTTTGACGTATCGAATTAGAAAAGTTTGATGGAAACGGCAAAATTCCTCAATGTACAAAAAAAGTTTTTTACCCTGGTTTGTGGTTGGTTTTGCCGTTAATGTGCTAAACGGGAGATGGAAACACCGAATAAATTCTGACACAGTGATCATTCCCTTCACGACTGATCAGCTGTTTCCGCTGTCGGTGTCCTCCCGAATATTTCCATAACTATCATAAACATGGCTGGTGGCAACTTGAAACACATTTCTGAAAACCTCTCTCCATTTTTCAGATCCATGATCTTTATCTCCGTGCGACTGGTTTTGTTTTTCTGATGAAACGACGCTTTGCGAAGCCGAGTTTATTCGCTTTTTTTCTTTTTTAGGATTGAATCCATCGGCCTTGTGGATGAAATTCAACTTAGTTGCTAAGAGTTGCCTGTTGGGCAATTTGCTCAATTAGCTCATTATCATCATTGATATGAGTAAAATGAAGAAAATCAAAAATCATCTCAGACTTCCCAGAGTGAGTTTATTGGAACAGCAAAGTACTATATAGTGCATATAAAATATAAAACATTTCTAGCCTCATTGACAATAGCAACACCGTATTTAATAATAAAAAAACATTCAAAACTGGTCATAAAGTGGCCCAACGTACCCCATCAGAAAGGTATACACACACACAGGGTGAATATAAGTAAAGGGGACACTTTCTAATAATTTACCTTCTGTATCATTTTTAATTATAATCCAAACGTTTCATCCCCTCATGAGGTTATTCTAAGTATCTTAAGGGCTCTGCTACGCAGAAGAAACATGAAATTTGTTTTTGAATTATTTTAGTAATCAAGTATTTCACAGATTATTCCGTCGATTCATCGAGTAATCGGATATGAAATCCTTCTGCTGGCGCCCCCGGTTACCAGGATCAGCTGTGTAAACTCATGTCGCTGTAACGATCCGACCCAAACTCACAGATTAACAGTCTCAGAACAACAAACGCGTGTTTGTACAGTAACAGCTGAGAGCTGAGTCTTACCTTTGCTGGCCTTCACATCAGTTATCAATCACATGAAATGCTAACGTTAGCTTGTTTTGTTGCCGAAGCCGTGGTTCTGTTGCGGTCGGCTGGTTCTGTTTTGCAGCAGACTCTCTGTGCAGAGCTGCTGTTTTCTCTTAGCTTGAAATGATCTCAGGCTTTCGATATCAGGAATTTAGTGGTAGCTACTGATGCCTGTAAAATTCCATGATTCCCGATACCAATGATGACGATAATGAATAAATAAATCTCGTTCAACGTCTGAACATTTACAAAGACTGACTGACTAACAGCTGTGAGAGGCTGTCCAGGACAGACGGGGGGGTTTGATGTCAGTATCTTCAGAAATGAGCTTTTTGTTGAAATCACAACCTTGTGCCTAATCAATTATTTAAAACGTTACTTAATTGTCTTTTTACAAACTGTCAGGTGTGAAATGTTTCAGGATGGTCTCTGTCTACGGTGGCTGTTTGAGATTTTTCTATTGAAAAACAAAACCGTAATTGGTGACTGAAACGGATCGTGTTGAGCTTTTCAGACGGTCCCTAACTCCGCGTTGGACAGACGTTCAGTTCTCAGAGCTGCAAACTGCATCATCATCTTTGGTGATTTTCAGGTGATCAAACTGTGAAACGTCTGCATAAATTAGCTCTCCCAGACTTTGACGCGGAGCTAACAGCCGTGAAACTAACTTCACCTGGTTTCCATACTCTCCTTCTCTATTCGACGAGTCCTGACATCCCAGACTTCGGACTATTTTATTTCTCTTCGTCCGTTTTCCAATCTGAGCCATGAAATCATGACGTTTTCACTTGTCTACAGCGTCAGGGCGTTGTGCGACAGTAGTAACCGTTCGTATGAAACAGTGTGCAAGTTATCGAGTTATTTGAGTTCCTGGATGAACCGTTTCAGGCGGAGACGACTCGTCCTCAAACTCTGTGACCCAAACCACATTTTCCCAGGCGCTGCTGTCAAACTGGGACACTTAAAAAACATTAAATTGTTATTCAAGTGTCGGCCTTAGGAATTAAATACACAAAAATAATCTAAACAATAATAAGAAAAACATGTGACTCTTAGCAACCAAGCTTAATCTCATCTGCTAGACATTTTAAACACAAAGGATCGTGTTGAAAAACGTTGCTGTAGAGGCCATAAGGAGGTTTTCTTCCCCCGAGAGACTTTTCTACCCTGAAAGAAAAGAAGAATCACAACAAGAGACTTTTTGGCAAGAAAATGGTCAAATTTAAAGATGCTGAATTCAACAGGTGATTATTTTCCTCACGTTTCTTTACCCCTTCTCTAAAACTACAGCCAGCTCGGAGATCATCTTCTGTCCGAGTTTGTCTTAAAAAGAAAAAGTCCTGAGTCCAAAGTTTCACATTCTTCTTCAGTGCTGCTCTTGTTCTTGGTTTGTTTGGTCGTTGTAGGACTCGGCACCATTGTTGTGTCCTGTGTTGTACGTTTTGCTTCGCTGAGTTTGAATTTGATCTCAGTTTAACGAAGAGAAAAGATCAGAAAGCGTTGCTTGAATAAAAATAGTGGATGAGTGACGTTTTGGTTCGTTCATCACGATGACGATAAAGATCGCATCATGAGTCGGTAGCACATAAAAGCACGTTGGAGATCAGAAGATCTTCCCGGTTCAGTGACGTCCCTGCTTCTTCTTAAAGATCTTGTTAAAAGCGTTTCTCCTCCGGCTGCCGGTTGACTCGCTCTCGTCACCTCCGTCCTCCTCCACGGGGCTCCTCCTGTTCGAGAGTGGGCCGTCGACGGCGTCTGGCGTGATGCATAGGGAGCGGGTGGAACAGGAGGAGGCGAGGAAGGCACCTGGGTTGCCCCTCAGCTCCCCGAGGCTGGAGCACTTTTCCAGGCCTCCACTACCAACCCCGGAGCCCTGACCTAGCTGGGGCTGGAGCCTGGACGAAAGGAGGAGGGGCTTGGAGCTGGACAGGCCTCGTGATTCGCTGTGAGAGTGAGGGAGGGCGGAGTCAGAGTCTGAGCGGTTCATGATGTCCCTGAGAGAGAGAGAGAGCAAGAGTGTAAAGACAGCAGAAGCTAATGTTGCTACGTTCCATATCCACATGTTGAAAACACTTAAAACTTGTTTTACAACAACATGGAAATTATGACTTGAACACTTCATAGTATTAGAAAAAAAATTCTGATGGTAGAACATTTGTGATGTTAAGAATACTGCAAAGTTAGAAGGGATAGCGAGCAGGAAGAAATTCAATATAGAGATTAGACCTCATTCATAAATGTGTTCTTAAGATTGTTCATAAAAACTGAATGAGACTTAAATAAGCAAACTATGTCTTATTCATGAAATGTGAATCTTCAGAAATCTAAATCCTGACCACTCATAAATGTGTAAACTCTAAATCCTAACCACTAACACATTTTCAGCTAACTCGTAAACTCCTGACAACTCGTAAAACTTGTAAACTCTAAATTATGACCACTTGTAAAATTCTCAATCCTGACTGCTCATAAATCTCGTAAACTCTCAATCCTGACAACTAGTAAAACTAGTAAATTCTTAATCCTCACAGCTTGAAACACGTAAAAATCAAACAATCCTGATCACTCATAAAAACTCTAAAACCTGACCTCTTGTAAAACTTGTAAACTCTAAATCCTGATCTCTTGTAAAATTGTAAACTCTAATCTTGACTGCTGGTAAAACTTGTAAACTCTCAATCCTGACTGCTGGTAAAACTTGTAAACTCTCAATCCTGACTGCTGGTAAAATTTGTAAACGTTCAATCCTGACTGCTGGTAAAACTTGTAAACTTTTACTCCTGACTGCTGGTAAAACTTGTAAACTCTCAATCCTGACTGCTGGTAAAATTTGTAAACGTTCAATCCTGACTGCTGGTAAAACTTGTAAACGTTTACTCCTGACTGCTGGTAAAACTTGTAAACTCTCAATCCTGACTGCTGGTAAAATTTTTAAACTCTCAATCCTGACTGCTGGTAAAATTTGTAAACTCTCAATCCTGACTGCTGGTAAAACTTTTAAACTCTCAATCCTGACTGCTGGGAAAATTTGTAAACTTTCACTCCTGACTGCTGGTAAAACTTTTGAACTCTCAATCCTGACTGCTGGTAAAATTTGTAAACTCTCAATCCTGACTGCTGGGAAAACTTGTAAACTCTCAATCCTGACTGCTGGGAAAACTTGTAAACTCTCAATCCTGACTGCTGGGAAAATTTGTAAACTTTCAATCCTGACTGCTGGGAAAATTTGTAAACTTTCACTCCTGACTGCTGGTAAAACTTTTAAACTCTCAATCCTGACTGCTGGTAAAATTTGTAAACTCTCAATCCTGACTGCTGGTAAAACTTGTAAACTTTCAATCCTGACTGCTGGTAAAATTTGTAAACTCTCAATCCTGACTGCTGGTAAAACTTTTAAACTCTCAATCCTGACTGCTGGTAAAACTTGTAAACTTTTACTCCTGACTGCTGGTAAAACTTGTAAACTCTCAATCCTGACTGCTGGTAAAATTTGTAAATTTTCAATCCTGACTGCTGGTAAAACTTGTAAACGTTCAATCCTGACTGCTGGTAAAATTTGTACACTCTCAATCCTGACTGCTGGTAAAACTTGTAAACGTTCAATCCTGACTGCTGGTAAAACTTGTAAATTTTCAATCCTGACTGCTGGTAAAACTTGTAAACTCTCAATCCTGACTGCTGGTAAAATTTGTAAACTCTCAATCCTGACTGCTGGTAAAACTTGTAAACTCTCAATCCTGACTGCTGGGAAAATTTGTAAACTCTCAATCCTGACTGCTGGTAAAATTTGTAAACTCTCAATCCTGACTGCTGGGAAAACTTTTAACTCTCAATCCTGACTGCTGGGAAAATTTGTAAACTTTCACTCCTGACTGCTGGTAAAACCTTTGAACTCTCAATCCTGACTGCTGGTAAAATTTGTAAACTTTCAATCCTGACTGCTGGTAAAACTTGTAAACTCTCAATCCTGACTGCTGGTAAAATTTGTAAACTCTCAATCCTGACTGCTGGTAAAATTTGTAAACTTTCACTCCTGACTGCTGGTAAAACTTTTAAACTCTCAATCCTGACTGCTGGTAAAATTTGTAAACTTTCACTCCTGACTGCTGGTAAAACTTTTGAACTCTCAATCCTGACTGCTGGTAAAATTTGTAAACTCTCAATCCTGACTGCTGGGAAAACTTGTAAACTCTCAATCCTGACTGCTGGGAAAACTTGTAAACTCTCAATCCTGACTGCTGGGAAAATTTGTAAACTCTCAATCCTGACTGCTGGGAAAATTTGTAAACTTTCACTCCTGACTGCTGGTAAAACTTTTAAACTCTCAATCCTGACTGCTGGTAAAATTTGTAAACTCTCAATCCTGACTGCTGGTAAAACTTGTAAACTTTCAATCCTGACTGCTGGTAAAATTTGTAAACTCTCAATCCTGACTGCTGGTAAAACTTTTAAACTCTCAATCCTGACTGCTGGTAAAACTTGTAAACTTTTACTCCTGACTGCTGGTAAAATTTGTAAATTTTCAATCCTGACTGCTGGTAAAACTTGTAAACGTTCAATCCTGACTGCTGGTAAAATTTGTACACTCTCAATCCTGACTGCTGGTAAAACTTGTAGCGTTCAATTCTGACTGCTGGTAAAACTTGTAAATTTTCAATCCTGACTGCTGGTAAAACTTGTAAACTCTCAATCCTGACTGCTGGTAAAATTTGTAAACTCTCAATCCTGACTGCTGGTAAAACTTGTAAACTCTCAATCCTGACTGCTGGGAAAATTTGTAAACTCTCAATCCTGACTGCTGGTAAAATTTGTAAACTCTCAATCCTGACTGCTGGGAAACTTTAACTCTCAATCCTGACTGCTGGAAAATTTGTAAACTTTCACTCCTGACTGCTGGTAAAACCTTTGAACTCTCAATCCTGACTGCTGGTAAAATTTGTAAACTCTCAATCCTGACTGCTGGTAAAACTTTTAAACTCTCAATCCTGACTGCTGGTAAAATTTGTAAACTCTCAATCCTGACTGCTGGTAAAATTTGTAAACTCTCAATCCTGACTGCTGGTAAAACCTTTGAACTCTCAATCCTGACTGCTGGTAAAATTAGTAAACTCTCAATCCTGACTGCTGGTAAAACTTGTAAACTCTCAATCCTGACTGCTGGTAAAATTTGTAAACTCTCAATCCTGACTGCTGGTAAAATTTGTAAACTTTCACTCCTGACTGCTGGTAAAACTTGTAAACTCTCAATCCTGACTGCTGGTAAAATTTGTAAATTTTCAATCCTGACTGCTGGTAAAACTTGTAAACGTTCAATCCTGACTGCTGGTAAAATTTGTACACTCTCAATCCTGACTGCTGGTAAAACTTGTAAACGTTCAATCCTGACTGCTGGTAAAACTTGTAAATTTTCAATCCTGACTGCTGGTAAAACTTGTAAACTCTCAATCCTGACTGCTGGTAAAATTTGTAAACTCTCAATCCTGACTGCTGGTAAAACTTGTAAACTCTCAATCCTGACTGCTGGGAAAATTTGTAAACTCTCAATCCTGACTGCTGGTAAAATTTGTAAACTCTCAATCCTGACTGCTGGGAAAACTTTTAACTCTCAATCCTGACTGCTGGGAAAATTTGTAAACTTTCACTCCTGACTGCTGGTAAAACCTTTGAACTCTCAATCCTGACTGCTGGTAAAATTTGTAAACTCTCAATCCTGACTGCTGGTAAAATTTGTAAACTTTCACTCCTGACTGCTGGTAAAACTTTTAAACTCTCAATCCTGACTGCTGGTAAAATTTGTAAACTTTCACTCCTGACTGCTGGTAAAACTTTTGAACTCTCAATCCTGACTGCTGGTAAAATTTGTAAACTCTCAATCCTGACTGCTGGGAAAACTTGTAAACTCTCAATCCTGACTGCTGGGAAAACTTGTAAACTCTCAATCCTGACTGCTGGGAAAATTTGTAAACTCTCAATCCTGACTGCTGGTAAAACTTTTAAACTCTCAATCCTGACTGCTGGTAAAACTTGTAAACTTTTACTCCTGACTGCTGGTAAAATTTGTAAATTTTCAATCCTGACTGCTGGTAAAACTTGTAAACGTTCAATCCTGACTGCTGGTAAAATTTGTACACTCTCAATCCTGACTGCTGGTAAAACTTGTAAACGTTCAATTCTGACTGCTGGTAAAACTTGTAAATTTTCAATCCTGACTGCTGGTAAAACTTGTAAACTCTCAATCCTGACTGCTGGTAAAATTTGTAAACTCTCAATCCTGACTGCTGGTAAAACTTGTAAACTCTCAATCCTGACTGCTGGGAAAATTTGTAAACTCTCAATCCTGACTGCTGGTAAAATTTGTAAACTCTCAATCCTGACTGCTGGGAAAACTTTTAACTCTCAATCCTGACTGCTGGGAAAATTTGTAAACTTTCACTCCTGACTGCTGGTAAAACCTTTGAACTCTCAATCCTGACTGCTGGTAAAATTTGTAAACTCTCAATCCTGACTGCTGGTAAAACTTGTAAACTCTCAATCCTGACTGCTGGTAAAATTTGTAAACTCTCAATCCTGACTGCTGGTAAAATTTGTAAACTCTCAATCCTGACTGCTGGTAAAACCTTTGAACTCTCAATCCTGACTGCTGGTAAAATTAGTAAACTCTCAATCCTGACTGCTGGTAAAACTTGTAAACTCTCAATCCTGACTGCTGGTAAAATTTGTAAACTCTCAATCCTGACTGCTGGTAAAATTTGTAAACTTTCACTCCTGACTGCTGGTAAAACTTTTGAACTCTCAATCCTGACTGCTGGTAAAATTTGTAAACTCTCAATCCTGACTGCTGGGAAAACTTGTAAACTCTCAATCCTGACTGCTGGGAAAACTTGTAAACTCTCAATCCTGACTGCTGGGAAAATTTGTAAACTCAATCCTGACTGCTGGGAAAATTTGTAAACTTTCACTCCTGACTGCTGGTAAAACTTTTAAACTCTCAATCCTGACTGCTGGTAAAATTTGTAAACTCTCAATCCTGACTGCTGGTAAAACTTGTAAACTTTCAATCCTGACTGCTGGTAAAATTTGTAAACTCTCAATCCTGACTGCTGGTAAAACTTTTAAACTCTCAATCCTGACTGCTGGTAAAACTTGTAAACTTTTACTCCTGACTGCTGGTAAAATTTGTAAATTTTCAATCCTGACTGCTGGTAAAACTTGTAAACGTTCAATCCTGACTGCTGGTAAAATTTGTACACTCTCAATCCTGACTGCTGGTAAAACTTGTAAACGTTCAATTCTGACTGCTGGTAAAACTTGTAAATTTTCAATCCTGACTGCTGGTAAAACTTGTAAACTCTCAATCCTGACTGCTGGTAAAATTTGTAAACTCTCAATCCTGACTGCTGGTAAAACTTGTAAACTCTCAATCCTGACTGCTGGGAAAATTTGTAAACTCTCAATCCTGACTGCTGGTAAAATTTGTAAACTCTCAATCCTGACTGCTGGGAAAACTTTTAACTCTCAATCCTGACTGCTGGGAAAATTTGTAAACTTTCACTCCTGACTGCTGGTAAAACCTTTGAACTCTCAATCCTGACTGCTGGTAAAATTTGTAAACTCTCAATCCTGACTGCTGGTAAAACTTGTAAACTCTCAATCCTGACTGCTGGTAAAATTTGTAAACTCTCAATCCTGACTGCTGGTAAAATTTGTAAACTTTCACTCCTGACTGCTGGTAAAACTTTTAAACTCTCAATCCTGACTGCTGGTAAAATTTGTAAACTTTCACTCCTGACTGCTGGTAAAACTTTTAAACTCTCAATCCTGACTGCTGGTAAAATTTGTAAACTCTCAATCCTGACTGCTGGTAAAACTTTTAAACTCTCAATCCTGACTGCTGGTAAAACTTTTAAACTCTCAATCCTGACTGCTGGGAAAATTTGTAAACTTTCACTCCTGACCGTTTAACTTGTAAATTCTAATCCTTATCACTTGTAAAATTCTTAAAATCAGTATCTTGGAAAGCGGTCATGCAGGTGAAGATACCCGAAGCTGCCTGAGCGACAGCGCTGCCTCTGGCTGGTCGCAGCGCCCCCTGCAGGCGGGAGGCTGGCACGCCGCCTTCACAGAGTGGAAGTAAGAAGAATGACAGAGCAGAGCAGAAAAATGAGCAGTGCCTTCAGAGTAGGATGGAGAAGAGGAGGAGCAGCTGGAGGGAGGACAGAATGAAAGGACAGGGGTGAGGAGGAGGGGTGGGGCCGATGGAGGGGTGAGACAAAGAGGACGAGAGGGAGGGGGAGGGCACAGGAAGGAACTCCAGCTGGCCAATCGAGCGGCTGCGATTCTGCCGGGCGTAGCCGCTGGGAGGGCGGGATGATGTGAAGAGGCCTTCCTGTTGAAATAAGCCCCGCCCTTCAACCAACCTCTGAGAGCTGAAGGTCAGAGCGGGGTCTCCTATCCTCTGTCGCAGGGGCATCAGGCTCTGAGCTGCAGGGGAAGGAGGAGGAGGAGTTAGGCTGAGTTGGTTGTTTTATTTTGAAAGTCAGATACACAGTGAGGTTCAGACTCACAGAAAATAAGATGCCTAAAAAGTGAAATGCACCAAATTCATGAAGCAGCACGCCGTCAAGAGAAAAAGTGCCTTTTGTAGCTGCGACAGCTTTTAAACAAAAAGATGCTTCAGAGAGGAAACACAGACCTAAATTCCCTCATAGATCCCTGGTGGATAATGATTTTACAAAGTTACTGTTTAAAAGTGTACAGCTTGACTCAGGCTCCGCCCACTGTCCTACTTCTTCGTTTTAAAACTTTAAAAACGAGGACGCAGACGCTCACGATTGGCTTCCTGATTGGCTCTTATCATTCATGCAAAGCAGAAACACGACGCTGCTGACAGAGTTTTAGTTTTGGTGTTTTCATTAAAATATTTTGCACCCTGCATGTCTCTGTATTTACTTTGCGACTCTCTGTTTCCCGCCGCCACCGTCTCCTTGTCCTCCCGTCTTACTTTCAGTAACAGTCCCAGCTCTGCCGTGGTTCTTCACCGTCGCCGTCTCTAGTAGAACTTTCTTCTTTAGCCGAATCTAAAGAAGACAATCTGCTTCCTGTTTACACCGCACATGCCCAGTGTACGTAAACGGTCACGTGATGTGCGTTTTCAGTCGTTTTAATACAGATGGAAACGTAGCTAAAACGCCGGAGTGGACGGAGATCGTTTGATGGTTAAAACAAAAGCGTAGTAGTGTGGTTGGAGCCTTAAGCTTGTTTGTTAGCTGATCCTGTGAACCATGTGCTGTAGTGCTGTAGTTTCATTAATGCTAACTCAGTGTTCCTCATTTTTCACATCCTGGAAGTCAGATATTTCAAAGGTTTACGTTAGAAACACAACAGCAGTGGCTGAAAAGAGCATCGTGGAGTGTCAATTCAATCAGAGACTTTCTGACTGCAAATGAATGTGATTCCAAAACGAGGCGTCCATGATTTTAAATATGACGACTGAATATTAAGATATTATAAATATAATTGTTATTTTCCAATTAGGAGTTAATTACTTAAATATAACTGACTTGTGTGTTTTGGAATCAAAACATTCAACTGTGTGAATTGACTTGTGTAAATGTTTTTTAATTCTGAAATTAAAAAGCATTTAGTTTGTGCAGCTGCTGCAGACCTGTGAGTGGGTGAGTGAAAAGAGGAGGTGAGCTGCTGTTAATGTAAAGTGTTGTTCCAGGTCTTCAGAGGGAAAAAGTGAGGAGGAGACTGAAGTGTGAACTTCAGCTTTATCTGATCTGAGGAAGGAGGAGGAGGGAGGAGCTGCGCAGGTGAGGCGGCGTTCACGTGGACACCTGCTGTCTGTCATGGTTTCCTTTCTTCTCCATCTAACATGACACGGCTGAAGGAATAGCTCAGCAGTTTGGGAAATAATACTTCTTCTTTCTGAGAGTGAGACGATTAGCTTAGCATTAATGCTGCGTTCCAGGCAACTTGCAACTGGAAATTTTAAGACCAGAAAAAGTACCATGGAAGGCCACTTTAAGTCAGATTTCCTACTTGTGCACTCGGAGAAAAAACGTGGTACCCGACTGTGGGGCACACACCATGGCAGCACACATTGTAAATAGGAAACCATAAACTAAAAGGCAAAGTAAAGTATTAAATTAAATCATACATGCTAGTATCAAATAGTAAAACTTGTTCTGCATGTAAATTGATGTAGAAATATTTTGTCAATGTCATCAGGTAGCTGGTTGCTGTAACAAATCTCTGAAAGTTGTCTTTTCTGCACAAACGTTGTTCAGGAAAATATTTAGTATATTTATCCCTTTTAATAAAATGGCCGTCCAGTTAATTAACACCAAGTGCACTGTTGAGGGTTTAACAGTGCAAGTTTGTCACGGTCAGCCATGTTTATTGTTAAAGGGGTGGTATTCTGCTCATTTTCAGGTTCAAAATCTTAATTAGTGATTGTACCAGAACAGGTTTACATGGTTTAATATTTTCCTGACTGCACATTGCTGCAGCTCCTCTTTTCAGCCTGTCTGTCTCTTCAGCTACAGAGTGATGCATCTTACTTGTACCAAATCTTTGTTGGGAGTTGCACATGCGCAGTTCCCAGGTAAGGACTACTAGCCAATCAGAAGCAGAGAAGGGCGGGTCGTAAGAAACAAGGTAGTGTGAGCCGCCACAACTCCGAAAATATCCATCACACTTTTGTTCCGCCATCACTTCTCGTAAAACTGTCAACATTGTAAATCTGCACAGCTGATTTCTCACCTCAAAACTTCTCAGAAGTGGATTTAGTGATGAAATTCCACACGGAAACTGTAAAATAAACTTCTTGTTGCTGCCTCTGTCTGCTTCAATGATGATGCAGTGAATGGTGAATATTCTCTCTGACCAATCAGCAGCCTGTCTGTTTTCACGTTACATGTTAGTTTCCCTCAGCTCGCTCGGAACCTCGACGGAGGTGAGGTGATACGAAAAAAAGTACCTGGAAGCAGGTCCAGGTCCAACTTTTCTACAATGGAAATCCAAACAAAGGCGAGTCGAGCCAAAGGGCCTCCGCTCAGACCAGCTTGGTTTGAGGGCGTGGCCTGACCCCGACAGCCGCTTGGCGAGCTTTATGACGCGTTTGCATTGTGACGTCAAGTTAAGGAAGGGAAGCGGCTGGACTACAAACGAGCTGTTTTCAGTTCAGAACAGAGTTTCTGTGGGAGATGGGAACTAACTTTGGGCTTTTTCACTTTGCAAACCTGTTACAGCACAAAAATATATACAACTCAATAAAGGAGAGGGGAAAAGCCAAAAAGCAGAATACCACCAGAAACGCTTTGAGGTCAGAAGTCGGATATTTAAACCTGGAAACTTCCCAGTTTCGAGGGGTCTGGAACGCTGCATCAGCCTGAGAGCAGGGGGAACAACCAGAACTGCTAAACCTTGCTAATTAACACATTTGGATCCGCATACAAACAGAAAGGACGAACAGTTCCAGCGAGAAACTCCCCGTAAATCAAAACAACTTTTCTGTTTGAGTGCTGACCAAACAAACAAGATAATAGCTGTTTCCCCCTGCTCCTAGTCTTATGCTAAGCTAGGCTAACCACATCCACCAATAGAGAATAAGCATGTTTGGAAAATGTTGAACTATTCCTTTAAAGCTGCTGTTCCTGCACGTCCCAGAGACAGTGAGAGACAGTAACTCACTCAGAACACTGTTTGCCTTGTCAGCAGCTACGTTAGCTTGTTGAAAAGCTAAATTATCTTTATGCAACACTGCCAGCTAACAGGTGTTAGCGTCGCCTCAAGAAAGTAATGCTAACATTTGTCATAACTTGGCTTGGCTTTTAAGCAAAGGGATATTAGCTAAATTGCTAACGTACGTCAGCCTGCCTGACAGCCAGAATCTGTAGCTAACAAGCTAACGTTAATGCGAGCGTGTTCACGTGAACGTCGCCTTCTAAGTGATCTACACCTTTAAAAGTGTCAAGCTTGTTTTATTTGGACCTGTTAAGGTTCCCACATTCATTTAGCAACAGGTCGTATTCAAGGAATCAAGATTTTTGCAATTTATTTTTTATATTTATATATTTTATAATTAATTATAATAAATTTAAAAACTGCTGCTTCTTCAAAACCATCAAATCTGAAGATTCAGATATTTATTGTTGTTTTCTGGGAGTCGCTCAATAAATAAATTTAAATAAATTGAAACGTCTGATTTTGATGAACATAAAAATAGCTAAATTAAATCAATTACAATAAAAAATATATATAATAAATTAAAATAATCTCACAAAATCACTAGTACATTTTAAATACATTTTACATTTTGCTTACATTATCCAATGCACATCGAATTTGATTTAACTTAAAATAGCACTTTCTATTATTACAAGCTGTTTTGGTTAAAATAATTAGCTCACTAATTAATTATTAAATTATCATTACATTTTAATGCCATTTAATGCAATATCAGCAATTGTTAGAAAACTTTTCACGGGGTGTTGCAATATAGATATGATGCATATTTAATATTCACATTAACAATATAACTTGGTTTTAAGATGTAGTATTTTGAAATGAATATTTCTCAGCATTTTAAGTGCTGGTTCACTGTTCCATTTCATGTTTCTGAAAGTGAGACTTGTTTTTGAAGGACAGTGGGAACCCTGGCAGAGTTTTGAGGTGCTCGTCAATCGTAGGATTACACGATCTGATTGATTTTACAGAGGTAAGAACCAATCAGAGGAGGGGGAAGGCTGAAAGAGGGAGGGGCCAACCAGATTGTTTCCATGGTGATTGGTTGTCTGCGATGCCACTCAGGGGCCAGAGGTCACTCACTCGCCGGTCCATCTGCCATGCTGCGTCTGGAGAGAACCAATCAACAGAGAGAGATGCCAAGAAAAGAGGACCAATCAGAGGAGGGGGTGGAGACAGTGGGCGGGCCACAGGTGAGCTGAGGCGAGGTCAGGTAAACGTGTCTCGTTATTTTTTCTGACATGTTGACTGTGAATCACGTTCAAATGTCTTGTACAGTTTGTCCCTTCTGAGCCTCCATAAGAAACCTGAAGTGGTTAGTGGAGCTGTCGGGGGATTTAAAGTCCACACAGATTTATTTCTTTTACATCACCTTTAATCTCTACAGAAAGTGCTTTTATCTGCATCCACCTTAAAGGATAGTTTCTGTATCTTCAAACCTACTTACAGTATCTCACAAAGTGAGTCCACCCCTCACATTTTAGGAAATATCTGATTCTATCTTTTTATGTGAAAAAGACACTGAAGAAATGACCCTGTGCTCCAATGTAAATTAGTGAGCATATAACAGTGTAAAGTAGTGAACGTGCAGCTTGTATAACAGTGTAAAGTAGTGAGCGTACAGCTTGTGTAACAGTGTAAAGTAGTGAGCGTACAGCTTGTGTAACAGTGTAAAGTAGTGATAACAGTGTAAAGTAATGATAACAGTGTAAAGTAATGATAACAGTGTAAAGTAGTGAGCGTACAGCTTGTATAACCGTGTAAAGTAGTGATAACAGTGTAAAGTAATGATAACAGTGTAAAGTAATGATAACAGTGTAAAGTAATGATAACAGTGTAAAGTAGTGAGCGTACAGCTTGTATAACAGCGTAAATCTGCTGTCCCCTCAAAATAACAAATCACACAGCCATTAATGTCTAATAAGCTGCACGCTCACTACTTTACACTGTTATCACTACTTTACACTGTTATACAAGCTGTATGCTCACTACTTTACACTGTTATACGCTCACTACTTTACACTGTTATACAAGCTGTATGCTCACTACTTTACACTGTTATACAAGCTGTATGCTCACTACTTTACACTGTTATACAGCTCACTACTTTACACTGTTATACAAGCTGTATGCTCACTACTTTACACTGTTATACAAGCTGTATGCTCACTACTTTACACTGTTATACGCTCACTACTTTACACTGTTATACAAGCTGTATGCTCACTACTTTACACTGTTATACAAGCTGTATGCTCACTACTTTACACTGTTATACGCTCACTACTTTACACTGTTACAAAGTGTCATTTCTTCAGTGTTGTCACATGAAACGATTGAATCAGATATTTACTAAAATGTGAGGGGTGGACCTGATATTGACTGAGATATTGTATGTTGGTGTTGAAATGACTCGTAGGTACAGAAACTAGTGACCGTGTGCAGTAGATACTTTACACTCGTCCACCTTAAGGACTTAAATGTCTCTAGTTCCTTAAATGGCACGCAGAGTCTTTACTGTGGTGAGTTTTTTTGTAGTCTGTGCGTATCAGCTGACTAATGCTAAAGGTGAACAAACGACTTACACTGCAGCGTCCCAGGAGACAGGATGTCCTCGTCCATGTCGTCGAGGTCATCGGAGAGGAGGAGGTGCTGAGGGGTGGGAGGTCGCAGGCCGAGGAAGGACGGGTCCAGGTTGAGGGCGACGGCCAGCGCTCCCAGCCCCGGATTATTGACCACACAGAACCCCGTCAGAGACTCGATCTGCTGCCAGCGGTGCAGCTTCTCCCGCAGGGCGGCCGTCACCTCGGCCAGGGCCTGTCTGAGGGGGGAGGGGGGGTGTTAATGTGTCTACGTGCCATGAGGTCACTTCTTTTAAATGAAATAATAAAATGACAATGAAGCAGAAATTTGAACCTAAAAGGAAAATGTGAGCTGAACTTTCACCACACAGTGAGTCCGGGAAACAAACCCTGACCAGTCGACCTCTCGTTACCACATTTCACGCCTCATCAACAAACACAACATGCAGACCTTTAACTTCACTATGAGACACTGAACTGGTGCACGTACACCAGAAATAAATTACACCGCGAAACATACGGAGAGAATGAAACACAGCCGGCTGCATCCCGCTCAGCTGGTTTAAATATGCAGGGTTAGTCCTGCCGAGTCCTGGAGGGACGGTTTCATGACTCAAGTGTAATTCTAAAGGTAAAAAACAGGCATGCAAACTCACCTTTTGGCGAAATTCGCCATTTTGAAACCAAAATGTGTCACCTATGTGATTTGTGCACAGAAAATATCTGGCGGGCGGGCGTTGCCAAGACAACATTTAGCCACTCTAGCATGAGCTGTGCCGAACCAATGGTCACTCCTAATGCTTCAACGCAACAGCTGAACACACCAAACTGCAGACGGGCCGTCGGACAGCGAGTCTGATGTCAGACAGAAGTAAGCCAGCGTTCAAAAGAACCTGTCAGATACAGTCATGTTGCCAATGTTATTAACCAGTAATGGAAGCTAAGCTAACTGTTCAGAGCAGCAACCTGAATGTAATGTATTCTAACACCTACGGGACAAAACGTGTCAGCATCTGTGTTATGTACACTGGAGACAGTGGGGACACTGGAGACAGTGGGGACACGTCCCTGTCACTTTTCAAAAGTGATAAAAAGGTTTTGAAAATAGCAAAGAACTGATGAAAGTGCTTTGAGAAATGTTGATTAGCATCTTTAAGTTAGAATAAAAGAGCTGCAGCAGCAGACAGCGACTTTAACAGCGTTTTCTGTTCTCTCCTGTGAACGTGACAAAAGAGCAGTGAAGGCTAAATCACGGCTGCATGTCTTTTCTGATTCAGCAGGGAGGATGTTACAGGAGAAAAGTTGATCTGCAGGAGAAACAGATCTGAGAGCTGCTCTGACTCTGATGCTTCTAGATTTTGAAATGTCACCTGAATTTTGTGTTTCCCTTCACATAAATAAAAACATTTCCACCATAAATTGGTGCAGAACATTCAGCAGAATGGTGGAAACTCATATTTAAACTTTGATGATTTCTTTTAAATACTATTAATTTGTCATCACATCTCGTTCTCCTGATAGCAGCATGGTGCATCGCCACGTCTAATCTGAGTCATTCCCACTCATTTTCAACACAAAGTGACGTCCTGGCGTGTCGGTATCTTCCTCTCGTTGCAGAAGACAAACAGACGTTATCTATTAATGGAAGCTTAAAACAGACCCCTCTGACAGCGGCTCTGTGTCTCCCCGCTTGCGTATCTTCACCTTTTTTACCCCTGACCGGTCTGCATGCCTGAAATAATCACATCTACCTTTACAGTTTGCACTTATTCCTCAATTTCATCACAAAAAAATGGCCAGAACATCACAACTGTCAGCGCAATTTCTTTTAGAAAAACTGCTGCAAAATCACCATCACAGTTAAAAATCTGTGTTCTGCTACAACAAAACTTGTTATTTTGTTGAAAGTCACTAATATTTCTGCAGTATGTTTGAGATGAATTCTTATGTTCTTCTGGAGTCTTTGTAAAATGGCTGCTGTTCTGTTTGTAATTTTGGAAATAAACTTCGTCTTTCACTGTTTGTTGTAAAAGTAGATTTCTATCAGGCTTCACACGTTTTTATAGTGAAATTGGATTTTTGCTCGTTTCCGTCTGGAAACACACGACCCAGAGCGAGAGCAGCGGTGGCTGAGTGAGAGAAGAGAGAGAGCGGCGAGAAGTAAAGGTCACTCACTTGGCGGCGAGGATCTTGTGGTCGACGTCGTCCAGCGAGGAGCTGTGAGCCACGTGAAACGTCCCGAACAGAGAACTCCTCTTCTTCTTGATCTTCTCCGCCTGAAACACCATCAGCATCCATCACCATCACCATCATCATCACCACCATCATCACCACCACCATCATCATCACCACCATCTTCACCACCATCACCAGCATTACCATCATCATCACCATCACCACCATCATCACCATCACCGTCACCATCATCATCATCATCATCACCACCATCATCACCACCACCACCACCATCATCATCACCACCATCATCATCATCATCATCATCATCACCATCACCATCACCATCTTCATCACCACCATCATCACCACCACCATCATCATCACCACCATCTTCACCATCACCGTCACCATCATCATCATCATCACCACCATCATCACCACCACCACCATCATCATCACCACCATCATCATCATCATCATCGTCATCACCATCACCACCATCATCATCGTCAACATCATCATCATCACCATCACCATCATCATCATCACCACCACCATCATCTTCACCATCACCATCACCACCATCATCATCGTCAACATCATCATCATCACCGCCACCATCATCATCATCATCATCATCATCATCATCACCACCACCATCATCTTCACCATCACCGTCACCATCATCATCATCACCACCATCACCCACCATCATCATCATCCTCCATCATCATCATCACCACCACCATCATCATCACCATCATCATCATCATCACCATCATCATCATCCTCCACCACCATCATCACCACCACCACCATCATCATCATCATCACCACCATC
Organism: Lepomis macrochirus; assembly: GCA_024633595.2. NCBI lineage: Eukaryota > Metazoa > Chordata > Actinopteri > Centrarchiformes > Centrarchidae > Lepomis > Lepomis macrochirus. The sequence goes on from JALXJV020000021.1 coordinate 2,246,001, forward strand.
ATCATCATCATCATCACCATCATCTTCATCACCACCACCACCACCATCATCATCACCACCACCATCATCATCACCTACCACCATCTTCATCGTCACCATCATCATCACCCTCCCCCTCTGTCCTCACCCCCTCCCTGGCCTGCAGCAGCTGTCTCTCTGCGCTCTGTTTCTTGATGTTGTAGTACTGAACTTCGATCTCATGCGTCAGCTGCAGCCACTTCTGCAGAGCCTCCGGTGGCGCCCAGCGAGCCCGCGACTCCAGCTCCCTCTCCGCCTTCTTCAACGCCATACGCACCTACAATACACACACACACACACACAGGATTCAGGGTTAATTCTTGTCCAGGATATTTTAATTAATCCTTCTGGGACAGTAACAGAGGAGGGCGGATCATCACATCATCAAATAAACTTTTGAAGGCAGGCATCATGGGAATTCTGAGGGAGGGGCGCAGGCTGCGTGGGGGTTTATTTACAGCGTCAACTTCCTCTGGAAGCGTCTAGCAACGACCGCAGGGAGCATTTCAGAATAAGAGCGTTTTACCTGACAGACTTTGCCAGCTTGTTTAGATTTTTTTGATTTGGTGATTAGTGCTTGTTTTTTTCTGCTTCTACTATAATTAAGTAGCTACGTAGTAAAAAAAATCTTTTTGTCTGATTTAACTGAGTTTATTGTTGATTTACGATCGGGAAGTCTGTAACGGAAATTTTATTTTGAAAGTTGACCGGATTCTCTGCCGCGTCTGTGTCTGACTTCCTGCCCGGTTCATCTGCGCTGTGCTGCTCTGCTGTGAGCACATTTAGTAGAAAAGCTGCTCCGCCCCCACCGTGCTGAGAGTTTAGCTCCGCCCCATCTGCGAGCATCTGAGTTGACTGCTTTGTGTTTTTACTGATGTTTTTTACTGATAAATCGTGTTTATATTTTTTATATTTACTAAAGCTGAACCACAAAAGGGAAACTGTCAACAACACAACACGCCGGTGACGCTTCCTGCTCGGCTCGCTCTCATTGGCTGTTTCTGATCGGGGAGCCTCTGATCCAATCAGCGACCTTCAGATTCTGTCTGTGAACCCACGATCATTTGGGATGATAATCTGTTCCGATTAAGGTTTGAATTCGTTTTTTGTTATTTTGTTTTGACTTTTCAATATCAGTTGAGTTATTAAAGCTGGTTTTGATTAATTTCAGTTTCAGTCTTTGGGAATCTGTCGCTTTCTCCCGACTCTTCCCGAGGCGAGGCGCTTAGATTAAAGCCTGGCACAGTCATAGATTTCATACACACAGAAAATCCCAGGCTTATGTCCAAATACTGAAGACGTTCACTCCGTATTTTTAGTTTCAGTTTTTTCTAAAGTTTCGTTTTATTTTTTTGTTTTATCTCGTACAGTAAAACTGGTCGGCCAGCGTTTCTCCAGTGATTCCGATTGATCAGCTGGTTCTTAAAGTACGCTTCAGCTGCCTCTTGTCTGTCATGTGACCCTTGTGATGCTCGCCACGGGGCTCCTGTGAGATTCACAAACATCTGGGAATTTTCAAAAGGACTTTTTTTTTAACTTTTGCCCTTGTGAGTCGAGTCAAGCTGCGTGAGCTGCGACATCAGATAAAACATACTGCTCATCTTTTATTGATCGCCTGTGAAACATTTCCCGGTCATACGGCGGCCTGATGGAGCCGCCTACCTGATCCAGCTCCTCCTCGGCGTATTTCTGCCGGCTCCTCTCGTTCCCGGATCCCTCTCGAAGCTCTCGGAGCCGCTGAGCTTCCTGCTTGGCCGAGTCGATCTCGCTCCTCAGCTTCTCCTCCACCTTCACCTTCTCCACCTGGACGCAGCGCTGCTCCTCCTGAGCCTTCTGCAGCCTGGAGGGGAAAATACCACCGACACAGCTGGTTAAAGACGCCTGAAGCCACCAGACAAAGTGACGGTCCCAGCAGACAGGAGGTTAATATGGTCCTCGTTAAGGGTGGCGGAAGTGCATGATCACAGCGCAGGCTAACGTCTCCTCTTCAGACCCGACTTTCCGACATCAGGGGGCGTTCCAGTTGAAAGTTCCAACTGGGAACTCCCAAGTCAAATGGAACGCAGCATGATACTGAAACTGTAACTACACGAGACGAGACGACAAAAGTGCAGATCTATCAAGTTAAAGTGAACGTGGTGTGGCTGGAACATTGTGCAACCATATCTGAATCTATACTAATAACAGCAGCATCAGAGGTCAGTAAAACGCTGTAATAACTAATAACGCTGTAATAACATTGTAATAACGCTGTGTAACGTTAGCTACATTTATAGGAGCTAAAGTTAAACAGCTGCATGTTGTTTTACCTGCTTGGTTGGGTTTTTACGAATACTTTCTTTAAAAGTACCAAGTAGTCGGGGAGAAAAAGGAATCCTTATCGTTTTAAAGAATCGCATCCTGACCCTCATAATCGAATCATGAGGAGCTTAGAGATTCTCATCCCTGCGGTGACGCGTCGTGATAATGAATCGAATCATGAGACCAGTAAAGATTCACCCCCCTCGTCCTCGTCGCCGTGACCTCCGTGAAACAGGCGGCTGCTCCTCAGCAGCTACTTTCTGACGTCTTTATTTGATTTCCTCCTGCAGAAGCTGCCTCACCTGTAAATCCACTGATCTCAGGTGTCAGCAGATTCCCGCGTGATGGAAGTCGATTTCACTATTCCTGTTTTCGTATGAATAAACGAGACGGGAGTGAAAACGCACTCTGCGTCGCCCTCTGACCTGGACCGACGGCCTTCCTGCAGAAGATCTGAGCGCTTGAATGTCTCGTCAGGCTGACAGACTTCTTCTATCAGTAACGGCGATGACAGTTCTGTACGTGTAGCAACCACACCGGCACATTCAGCTGTGGTTGCTGGAGGAAAGAGAAGCGAGTAGAAGAAGAAAAACCGTCGTCACTGTGTGTGTTTGTACGCGCAGGTGTGTGCGTGTGCAGACTGAGCTGCTGGTTATTCTCTGACCATATAAGGACTTCAGACAGAAAGCTGCTGCAGAGACACACACACACACACACTAACACACACTAACACACACACACACTAACACACACTGACACACACACACACACACTAACACACACTGACACACACTAACACACACTGACACACACACACACAGCAGTTTTCCTGCAGCTCAGACACAGTTTGACGTTTAATTACATGTAATCATAGAATTATAGAATCTCCACACTGAGTCTGGTTCTGTGGCTGCAGCAGCTGTTCAGACTGATGTCAGTGCAGTTCATCATCATCAGCACAGTAATTAAGAACTAATTAGAGGTATTTGTTCTTCACTTCTTCACTTGAGTGTTTTCTTTTCATGCTGCTTTCTCCTTCTCCTGCAGCTCAGAGGGAGACTTCGTACTTTTTACTGCACTACATTTATCTGACAGCTTCAGTTACTTTACAAAGTCAGATTTTTATAAAATGTTATAAATTAAACTCCAACAGTTTGTACAAGTACAGCTGACAGGATTATTAGACTGACAGGGAAATTAACTGGAAACAACTTCTGATGGTTTAAAACATTTTTTCATGTAAAAACATTTCATGTGAAGATTTGCTGCTTTTCCTTTTGGTTGTTTTATTTTATTTGTAATAATGTTGATCTCTGGGCTGTTAGTCAGACAGAGCGAGTGTGAACGCGTCTCTTTGGGCTCTGAGTCTCAGAGTCTTTACAAACCAAACGAGGAAATAATCAGCAGATTGAAAAGAAACATCCGCTGCAGTCTGAAACTGAACAGTTCAGAAACGAGCTGCAGCAGCAACGTCCTGCTTTACTTTGATGAGGAGGACTTTAACATGCAACAACGTGTTTTTAAAGTGTGGTATTAGTGTTTTTACTGTAGTAACAGATCAGGGGCCGGATTACAGAAACTTCCTGACCGGCAGATCCTGTCCTAACTGCTTGGTAACCATGGTAACAAGGGTTAGGAGCTGATTTAGGAAAAAGGCCATTACAGATTAACAGTTCCTCAGTCAGTGTTCCTTTCCTAACTTTAGATAGAAAAGTGTTTTACAGAAGCTTCCTAACTTCCTAAAATCTAACTTTTACTTTTCCACCAGCTCGTGTTTGTTAACTCGTTTAATCCACATTGTCGCTGCTTAATCGCTTTTACAAAATCAACAAAAAGTCAACGGGCAGAACATAATTGATTCTACCGATGTGTCTGATGACCAAACCCTCGTTAGTAGAAACGTAAAGGCTTCATGTAACAAAATGATCCTAATGCAGGTCTTTGATAGAAGGAGATCGTCAGAGACAAGAAATACATGAAAAACTTGTTTTCTTTTTGGCAGCATTAACGCTCCGCTGGACGCCGGATATGCGGCGGTGACTGTATCCACTGTTTTAGCCCACTTTCTATCTGACTCTACCCGAGTTCAGCGTTATGTGGATCTGGATTTCTGGACGGTGGTTTTACCAACAAAGTCATCTGACCTGAAGTTCAATGATCGTTGTTGTTTTGCTGCATTTTCTGTTTCTTTCATTAAAAAACTACAAAACACAGCGATTAAAATCAGTTTAGCTCAGCGACAAGAGAAAAGCGTCATCGGTTGCTAGGTAACAGACATAAAAGTTGATAACCAAAGTTGGATTGCGTATTTCGGATTTCCTAACCTGACTTTCTGTAATACAGCCCCTGAATACTAAACTCTTCAGAAATACATTTGGGCAAGTATTGTTTGAGATTCATAAAAATGTAAAACTAGTCAAGGAGAGAACATTTTATTTATATGATCCAAAATCACAACATCGCCTCAAAGGGCTTAATCTGTATGACACATACAATGAACTTATAATGAATGTCACGATAAAGAGGAAAGTTTGTCTGCCGGCTCGTATAACAGTGTAAAGTAGTGAGCGTGCGGCTTGTATAATGTTGTCAGTGAAAATGTTTACATACATTATGTGAGAGCGCTAACACCAAATTTAACACACCTGCTCCCCGTTCACACCTGAGACCTTGTAACACTAATGAGTCACATGACACCTGGGAGGGAAAATGGCTGATTGGGCCCAATGTGGACATTTTCACTTAGGGGTGTCCTCACTGTTGTTGCCAGCAGTTTAAACATTAACGGCTGTGTGATGTGTTATTTTGAGGGGACAGCAAATTTACACTGTTATACGAGCTGCACGCTCACTACTTTACACTGTTATACAAGCTGCAGCTAACTACTTTACACTGTTATACAAGCTGCAGCTCACTACTTTACACTGTTATACAAGCTGCAGCTAACTACTTTACACTGTTATACAAGCTGCAGCTCACTACTTTACACTGTTATACAAGCTGCAGCTCACTACTTTACACTGTTATACAAGCTGCAGCTCACTACTTTACACTGTTATACAAGCTGCAGCTAACTACTTTACACTGTTATACAAGCTGCACGCTCACTACTTTACACTGTTATACAAGCTGCAGCTCACTACTTTACACTGTTATACGAGCTGCAGCTAACTACTTTACACTGTTATACAAGCTGCAGCTCACTACTTTACACTGTTATACGAGCTGCACGCTCACTACTTTACACTGTTATACGAGCTGCAGCTCACTACTTTACACTGTTATACGAGCTGCAGCTAACTACTTTACACTGTTATACGAGCTGCAGCTAACTACTTTACACTGTTATACAAGCTGCAGCTCACTACTTTACACTGTTATACAAGCTGCAGCTAACTACTTTACACTGTTATACGAGCTGCAGCTCACTACTTTACACTGTTATACGAAGCTGCAGCTCACTACTTTACACTGTTATACGAAGCTGCAGCTAACTACTTTACACTGTTATACGAAGCTGCAGCTCACTACTTTACACTGTTATACTGAAGCTGCAGCTCACTACTTTACACTGTTATACGAAGCTGCAGCTAACTACTTTACACTGTTATAATGAAGCTGCAGCTAACTACTTTACACTGTTATACGAGCTGCAGCTAACTACTTTACACTGTTATACGAGCTGCAGCTAACTACTTTACACTGTTATACAAGCTGCAGCTCACTACTTTACACTGTTATACAAGCTGCAGCTAACTACTTTACACTGTTATACGAGCTGCAGCTCACTACTTTACACTGTTATACAAGCTGCAGCTCACTACTTTACACTGTTATACGAGCTGCAGCTCACTACTTTACACTGTTATACAAGCTGCAGCTAACTACTTTACACTGTTATACAAGCTGCACGCTCACTACTTTACACTGTTATACAAGCTGCACGCTCACTACTTTACACTGTTATACGAAGCTGCAGCTAACTACTTTACACTGTTATACGAGCTGCAGCTCACTACTTTACACTGTTATAATGAAGCTGCACGCTCACTACTTTACACTGTTATAACGAAGCTGCAGCTCACTACTTTACACTGTTATACGAAGCTGCAGCTAACTACTTTACACTGTTATAACGAAGCTGCAGCTAACTACTTTACACTGTTATACAAGCTGCAGCTCACTACTTTACACTGTTATACAAGCTGCAGCTAACTACTTTACACTGTTATACGAGCTGCAGCTAACTACTTTACACTGTTATACGAGCTGCAGCTCACTACTTTACACTGTTATACGAGCTGCAGCTCACTACTTTACACTGTTATACGAGCTGCAGCTAACTACTTTACACTGTTATACAAGCTGCAGCTCACTACTTTACACTGTTATACGAAGCTGCACGCCACTACTTTACACTGTTATACGAGCTGCAGCTCACTACTTTACACTGTTATACGAGCTGCAGCTAACTACTTTACACTGTTATACGAGCTGCAGCTAACTACTTTACACTGTTATACGAGCTGCAGCTAACTACTTTACACTGTTATACAAGCTGCAGCTAACTACTTTACACTGTTATAACGAAGCTGCAGCTAACTACTTTACACTGTTATACAAGCTGCAGCTCACTACTTTACACTGTTATCACGAAGCTGCAGCTCACTACTTTACACTGTTATACGAAGCTGCAGCTCACTACTTTACACTGTTATACTGAAGCTGCAGCTAACTACTTTACACTGTTATACTGAAGCTGCAGCTAACTACTTTACACTGTTATAATGAAGCTGCAGCTCACTACTTTACACTGTTATACGAAGCTGCAGCTAACTACTTTACACTGTTATACGAGCTGCAGCTAACTACTTTACACTGTTATACGAGCTGCAGCTAACTACTTTACACTGTTATACGAGCTGCAGCTAACTACTTTACACTGTTATACAAGCTGCAGCTCACTACTTTACACTGTTATACAAGCTGCAGCTAACTACTTTACACTGTTATACGAGCTGCAGCTAACTACTTTACACTGTTATACAAGCTGCAGCTAACTACTTTACACTGTTATACAAGCTGCAGCTAACTACTTTACACTGTTATACGAGCTGCAGCTCACTACTTTACACTGTTATACAAGCTGCAGCTAACTACTTTACACTGTTATACGAGCTGCAGCTCACTACTTTACACTGTTATACAAGCTGCAGCTCACTACTTTACACTGTTATACAAGCTGCACGCTCGCTACTTTACACTGTTATACAAGCTGCAGCTAACTACTTTACACTGTTATACCAGCTGCAGCTAACTACTTTACACTGTTATACGAGCTGCACGCTCGCTACTTTACACTATTATACGAGCTGCAGCTAACTACTTTACACTGTTATACAAGCTGCAGCTCACTACTTTACACTGTTATACAAGCTGCAGCTAACTACTTTACACTGTTATACAAGCTGCACGCTCACTACTTTACACTGTTATACGAGCTGCAGCTAACTACTTTACACTGTTATACAAGCTGCAGCTCACTACTTTACACTGTTATACGAGCTGCAGCTCACTACTTTACACTGTTATACTGCAGCTGTTACAGCTGCAGCTACTTTTACACTGTTATACGAGCTGCAGCTCACTACTTTACACTGTTATACAAGCTGCAGCTCACTACTTTACACTGTTATACGAGCTGCACGCTCACTACTTTACACTGTTATACAAGCTGCACGCTCACTACTTTACGCTGGAGCAAAGTGTCATTTCTTCAGTGTTGAAACAAGAAAAGATGGATTAAAATATTTACAGAGACGTGAGACGTGGACTCACTTTTGTCACATACTGTATATCCGCCTGCATGAATGTATAAACGTTGTGTTGATCTTTGTTCAGCTTGTTGTTTTAGCTGCACGTCTGTTTGTGTCTTCCTGTAAATGAAACACTGAGCCGGAGTCACCCTCCCTACATGTGTTCATAGGCTTGGCAAATAAAGCTGACGCCAGTTAGCTTAGCATAAACACATACTTCTCTTTCATTCTAAACTGTATGAATGTAACGATAGCCAGGTAGGCTGTGCAGTGAGTAAAACCACACTCTTTAGTTCAAATGACAAGCAAGCAGGAAGCTTCTGGTCTACAACATGAAGCCGATGCTGAAGTCCCTGAAAGCTGCGTTCAATTGAAAGCAAAGCAAAGACGCAGAGACGCGGTTTCCAATTGGGCGACACAAAGGCATTTAACATTTTCAGCTTGGAGGTCTGTGATTCTTCTACTTCATATTTATACAAAAAACTGAAAAAACTGGAGGCTGCTGGGAGAAAAGTAGGAGGAAGTTAAAAAAAACAGTGAGTACAGAAAATATGTGTCTGTATTTTTGCTCTGGCTATTGCTGAACTTTACTATGAACAAGTTAGCACAAACACAGGCCTGATGGATCCAAACTCCATTCAGAAAACAAACATTTTAAAGGTTGTTGTCCTGCTGTCTTTCTTACAGACCTGACAAAGCCTGAATCCATATTTTTAACAAATCGCCATCATGTTTTAGTGAGTTCGGCATCAGTTTGATCCGTTTATTGCAAAATGAGACCTGTTCTTTCAGACCTGGGCTCACGTGATTGGTCAAGAGCGAACATACCTGTGTTACACCTTCCTGAACCTTTTAACTCGTCTAAATGTCGCAGTATCAGTAGCAGCACCTCATAGTGTTTTGCACAGTGTAGTAACAACAGTAGTGAGATGAGTCGGACTCACTTCTCCTGCAGGTCCATCAGGCTCTCCTCGGCCCTCTGCAGACCCTCCAGGTCCTTCATCAGCTTGCCCAGGTCGTCTCTGGACTTCCTGGTCTGGACGTAGGCGAACCAACAGCCGCCCAGCGCCATCAGGATGGACACACCCAGAACCAGATCCTTCCACCAGCTCTGTCGGCCTGAGGACACACAGAGAAGATAAACACAATACAAACAGATAAAGTGCCCGTACAGACAGACACTGCAGTCACTTCATATTATAATACTGTGTTAATGCTCACGCTCACCTGGCGGCGGGCCGAACAGCACGATGTCCAGAGCTTTGAGCTGCAGCTTCTGAGCATGACTTCGGTCTAACACCTTCAGCACGGAAGCAGTCAGGGTGGTGTTCTTCACCGCCAGCCTGCAGGAGGATATTCACACAGAGTTAAACTGAAACAACAGCTGCAGCTGTCGAGTTTAACCTCCACAGGAAGTGGAAACCCAGAAACAAACACTGTCATGGTCATGTGGTCACGAAGTTCACACCTCAGAGACTGACATAGTGGTGCGTTCGCAGACATCTGAGATGGGAGCGCAGAGACTTAAAAACCAGAAACCAAACCTCGACACCTCCCAAAACATTATCGGTGTAGTTTAACGGATCGACAAGCTTCAACGAGCCGTTTTAGGATTTAAATAACTTCAGGACGTTAGTTACAGCGAGTCTGGATGTTGGGGGACGGAAATGAACATTATAAATGCAGACAGGTGTTTAGCACCAAGCAGGACCTCCTTCTGACTGACAAGTCGCTACCATGGTGACCTGTCAATCAGGATGGAGGCGACTCGTATCGGCTGCTCCGTGTACGTTTAACCAGCTGAAAAAGCTCATCAGCACTCGGCTTGTTGCTAGGCTTGTTGCTAGGCACAATAAGCATCCCAGCTGTGAGTTACAGATGCTCAAACGGGAGCCCACAAACCAACAGGTGACGTCACGGTGACCACGCCCACTTCTACACCGTCTGTGGTTTTGCTGTTACCTGGGTATAAATGTGTGTGTGTGTTACTTGGGTATAAAATGTGTGTGTGTGTTACCTGGGTATAAATGTGTGTGTGTGTTACCTGGGTATAAATGTGTGTGTGTTACCTGGGTATAAATGTGTGTGTGTTACCTGGGTATAAATGTGTGTGTTACCTGGGTATAAATGTGTGTGTGTTACCTGGGTATAAATGTGTGTGTGTTACCTGGGTATAAATGTGTGTGTGTTACCTGGGTATAAATGTGTGTGTGTTACCTGGGTATAAATGTGTGTGTGTTACCTGGGTATAAATGTGTGTGTGTTACCTGGGTATAAATGTGTGTGTGTTACCTGGGTATAAATGTGTGTGTGTTACCTGGGTATAAATGTGTGTGTGTGTGTTACCTGGGTATAAAATGTGTGTGTGTGTGTTACCTGGGTATAAAATGTGTGTGTGTGTTACCTGGGTATAAATGTGTGTGTGTGTGTTACCTGGGTATAAAATGTGTGTGTGTGTGTTACCTGGGTATAAATGTGTGTGTGTGTGTTACCTGGGTATAAAATGTGTGTGTGTGTGTTACCTGGGTATAAAATGTGTGTGTGTGTGTTACCTGGGTATAAAATGTGTGTGTGTGTGTTACCTGGGTATAAATGTGTGTGTGTGTTACCTGGGTATAAATGTGTGTGTGTGTTACCTGGGTATAAATGTGTGTGTGTGTTACCTGGGTATAAATGTGTGTGTGTTACCTGGGTATAAATGTGTGTGTGTGTTACCTGGGTATAAATGTGTGTGTGTGTTACCTGGGTATAAATGTGTGTGTGTGTTACCTGGGTATAAATGTGTGTGTGTTACCTGGGTATAAATGTGTGTGTGTTACCTGGGTATAAATGTGTGTGTGTTACCTGGGTATAAATGTGTGTGTGTGTTACCTGGGTATAAATGTGTGTGTGTTACCTGGGTATAAATGTGTGTGTGTGTTACCTGGGTATAAATGTGTGTGTGTTACCTGGGTATAAATGTGTGTGTGTTACCTGGGTATAAAATGTGTGTGTGTGTGTTACCTGGGTATAAAATGTGTGTGTGTGTGTTACCTGGGTATAAAATGTGTGTGTGTGTGTTACCTGGGTATAAAATGTGTGTGTGTGTGTTACCTGGGTATAAAATGTGTGTGTGTGTGTTACCTGGGTATAAATGTGTGTGTGTGTGTTACCTGGGTATAAAATGTGTGTGTGTGTGTTACCTGGGTATAAATGTGTGTGTGTGTGTTACCTGGGTATAAAATGTGTGTGTGTGTGTTACCTGGGTATAAATGTGTGTGTGTGTTACCTGGGTATAAATGTGTGTGTGTGTTACCTGGGTATAAATGTGTGTGTGTTACCTGGGTAAAGCTTTCCCGTCCAGCTGGTGTCTCCTGAAGGTTTCAGCGTACTGAGGAAGCTCCACGCTGGCGAGCAGCCACTCCTCCACCTGCTGCACCGTCCAGTTATAAACTGAACACACAGGACGACAGCGTGCAGTTAATAAACTTCAGATTGTTTCACAGTGCACGAGGTCACGATCGTTCACCTGTAACTGATCTCTGCAGCGGTAAATAAATCCGCCTGCTGCGTGTCACGTCCTGATGTTCTGCTGTTACGTCCTCATTCTTAAAATAAACACACTTCTTCTTCGTGGGTCTGTCTTTGCGTCATCACGGTGACAAATTGAGCTGGAAAATAAAGTGAATCCAAAAATAGGCTTTTATTTTTACACTCAAACATTCTTCTTTTGGATCCCTCCTCGCTTCCTCTCTCCTTCACGTCTTCACTTTGTTTTGACCTCTCTTCTCCTCCAGTGCGTCCTCTCTGCACTTTCTTTACTCCTTTACTGTCTTTCAGTCTTGCCCCTCCTCTCTTTCTAATCTGCCCTTTTCACTTCCCTTCTTTCTTTCTCCTTTCCTCCCTTCCTCCCTTCTCTGCTTCCTTCCTGTATATATTTTACAGTCTGACGTCTTTAAAACAACACGAGCCTTAAAGTCGTGGTTTGTGAAGTCTGGCGCTCTGAGCCGAGGCGACGACGTGAACGTGTCGTCGTGTTTACATATTTGACTTTTATTTTCTGATCTTCACAGTGAATCACTTTGGAGGTTTCCTCATAATAAAAACACAGAGTAAATAAATGCCGCTGCTCTGTGTGTTTCTCTTCTGAGGAAACCAGATGTGATTTACTGAATAACTTCTGATGTTTGTGTTGAAGCTTCTCTCCCTCGACATGCAGACTCATGAAAGCTTTTCTAAACTTCCCAAAACCACTTTTATACAAACTGCAGCAGGTTTTTTTTCCTTCAGCTCGAGTGGAACATCAACTCTGACTTACGCACTCGGACACGGAGAGAACATGCAAACTCCACGCAGAAAGGCCGGAGTAACCGGGGTTTGACCCCACGACCTTCTTGGTGTGAGGCGACAGCGCTAACCACTGCACCACCGCGCGCCGCCCCAAGTGCATCGTCTCCTAGTTTTTATTCTACTCTGCTTCCCAGCAGCGGCGCCTGCAGGCTGAGCCTCCCTCCCTCCTGTGAGCGAGCAGGTAATGTTCTGCTCTGTGCAGCTTGATGCGGCTTCCGTCAGAAATAGACTTGTGTTTTCTTCGCGGCGCCGACAGCTGCGTCTGACGGGCCCCCAAACATCGACTGAAAGGGCCCGACCAGCTCCGGCAGCCGCGGCGCAGTGGACTTTGCGGTTCACTCTGGACTGTAGCAGCAGGAGGGCGCAGGCCGTCAGTTCGGAAAGCGCTAGATTTGATAAGCAGAGTTTTCCATGAGCGTTATAAACGCCGATATCGCCTTCGATCGTGTTCATTTAATTGCGGGAAGCTAAAATCGTAATCGCGATCGACATTCGATTAATTGTGCAGCCTAATGTGGCTCGAAGTGAATGTTTGTAATGAATGGCAGATCTCCACACCGACATTTCAGAGCTCAGAGGATCCAACCCGCCGACAATCTGAACCAACAGAAACAGGAAATAACCTTTAACTCGTGTTCTCAGTTTGTTTCTGCTGCCAGAACGTTTCTCTGTGTCAGTGAATTATTAAAAAAACACTTCATTTTGTGTTAAAATGTGTTGTAACACGTGTTGCTGAGATTATAAAGGGTTTAATATTACTGACATTTTAATAGTAATGTGTTATATAACTGCGCTGCAGCAGCGAGCAAAACATTCCTGTCACTGCGTTACATCTGGTCACCTCATGCTGTGTCTTTATATTTGACTGGCACCATGTGAGAATAAGCTGCTGCAGCTCATTCTGAACTTTTCATTCTGGATCAGCCTCTGATTGGTTCTTCCATCGATACAGTAATTAAACTAAATTAAAAACCCCAGAGCCCGACGTGACGCCTTCACAGTCACTCTAATCGCTCAGAGGAGCGGCAGACGTGATAAAGATGAGTTCACCTCTGGAGCTCTTCCAGGCGGGCCCACATGTCCTCCACGCTGATGTGCAGGTCGGCTCGGTGGAAGCTGCTGTGTTTGGCTTTGGAGTCGTGATCCTTCAGATCCTCCCTGAGGAACTGCGGAGGCAACAGTCCGTCATCAGACAGTTCGAGCGCCGCCGCTCCACAGCACAACAAACACGGGTTCTCGCCTCACCTCGTCCGTCTCCGCCGCGTCCACCGACCCGTCGGCGTCGTCGTCCATCAGCTTGTGGATGCTGCAGATCGCCTCGAAGCTCAGCAGGGAGTTCTCGTCCTGGCAGAGCTGCCGGTCTATCGCACACAGATCTACAACGCAGAGATACAGCAAAGCTTACTGGCACTATTCAGTACAGCGAGCAGAGCGCGCGGCGAGGACAGAAAAGGATCTGATGCAGGTGGATCTCAAAACACCAGAACGTGGTGGGAACCAGAACCAGACTGAGATTAAAGGCTCAGAGAGCTTTAGAGGAGTTAATATGGTGTTAATCAGCTGATTGATTCTGTTTCATGTTGAGATGTTGGAGCCGTAATCATCAAGGTTAAAACAATAAATATTTCACTTCACGTGTAATGAACCTCGGAAAGTTTTCACTCTCTGAATTAAATTACAGAAGAACATGAACTTTTCTCCGATTTTTATCTGTTTAAAAGGGAAACTTCTGGAACAGAGACGACAAGGGAGAAAAAGGTGAAGTCACAGAGGTCAGGAGACGATATTTATTTTATAAAACACGACGTGTGATCCTGCAAAGATGTAGATTCATAAACGTGTTCGGATGTTTTACAGGATTTAAATCTTTCTCTTCCACCAAACCTCACTGACAGCAGCCTCTCACTTCCTGTTAGCCTCAGCTAGCAGCTAGCGCCCCCACACGACCATCCATCAACCCGCTTATCTCGCCGCTGATGCTGTCGTCATGACAACGGAGCAGATGTTTAAACAGATCGGAGCGAGAAACTTCACTCATGCCTACATTTGGTCATTTCAGCCTCCAGGACGTCTCGAGTCTCCGCATGAACGCTCAGCTGAGAGTGTGTGGGGGGGGGGGCTATGATACCTTCAGGGACACAGTTGAGAGTAAAGACAGTTTCACCGGGGTGCTGATTTTACAGTGTCCAGGAAATGAATGTGTTTTAAACGTGTGTGTGTGCAGGTGAGGAGGCTGCTTCCACTCCACCAATCAGAACGGATCTACGTCCGTGTTAGTGTGCATTCACATTAAAACAATAAAAAGTATAGAATGAATTAATAATGTGATAATTAAGTTAGTTTATACAAACAGCAGTGGTTCTCAGGTTGTTGCATGAGGAAATAAATTTAGCTGCAGGAAGTCACAGTCTGTCTGATTTAGCTCTGTCTGGAGCAGGTTTTCACTCTTTCTTCTGTGTTGAAGAAACTAAATGAAGTTGAGCGTGCGGCCCACAGCTGGATCAGACTCGGTCCCGAACCAACATGGACTCAGACGGCAGGATTGTTCGCACCGCGCTGGATGTCTGCACGCTCGTACATGTTCTGCACACGTGCAGATGGCGTGCTGCGTGCTGACGGTCTGCAGACTGTGTCACCTGACTCTGCTCAACATAATGTGGGGAAATCTCTGTTGTTGTTCTGTCTGACTCGTCAGACGTCAGCCTCGAACACGTTCGCCTCGCAGGATCTACCGACAGAAACACAATAACAATATAAACTTTGACTTTGTGCTCTCAGGAGCTGCCCTGCCTGTAACATGTCACAATGCTGCTTTACATGCTGCAGTATTAAAGGTCCAGTTGTAATATTTAGGAGGATCCACTGACAGAAATGTAATATAAGAAAAATGTTCTCAGTGGTGTTTAAAGACCTTACATAATAAACCGTTTTTATGACCTTAGAATGAGACATCTCAATCTACAGACGCCGCGGCTCCTCTTACATGGTTCCTACAGCAGCCCAAATAAGCCCTTTTCCACCCAACAGGATCAGCTCGACTCCACTGTAGAAAAGTTGGACCTGCTTCCAGGAACTTTTCTTCGTATCGCCTCCGTCGAGGTTCCAAGCGAGCTGAGGGAAACTAAAATGTAACGTGAAGACACGACAGGCTGCTGATTGGTCAGAGAGAATATTCACTATTCACTGCATCATCACTGCAGCAGACAGAGGCAGCAACAGGAAGTTTATTTTACAGTTTCCGTGTGGAATTTCATCACTAAATCCACTTCTGAGAAGTTCTGATGTGAGAAATCAGCTGTGCAGATTTCCAATGTTGACAGTTTTACGAGAAGTGACGGCGGAAAAAAAGTGTGATGGATATTTTCGGAGTTGAGGAGCTCCGCGAGCGGCGGCGGGGGGAAGCCTGCGGCGACCCGCGGGAGGAGCGTGCGAGGCCGGCCGGCCGCCCGCTCACAGAGCCCTCTGCTCCCGCCGTCACACAGACGCTGCAGAGGAAAACACAGCTGGAAGGTTTTCATACATTCTGAGGAAGGTTCAAACGTTTTAACTTAAATCAGGAGACAGCTGTGTGAGATGTCGCTATGACGACCAGCTACAGTGAGTTGAGTCGAGGCGAGTTAAGCTGGTACTTGTAATGGAAAAGCGTGCATTTTGTCACAACATTGAATACCTATGAAGAAGAAGAAGTAGTCGGTTTATCAGAAGGGGAGAAGAGAAATTTGGACAAACGGAGGATTACACCTGTTATTTAGGAGGCGACAGAGCGTGTCGGCCGCCGCAGCTTCTCGCTTGCAGCCATTGGTTCCAAGTCACATCCCTCAGCACCTGATGCCACTAAAAGTGACACACCGCACCTTTAAGTAAACACATACTGTCCCTTTTCTACCTCTGCTGACCTTTGACCTCCTCACGTTTCTGCGCTGGTGGAGCTGCAGCTGATCCAGATGTCAAGTGTAAGTATCAGCGTTTCACACTGCAGACAACAGTGAACATGCAGCGGCGTATGCGTGTGCGCTGTGGGTAAATATTAGCACAGATCAGGTATCAGGAGGAGCAGGTTTATGGATCAAACTCACTGCTCCTCAGCCAACAGGTTAGTTTGGTTTCACACAGAACAGAGAGGAAGTTAGTTTTTGTAGTTTTGCTGCTGATTCATAACTCTGTCAGATCTGAACACGCAGACACATATTTTTAGATCCACTGTGACTTATGTACCAGTATGTGTGTGGGGATCAGTGCAGACCTGAGCGTTGCTATAGGCGCTGAGAATGTAAACAGAGAAGATGTGACGTGTTCTGGGGGGAAGGGAGGATCATATCTCTGATCTCAGTCCAGAACAAACGTCCAGTAATCAGCTCAGAAACCAGAGAGGCTGCAGAACCTCCTGAGAATCTTCATGTTTTTAAGTTTCCTTTCGCGTTCTCCTCTCAGGGCGTTACTACCAAAGGGTACAAAGGCTAATTATCTGACGCTAAAGGTACCCTTCAGCGTCCGTATGAAACGCCATCGTTTGCTACGTTGCAGCAAATGATGGTTATAGTAAGGGTAGGGGGCTTCAGGGGGGCTGCCAACACCTTTAACACAAATGTAGCTAGCTACGTTAGCTATGAGACGCCCCGGAGCGTCTCATAGCTAAAGGGCAACCGTAGATAGCTTGCTACGTTAGCTTTGACAGCCCCGGAGCGTCTCATAGCTAAAGGGCAACCGTAGATAGCTTGCTACGTTAGCTTTGAGACGCCCCGGAGCGTCTCATAGCTAAAGGGCAACCGTAGATAGCTTGCTACGTTAGCTTTGACACGCCCCGGAGCGTCTCATAGCTAAAGGGCAACCGTAGATAGCTTGCTACGTTAGCTTTGACACGCCCCGGAGGGCAACCGTAGATAGCTTGCTACGTTAGCTTTGACACGCCCCGGAGCGTCTCATAGCTAAAGGGTAACCGTAAATAGCTTGCTACGTTAGCTTTGAGACACCCCGAAGCGTCTCATTGCTAAAGGGTAACCGTAGATAGCTTGCTACGTTAGCTTTGAGACACCCCGGAGCGTCTCATAGCTAAAGGGTAACCGTAGATAGCTTGCTACGTTAGCTTTGAGACGCTCGAGCCGCCTCATAGCTAAAGGGTAACCGTAGATAGCTTGCTACGTTAGCTTTGAGACGTCGAGCCGCCTCATAGCTAAGGGCAACCGTAGATGGCTTGCTACGTTAGCTTTGACAGCCCGAGCCGCCTCATAGCTAAAGGGCAACCGTAGATGGCTTGCTACGTTAGCTTTGACACGCCCCGGCGCGTCTCATAGCTAAAGGGTAACCGTAGATAGCTTGCTACGTTAGCTTTGAGACGCCCCGGAGCGTCTCATAGCTAAAGGGCAACCGTAGATGGCTTGCTACGTTAGCTTTGACACGCCCCGGAGCGTCTCATAGCTAAAGGGCAACCGTAGATGGCTTGCTACGTTAGCTTTGAGACGCCCCGGAGCGTCTCATAGCTAAAGGGTAACCGTAGATAACTTGCTACGTTAGCTTTGAGACGCCCCGGAGCGTCTCATAGCTAAAGGGCAACCGTAGATGGCTTGCTACGTTAGCTTTGACACGCCCCGGAGCGTCTCATAGCTAAAGGGCAACCGTAGATGGCTTGCTACGTTAGCTTTGACACGCCCCGGAGCGTCTCATAGCTAAATGGCAACCGTAGATAGCTTGCTACGTTAGCTTTGACACGCCCCGGAGGGCAACCGTAGATAGCTTGCTACGTTAGCTTTGAGGCGCCCCGGAGCGTCTCATAGCTAAAGGGCAACCGTAGATAGCTTGCTACGTTAGCTTTGAGACGCCCCGGAGCGTCTCATAGCTAAAGGGCAACCGTAGATAGCTTGCTACGTTAGCTTTGAGACGCCCCGGAGCGTCTCATAGCTAAAGGGTAACCGTAGATAGCTTGCTACGTTAGCTTTGACACGCCCGGAGGGCAACCGTAGATAGCTTGCTACGTTAGCTTTGAGAGCTCGAGCCGTCTCATAGCTAAAGGGCAACCGTAGATAGCTTGCTACGTTAGCTTTGAGACGCCCCGGAGCGTCTCATAGCTAAAGGGTAACCGTAGATAGCTTGCTGCGTTAGCTTTGAGACGCCCCGGAGCGTCTCATAGCTAAAGGGTAACCGTAGATAGCTTGCTGCGTTAGCTATGAGACGCTACAGACAACTACGCTTTGTCACTTCTTCTGAAAGCGTCGGTACTGGACGCCCTGAGATGAGAACGGGCTCTCAGTATCACTGTGATCCAGAGACAGCTGTCTGTACATCCATGCTAACTGCTAACAGGAGCTGCTAACAGCTGATTCGGCTCCTGTTAACGGAGCCAAAATGTGAACAAATACAGGCTGCAAAAAGTATTTCCCCTTGTGGTGCGGGCTCAGCCGTCTCGTTGTGTCTGAGGTCTAAAGCACGACCACAGTCAGGCTGAGTTCACACCATCATGTGCAGAGCTGAAACCTGATGCACAGCTACAGATCTAAACCTTTCTCAGAGGCGTCTCCGGCTCAAGTTTCCCACTCGTCCACTGTGACGGGCCTCAACACCACAGAAGAAGACAGAGGAGGAAACAGCGCGACAGGTGAAGAAGAGACAGAGTTTAGTCTGGGGATTAAGATCAGCAGCTGTGACGATAAAAATACTGACATAATAGAATTAAACAGGACGAAGGTCGAGTCAAAGTCACACACACTGAACATCAGGGCGGTCCGAACACGGGACGCAGGGAAACTCCACTTCCCATCATGCACGCTTCACTCCACGTGTGCGGATAAAAACACAAGTGTGGCAGGTGAGACCGAGGACGGTGACGCTGTGAGACCGCAGAGGAAAAGTAGGCAAAAATGACTGAAGTCTGGTGGAGACGAGAGGGGAAGAAGGTCGAACGCCAGAGGTCTCGTTTACAAACGCTGCGTACGAACAGAACAGGGACGCCACTTCCCAAACAAAGGTTGTGATCTATAAAAACAGAGCTGACGGGAGAACGTGTGTCCGGTCAGTAAACCATGAGGACGCACATGAAGAGGAGAGAAACTTTAAAAAATAAAAATAAATGTTTAAACTCAGAGGAAGTCATTTGGTTTCCTCTCTTTTCAAACGGGGGAATCCAGATCAGTACCTGGCTCATCCCGTCTGTGCGGCCGCCTCCAGCCGGCCCCTTCCTGCAGTTATAAAGGGGCGGGGCTCCGGGGCCCCTTTCCTCCGCTGCACCAGCGTTGGTGAAAGTGTGTTTTTTACCCAGCGAACAGCTTCAGAGTCTCTGAGTCAGATTCAGAGTCTGCCTCCTTTTCTTCTTGCAGTCAGGACGGATTAATATCAACGAGCTTCACTCAGCGTTTACAGGCAGCTGGGGGCCACGGGGCCCCTCACAGGGGCCACGTTTCAGACTGACTGGGATTTATAAAGGGAACTAGCTTACAGGTGTGGCGCACGCACTGTTTTATAAGCCTGAGTATTTTTTGCTGTACGCCGTTTTTGGCGTTTGGGCGTACGGACACTTTTAGTGAGGTTTCTACGCACAGTTTTAAAAATGAGGCCCCTGAGCTGACAGCGTCGGAGAAGGAGGATGTTAGCATGGTAGCTACAAACGTCTTTATAACAGATAAAGTTCCTGACCTGCTCAGTTACACCTGAACGTTTCACTCTTTGTGTCTTTCCTGGATTTTTATTTCATCTACAGCAGATTTTATTAACTGTAAAAGCAGCAGCATGTTTATCTTTTATGAAAAGGAAGCGACTCCGCTCTCTTCCCATTGGCCGATATCTCATTATTTCATGGTAACTAAGTTTCTCAACAAACCACCACAAATCTATGTTAACGACATCAGCTGTGTGATCAGATGTATTGATAATATGCTGACACACTCCAACACATTCTCACTAGTTACATATGGAAGTGTGGTCAAGACCCCGTCAGGGGTCAGGTTTAGGCACCAAAACGACTTGGGTCAGGTTTAAGCACCAAAACCACTTGGTCAGGTTTAGGCACCAAAACCACTTGGTCAGGTTTAGGCACCAAAACCACTTGGTCAGGTTTAGGCACCAAAACCACTTGGTCAGGTTTAGGCACCAAAACCACTTGGTCAGGTTTAGGCACCAAAACCACTTGGTCAGGTTTAGGCACCAAAACCACTTGGTCAGGTTTAAGCACCAAAACAACTTGGTCAGGTTTAGGCACCAAAACCACTTGGTCAGGTTTAGGCACCAAAACCACTTGGTCAGGTTTAGGCACCAAAACGACTTGGTCAGGTTTAGGCACCAAAACGACTTGGGTCAGGTTTAAGCACCAAAAGGACTTGGGTCAGGTTTAGGCTCCAAAACGACTTGGGTCAGGTTTAAGCACCAAAACAACTTGGTCAGGTTTAGGCACAAAACCACTTGGTCAGGTTTAAGCACCAAAACCACTTGGTCAGGTTTAGGCACCAAAAGGACTTGGGTCAGGTTTAGGCACCAAAAGGACTTGGGTCAGGTTTAGGCACCAAAAGGACTTGGGTCAGGTTTAGGCACCAAAACCACTTGGTCAGGTTTAGGCACCAAAAGGACTTGGGTCAGGTTTAGGCTCCAAAACGACTTGGGTCAGGTTTAAGCACCAAAACCACTTGTTCAGGTTTAGGCACCAAAAGGACTCAGTCAGGTTTAAGCACCAAAATGGCTTGGGTCAGGTTTAGGCACCAAAACGACTTGGTCAGGTTTAGGCACCAAAACCACTTGGTCAGGTTTAGGCACCAAAACAACTTGGTCAGGTTTAGGCACCAAAACGACTTGGTCAGGTTAAAGCACCTAAATCACTTGGTCAGGTTCAGTCAGACTACATTACCTATGTAACTTAAAACATTTAATGTTAGCAGTTTGTTTCACACAGGAAGCCCACCATCCTCCCCACCACCTCCTTACTCTGACCTTTCTGCTAAATATCCTGCTCCTCCCTTCAGCCTCCGAAAGAGAAAAGCTACAGGGTTTCCCCCGGTGCGTTACAAACTGACGCCAACGGGTCTCTAAATGCGTCCATATGTGACAGCTTGGGAGTGAGAACGTGTTGCACACTCTGGACACCATTTTAGAATGTCTCCAGCCAAAAAAGTGATGCTGACGTCTTAGCTTAGCTTAGCGTGTTAGCATGCTAACTTTAGCTAGTTAGCAGTAAACAGAGCTGAGGCTGATGAAGTTTTGGACACATTAGCATGTTGACCTGATGGTGGCGCTAGAGGAAAAGTCAGAGGGGCTCATCCTCTGGTCATGGACACAACACAAACACACACAGGAAGTGCGTTTCCTACCTGAGGCTGCGTTGCCATTGGAAACCGGACGATGGTTCGGGTGGACGTGGTCACTCCTGTCACGTGAACTGTGAGCCCCGACACTCAGCACGCACGCACACAGCAGCCACGCACACGCACCGTCCATGTCTGAGGAGAGACAGGAAGTAGGGTTTCATATATGTGCTCAAAGCAGACTTCAAAATAAAAGCACAGTTTGTTCACATCAGTTCAAACGTCACATCTGGGAATTAATAACCAGCATCACGTAAACGTTTCCACCACATGATGAGTCTGATCTGAGCAACAAGTCGCCTCTGAGGTCGTTTGACTCTCCAACAAGAACCCCGTGCATTAACCCCCCCCATCGTACACGATCACAACTACTAACACAACTTTTCTGTAAATCATCATCCAGTTTCCCGCAAAACGTTGTGACATGTCAGAAAACTCTCTTCTTTGTTTAAAAGACGCAGCAGACGAATGTGATACCAGCACCTCACATTAGCCTTCAAAAATACCATCAAAGGGCCGTGAAGACCAGGAACATAAAGGAAACGTCTCCTGACAAACACTGTGAGAGGGAACGTCAGAACCTCCTGAAGGACGTCAGCCGACACACAGCCTGCCGCATCCAGCTCAGCCGAAGGAAAGAATCAGCTGGTCTAAACATGCAGGGTCAGGGTCTGCCAAGTCCTGGAGGGACTGATTAAAGACTCTACTACAATATAAAGGAAAAAATATCAGTTTTCACTTATTCACACAATTTCATTGAATTTTTTCAAAGCTGCTGCAATGCTGGAGGACTGAAAAGCCAACAATCCATCACAT
Organism: Lepomis macrochirus; assembly: GCA_024633595.2. Lineage (NCBI taxonomy): Eukaryota > Metazoa > Chordata > Actinopteri > Centrarchiformes > Centrarchidae > Lepomis > Lepomis macrochirus. The sequence continues at coordinate 2,268,559 of JALXJV020000021.1, forward strand.
TCTTATACTTCCTCACCTCAAGGTCCCTCGGGGGTCCCCGGACCACACTTTGAGAACCAGTGATCAGCTGATGGAAGCAAATGAAACTCCAGTAAGGGTTTGAAATGTTAGCAGGAACTAAACACCGAAATATTTTAATTTGATAACCACCTGAGCAGATGCGTTCAGGTTTCACAGGTCAGACGGTAAATTAAAGTGCTCAAAGCTTATTCAGGATTCAGGAGAGGCTCACGTGAAAATATCCAGTTAGCGGAACTGGTTTCATCTTTCAGACTCCAGAATCAACATCCGGGATTCCCAGGATAAACAGTTAGCCCTGAAGTACTTGAGTAAATTTACTTAGTTACTTTCTCCTAAAACAAACCAGGTGGCGTTTCTCACTAAATATCTCGAAGTCACGTGACTTTCAGGAGACTCGCATTTACACACAAACACATTTAAGTTTGATAAAGATGTGAAATGTTCAGGAGAACAGACAGGATGAGGCGTTCACGGCCCTCTGCTCCTCTCACCAGCAGGAACAAGAAAATGTGTTGGGTTTTTTTCCACGTAAACGGCCTCAAATAAAACACCACCTGCAGCTGCACGCGAGCAGAACAGCAGACGTGTCGATACTCGTGCGATCGATCCGCCTCAGCTCCAGGAGCCCGCTGGTCCCCCGCAGGTCAGAGGTCACACAGCTGTTCGGCTTCACACAGCGGAAACAGCTTCCTCTGCAGAAACACGCACTTTTTGTTCACGTCAAACCCTGAAGCCATCACTCACCTCTGCGCAGCCTCTAATCCATCGATCGGATCTGATCAGCCCCGATCGATCCGCACAAACTGGTCGGAAGCAAAGTCCTGCGCGCGCTGATGAGACGGTCCGTTCCTCGGTTCTCCACCCCGAGACCCGAACTCTGCAAACTGCTGCTGAGGAAAAACCGCTCGCGGAGAGATCCGCCTGCGCTGCGTTCACGGACCGCAAAAAAACTCCGAATTCACACACGTGAATTTTTCACTATAGAGCTGCAAAAACATGTCGGTTAACCGATTGGTAGATGAATAGGTAGCTATGTAATAATTAATTTATAATTTTAGTCATTTTACAAGCGCAAAGACTTTCTGATGTTGAGCGTAAAGACGTCACTTTGGGACATTTTATAAATTAAGTGATTAATCAAGGAAATGATTGATTATGAAAACATTTCTTAGTTACAGCCGATTTTTTTCTCCGTTTTTTAAAATGTCATATTTGTTTTCATGAGATGTGACTGTATCTTTAAATTCGCACTGTTCTCTTCAGCACTTCTGATATTTTAATTAATTAAAAAACAAAACAAACCTTTTGATTCTAAAATATGTCACAGAAATGATCGCAGGTAAATTTAAACTTTCTCACAAAACACATTTAACATTTAGATAATAAAAGCATGGCGCTGCTGTCAGGTGTGAAACCCGCTGTGCGATACTAAACTCACCGTTACAGCTGAGCGGCTGCAGGTCACAGGTCAGCGTGCAACCAATCAGGTTCAGGTCGACGTCCCGAGGCGAGTTATTGATCGTTTGTTCATCTGATTTAATTCACCATTAAACCGCAGACTGAAAAAGGCAAACAGACACAAATTCAACCCAATAAACAAATAAATAAAATATGTGAAGTCTATTTTCTGCTTTTTATGTATTTATATCAATCTAGAAAACAAAGTATTATAACATGTGTCATAGAAAAGTACCAAGTGAATGGTAGCCTAATAACAATAATACAAAAATACTAATTAACTTTACTTAACATTGTTCTTGATGATCTCACACATAAATCATATTGTATGTGCATCTGCCCTTTATTGCATTTAATATTAGATTCATGTTTTGTTCCAGCAGGTTTTTAACAGAATAAATATATTTTATTTAACCTAAAAAATGCTCAACTTATGTTTACAGCCCTGAGTTTTGTCTGCAGGTGCGTCATCAGAGTTGGCAGTAACCTGTAGTCAATCACCAGTCTGACACGTTTTAATTTACAGAAATATCAGAAAATAAAAACACATTAGAGTCTTCTGCTTTGGGCCCTGATGTTGTGGTTGTCTACATTCCGACGGCACTGGAAGGCAGCATGTGTCTGACGCAGCGGTGTAATGGCGCCACCGTGCGGCCACAGTGCGCACGTGCAGGTGAAACTTCAGGTAACAGGTTCTGGTTTAGTTTCTCAACAGGAAGTTCAGAGACGATAAAGTTTAACATGAGAAACTAACAAAATGGCTTCTGTCTTCCAGGCTAGCAGTTTCCCCCTGTTTACAGTCTTTATGCTAAGCTAAGCTAACCAGCTGCTGGGAGGGGCGGGGGGGGGGGGGTACATGTCAATCAATCTGTTGGTGTGGGCGGGGCCTTAATGCTGCTGATCTCTAATTGGTTGTTTAAATTACTTCAGAAACATTTCTGAAGTGTTTCTCAACTCTGGACTGAAGACACCCTCGCGCGCGCGCGTGCACGCACGCACAAACGCAGTAAACTTCCCCAAAGTTACTCCACCACTTCCTCTCTCTCTCCTCTCGGACTTCCTCCTCTTCATTAGCTCCGCCCGCCCGCCTCGCACTGACATACAGATCCGCTGTCCCTCCCGCGCACACACGCACACTGACACACACACTGACACACACACACACACACACCCGGAGCAGCAGCGGGACGGAGCGGAGCAGTGAGCCCGGAGAGGAGGACTGATGACCGGTGAGTCTTTTCATCCGCCCCGGAGCTCCGGGATCAACCGAGCAGCTGAGTGTGTGTGTGTGTGTGTGTGTGTGTGTCTGCGCGCGCGCGTGTGTTTCACCTCCCTGTCCAAACTTTTTAACACGTTATTGATCTCTGCTCTGATTCCCGTCAGCTGATCGATCGCTTCTCCAGCGGATCAATAACCTGCTTGTGTTTTGGTGTGTTTGTTTGTTTGTTTGTTGACGCTGCTGCAGGAAACTGGACATGAAGCGCGACCACTCCCAGTGTGCGCGTGTGTTCCTGTCACTCACTTCTTCTTTAAACTTCAACATTTATTCAGTGTGAAAAGTTTTTTTCTATCGAAATACTGCAGAATGTACTAGAAAGTAGGAATCCTCCCTGTGATGCTGTGGGAATATTCAGTGCTGGAGGAAGTACTGAGATCCTTTAGTAAAAGAAGGCTACTGATACAGCTGTGTTCCAAGTAAAAGTACTGCATTAAAAGTGTTACTGCAGTAAAAGTACTAATACCATAGTATAGAAATACTGTGTTCCAAGTAAAAGTCCTATACTGAAAGTATCAATGCAGTAAAAGTACTAATACTACAGTGTAGCTAACCTGTGTTCAAACTAAAAATACTGCATTGAAAGTGTTACTGCAGTAAAAATACCAAAACCACAGAGTACAAATACCCTGTTGCAAGTAAAAGTCTTGCATTGAAAGTGAACTGCAGTAAAAGTGCTAATACCACAGTGTAGAAATACTGTGTTGCAAGTAGTAGTCTGATAAAAGTAAATCATTTTGAAGTAAAAATTAGAATATATAGAGAGTGTACGGGAACTGTAGTACAACTTCAGTGAATTTAAAATCACCATGAAATACCAGAAGCTCATGCAGTAACTGTAGAAGTACCACATGTACTACTGTCTAAAAAGGCTTCCGGTCTATTTATGGGAAATAAATCTTTCACTTACTTTGTCATACACCATTAATAAAAACCATTAAAGAGAAAACCAGAGTGTGAAAAAATATGTCCTTCTCACACCGGACAAGATGACATCACACAGATTGTCAGCGGTCGCACGCGCTCAGATGTCAATCAGAAACATCACAGTCGAACTGGACAGATTCAGGTTTCCCAGAATGAAACAGGAAGTCAGAGAGTCAGAGATGGTTAGTGCTGATGTGGTGAATCATCCAGCTGTCAGACCCTCAAGATGATCATGACTCATCTTATATCCAGTGTCCTCAGGTGTCTTAGCCCAGGTTTGGTCCAGTGTCCTCCGGTATTTTAGCCCAGGTTTGGTCCAGTGTCCTCCGGTATCATAGCCCAGGTTCAGTCTAGTATTCTCTGGTGTTTTAGCCCTGGTTTGGTCTAGTGTCCTTCGGTATCTTAGCCCAGGTTTGGTTCAGTGTCCTCCGGTATCTTAGTCCAGGTTTAGTGCTGTGTCCTCTGGTGTTTTAGCCCTGGTTTGGCCCAGTATCCTTCGGTATCTTAGCCCAGGTTTGGTCCAGTGTCCTCTGGTGTTTTAGCCCTGGTTTGGTCCAGTGTCCTTCGGTATCTTAGCCCAGGTTTGGTCCAGTGTCCTCCGGTATCTTAGCCCAGGCTTGGTCCAGTGTCCTCCGGTATCTTAGCCCAGGTCTGGTCCATTACCCTCTGGTATCTTAGCCCAGGTTTGGTCCAGTGTCCTCCGGTATCTTAGCCCAGGTTCAGTCTAGTATTCTCTGGTGTTTTAGCCCTGGTTTGGTCCAGTGTCCTTCGGTATCTTAGCCCAGGTTTGGTTCAGTGTCCTCCGGTATCTTAGCCCAGGTTTGGTCCAGTGTCCTATTGTGTATTAGCCCAGGTTTGGTCCAGTATCTTCTGGTGTATTAGCCCAGGTTTGGTCCAGTACCCTCTGGTGTTTTAGCCCAGGTTTGGTCCAGTGTCCTCCGGTATCTCAGTCCAGGTTTGGTGCTGTGTCCTCTGGTGTTTTAGCCCAGGTTCGGTGCAGTATCTTCTGGTGTTTTAGCCCTGGTTTGGCCCAGTATCCTTCGGTATCTTAGCCCAGGTTTGGTCCAGTGTCCTCCGGTATCTTAGCCCAGGTTTGGTCCAGTGTCCTCCGGTATCTTAGCCCAGGTCTGGTCCATTACCCTCTGGTATCTTAGCCCAGGTTTGGTCCAGTGTCCTCCGGTATCTTAGCCCAGGTTCAGTCTAGTATTCTCTGGTGTTTTAGCCCTGGTTTGGTCCAGTGTCCTCCGGTATCTTAGCCCAGGTTTGGTCCAGTGTCCTCCGGTATCTTAGCCCAGGTCTGGTCCATTACCCTCTGGTATCTTAGCCCAGGTTTGGTCCAGTGTCCTCCGGTATCTTAGCCCAGGTTCAGTCTAGTATTCTCTGGTGTTTTAGCCCTGGTTTGGTCCAGTGTCCTTCGGTATCTTAGCCCAGGTTTGGTTCAGTGTCCTCCGGTATCTTAGCCCAGGTTTGGTTCAGTGTCCTCCGGTATCTTAGCCCAGGTTCGGTCCAGTATCTTCTGGTGTTTTAGCCCAGGTTTGGTCCAGTGTCCTTTAGTGTTTTAGCCCAGGTTCGATCCAGTATCTTCTGGTGTTTTAGCCCAGGTATGGACCAGTGTCCTCTGGTATTTTAAACCGGGTTTGGTTCAGTATTCTATGTTGTTTTAGCCCTGATTTGGTCCAGTGTGCTCCAGTGTTTTAGCCCAGGTTCGGTCCAGTGTCCTCCGGTATCTTAGCCCAGGTTTGGTCCAGTGTCCTCTGGTGTATTAGCCCAGGTTCGGTCCAGTATCGTCTGGTGTATTAGCCCTGATTTGGTCCAGTGTCCGCTAGTGTTTTAGCCCAGGTTTGGACCAGTGTCTTCTGGTGTTTTAAACCGGGTTTAATTCAGTATTCTCTGGTGTTTTAGCCCACGTTTGGACCATTGTCCTCTGGTATTTTAATCCGGGTTTGGTCCAGTTTTCTCTGGTGTTTTATGTTGTGGTCATAAACTGTCAGCTAATTGTAAACCAGGAAATCTGTGTGATTTATAAATGTCTTGATTTTCTTGACACAAAACAGAGTTCAGCTGGTTCAACAGTTGGTAGAGTTTCTTCTGTGTGTTGATAAAAGCTGGTCAGACTGTCTCACCAAACTCTTTTCCTGGATGAACAGAGCGGTGGACAAACCCTTCCTGTTTCGGTTTCAACACAGACCAGTTCCTCTTTGGCTGGCGGCATCTGTTTGTTAGGAAACGCTGCATTCGTAAGTACATGTGGAAGACTTCTGTCCCGCCCTGTCAGCTGGACTCTATCCGTAATAATATGATTGTATTTAAATGAAGAGATTTAGGAATATGGTGACATCACTAAAAAGAAGAACCACAAGCATTGAGATGGTGACACGGGTTGGAAACAAACGTATTTGGAAGAGGAAATGAACGTGAACAGTACGATTTTTACCCAGCTGTGATGTTCCTTCAGTTTACAGACCCACTTCCTGTTTCCACTTTGGCCTGCTCTTCTGGCTGTGTAGTCACAGTTCACCTGTAAAGTTTGGTATGTAACACTAATATTCTCTGGTGTTTTAGCCCAGGTTTGGCACAGTATTCTCTGGTGTTTTAGCCCAGGTTTGGAACAATGTCCTCTGGTGTTTTAGCCCAGGTTTGGCACAGTATTCTCTGGTGTTTTAGCCCAGGTTTGGCACAGTATTCTCTGGTGTTTTAGCCCAGGTTTGGAACAATGTCCTCTGGTGTTTTAGCCCAGGTTTGGCACAGTATTCTCTGGTGTTTTAGCCCAGGTTTGGAACAATGTCCTCTGGTGTTTTAGCCCAGGTTTGGAACAATGTCCTCTGGTGTTTTAGCCCAGGTTTGGCACAGTATTCTCTGGTGTTTTAGCCCAGGTTTGACACAATATTCTCTGGTGTTTTAGCCCAGGTTTGGCACAATATTCTCTGGTGTTTTAGCCCAGGTTTGGCACAATATTCTCTGGTGTTTTAGCCCAGGTTTGGCACAATACTCTCTGGAGTTTTAGCCCAGGTTCGTTACAATATTCTCTGGTGTTTTAGCCCAGGTTTGGTACAATATTCTCTGGTGTTTTAGCCCAGGTTTGGCACAGTATTCTCTGGTGTTTTAGCCCAGGTTCGGTACAATATTCTCTGGTATATTAGCCCAGGTTTGGTACAATGTCCTCTGGTATTTTAGCCCAGGTTTGGCACAGTATTCTCTGGTGTTTTAGCCCAGGTTCGGTACAATATTCTCTGGTATTTTAGCCCAGGTTTGGTACAATGTCCTCTGGTGTTTTAGCCCAGGTTCGGTACAGTATCCTCTGGTGTTTTAGCCCAGGTTTGGTACAATGTCCTCTAGTGTTTTAGCCCAGGTTTGGTACAATGTCCACTGGTGTTTTAGCCCAGGTTCGGTACAGTATCCTCTAGCCCAGGTTTGGTACAATGTTCTCTGGAGTTTTAGCCCAGGTTTGGCACAATATTCTCTGGTGTTTTAGCCCAGGTTTGGCACAATATTCTCTGGTGTTTTAGCCCAGGTTTGGCACAATATTCTCTGGTGTTTTAGCCCAGGTTTGGCACAATATTCTCTGGTGTTTTAGCCCAGGTTTGGCACAATACTCTCTGGAGTTTTAGCCCAGGTTCGTTACAATATTCTCTGGTGTTTTAGCCCAGGTTTGGTACAATATTCTCTGGTGTTTTAGCCCAGGTTTGGCACAGTATTCTCTGGTGTTTTAGCCCAGGTTTGGCACAGTATTCTCTGGTGTTTTAGCCCAGGTTCGGTACAATATTCTCTGGTATTTTAGCCCAGGTTTGGTACAATGTCCTCTGGTATTTTAGCCCAGGTTTGGCACAGTATTCTCTGGTGTTTTAGCCCAGGTTCGGTACAATATTCTCTGGTATTTTAGCCCAGGTTTGGTACAATGTCCTCTGGTGTTTTAGCCCAGGTTCGGTACAGTATCCTCTGGTGTTTTAGCCCAGGTTTGGTACAATGTTCTCTGGAGTTTTAGCCCAGGTTTGGAACAATGTCCTCTGGTGTTTTAGCCCAGGTTCGGTACAGTATCCTCTGGTGTTTTAGCCCAGATTGGACAGCTGTAGAGTTGGACAAATGTCTGGTAGTGTCATGACCATCTGTGCTGTTTGAAATGTTTCTGTGACTGTAAGGAAAATACCAGTATCGCCTTAGTCGCATTAGCTTAATATTTTTTCCCATTTTTGTCCGCCTCCTGGTCGAAGCTGTAAATGTGCATTAATTCTTTTGTCTCATAGCTCCAATTTTAGAGATTTTCCCATCAGAGCTTCAGCTGCAGGACGACTCGGTTCCTCTGTTGGTCAGACTCCTCCTAAACCAGCAAAACTAAATAAAAATAGAGAGAAAGACCACAGCTGACAAGACGAAACCAAAGCTGTTAGTTCCTGAAACGCTGACAATAAAAACCATGGAGGAGATATCAAGCTGCCCAACTCTCTCTGGGGCGACAGCTTTTATTAGAGACATACTTTAACTCTAATTTCCCTGTTTTCTACGTGTATTTGATGATATTTTAGGACAAAGTCTCCTTATTGGCTAAGCTTCACCTCTTTGAATTTGCGGTTGATACAAACTTGACCTTCCCTCCATGTTTACCCAGTGACTTTATAAATTCAGCATGATGCCCATGTCTTCCTCAGCACTCAGCTCAAAACACTTCCTCTGTTGTTCTCACTGATTCATTCTAGTCGCTTCTACTTTGGCTGAAACTCAACACATCCAACCCGGCTGGCGCTCCAAGGGTTATCCCGCCCTACCAGGAAAGGGAAGGCGTAACCCCTTCCTTTCCTGGTAGGCTTTTAATTTGAAACTCCTGCAGGAATTGTTGAGTTTCTAGCAGAGTGTGACATGATTGTACTAAATCTACCAGGTGAGACATCTACAGGTGGTGACACCACCCTTAACTGAACTCGGTGGAGTCAACACAACATAAATAACATCAGTGTCTGCCCAGCTTTACTTCCCATTCGCTACAGAGGGAACTACATTCACTCACTGCCGTTTTATCACAATGATGTACTCTCCGGTGGCCTCTTAAGTTCCTACAATTGAAAACTGTATTGGGGACATGGGTCTCAGACTTGGTTCACCCACCCATGGAAGGCTCCCTCTGGGTTGGGAGTGACTTGCTGCCCCAGTTGATACCTCAAGTATCTCAAAGTCTTGTTGACCAGTGAGGTTAAAAGTTGGCGAGCGGCCGATGTGTCCGTAGGGCGGGTGCGCTCAAGCTTACGAACTCAAAGTAGGCTTCTTTTTATTTTGAATGGGTCCTGGCGTTGCAGCCCGGCATCGCCAGCGGAGCTACAGATTTAAAACGTGCCCTGCGGCCCAACAGGGGCCGGCTGGATAAACCACATTCAAGCTTTTTATGGCTCCGCCCAACTCGTGGGGGTTTGCTTCCAGTGCAGGTACAGGACCACAATGCCAAACAGCCTTGGTCTCAGGTGCATTGTGTTGTGTTAAACCGTTTTAACAATGCGTGCCAGTAAAGGTGAGAAGGACCCAGATCAAATCTCTGCCGCTGTTCCCAGGTAAAGCAAACAGGGAAGTGAAGTACTTCCTTGTGCGTAGAACAGCAGCTAAGTCGGAGAGCAGCTGTCCTGTCGGAGCAGAGTATGTAAATGAGGAGTTACAGTTTCACGAGAGGCTGCCTACTAATGTGAGTCTGCAAGTGTGAATGCAGTTTTACGGCCAAAAGACATGGTCGCAAACGCGCTGCGTCTCATAGTTGGGGATTTTTACCCGCTACAGGCTCCATCTTTGTAGTGTTCGGTCGCGTGCCAGCTTTACTTTGAGAATATTAAGTTTTTGAGTGATAATAGAGTTGGTGATGCACGGTTTGGAAGTGTGGGGTCATTGTGACGTTGTTAGAGATGGGATAAGAAGCCCGATCCTTCCCGTTAAACATCCCATCAGGATCATCCTGGGCAACTTCGGGACACGTCCAGCTGCTTCAAGAAAAATGGGATGTTTACGACTCCTTGCTAACAGAGCCATGTGGTTAGGTGTCCAGACTCTCACTTTATGGCACCCTGGAGAGCATTAATAAGTAATGGTGTTTATTTATATAGGAAGTAGTGAATGAGTGAAACAGGGAGGGATTTCGGACACAGCCCTTTTGAGGAGATCTTGGGTCACTGAGCCAGAAAGTAGTTTTATGTTATCTTCTTTCTGATAAACCGAAGTTTTCTTCCCTGCGTTTGTTGAAATGCTCTAAACACTACAGGTCCCATCAGTCTCAGCAGCCGTTGCTATTGAGCGGACTCTGTTTGGAGCTGTAACATCAGGGTTGGACATTGTTTCGGTTGCAGTGTCTCTGTGCTGCGTTCCAAATACCTTCAGGACGTACTGCAGCAGTCCTCATACAGCATGCGCTGCTGTGCAGAGGATTGTGGGTCAGAGTAGCCAGAAAAGCATGCAGACTGTGGCCGATGCCTGGTGCTTCTGGTACACTGCGTTTGCCTTCCTGTGTACTGGGACATGATATATTTCTGAGTAGTATGAGACTATGAGTATCGTTATAGGATACACACCCATGGTTTGACAGCCCCGCCCGCCGGCCTGCTGTTATTCCCCCCAATGATGATTCATGTAAATATGTTCATGCCTCTAACTTATTTATAACGTCCTATGCTAATCATTAACTGGTAATAAAATTCAGCAGCATATGTGTTTGTTTCAGATTCACACTTCACACACACACACACACACTTAGAGGAAGGCTGATTTTACACAATGAATGTGTCATTTACAGCCTGCTGTTACTGATCTCGATTCTTCTTCCTCTTTTCCTCTCAATGTGCTTACTCTTCTTTCTTCCTCTCACAGTCGAGGGTTTCACTGGACAGCCAGGACGCAGGATGCTTCGTCACTTTGCTCTGCTTCGGTCAGACCGTGTAGAAAATACGTATTTATCTTCAAAAGTAGCTGAATGAAAACTTGACTTTGGCCACCAAGACCCAGGAGCATGATGTCCTGCATACAAACTGTAGTGTCTTTGTGTTAGAGAAAGAGAGAAGTTGAGGGTGTTTCCAAGGGCGGCACGGTGGAATAGTGGATAGCACTGTGGCCTCACAGCAAGACGATCGTGGGTTCAAACCCCGGTTCCTCCAGCCATTCCTTTACATGTTCTTCCCGTGTCTGCGTGGGTTTCCTCCGTGTTGTTAGGCTCTCCAGTCCGTGTTATTGACCAGACAGTGGTGAAAGATCTGGAGTTGGTCCCCGGCGCTGCACAGCGGCGGCCCGCTGCTCCTTTGAGAGAGGGGTTAAATGCAGAGAGGATTAATTTCGCTATGTGACAATAAAGAATCTTCTAATTAATTCTAATTGACTGCAGTACAGTTTAATCCCAGCAGCATCTAGTGGGCGTTAGAGGAACTGCAGCCGATCACTTCAGCTCTGACTCAAACAGAAGTGATGTGAAGGTTAGGCAGCCATTTATTCAGTAACATGAAGCTACTTTCAGTGAATATAATTAGACTGCATGTGTTGAAACGGGCCGACGCCCCTCTGAACCGGACAGTCACATATCACACCTCTGAGTTCCTGCACTTTTCTTCACAGAAGTTGCTGCTTTATTTCAACATGAAACCACAATGACAATTTTCTACTGAAAGCTTCCTTTTTTCCAAACTGCATCTGAGTTACAAAAGGACTTTGTTACAACACATTAAACGTCTCTTTCATTCTTCTTCAGTGTCTCCAGGTCTAAATGTTCAATAAGAAAAATATACTCTTTAAGTTACTGATCTGCAAAGGTCGGAGGCCACAGTTCTCCGCTCTGTCCACCCTCTAACAACGAAGGGGAGTCAGCGGGATGAAATGAAAGGCTGTGAGATCAGAGGTTAAAGCTTCCAGCAGGAGTGAGATCAGCCGACCTCCGCCCAGAGCGGAGGCGGGTCAGCGTCCCCGGGGTCTGGGCTGGGCCACTTTCTCTATCCAGACATCTGGAGAGAGACACTGCAGAGTCCACGATGATCGCTGTGATCATGTTTACGTTTTATATTTGAATCTCTTTCCTATTCAAGTCCAAGTTCTGCAGCACAAATGTGTCCGCTGACTCAAATACTGAAACTCAGACTGAAACATGAAACAGACAAACTAACACGGAGGGTTTCCAGAGGTGCTGCCCAAACTGACTGAAACATAACTCTGCAGCTCAGACACGAGCTGAGGATCAGAGAACGAGGTGGTGACTTCAACATTAACTGATGACTTAGATTTGGACACGACCTGGACCACTTGAACCTGACTCGGACATGACCTGGACTCTGGTGATTCAGACTTGGCCATGGTGACTTGGACATGACATCAGGGACTCAAGCATGACTTGGACCACTTGAACCTGACTCGGACATGACCTGGACTCTGGTGATTCAGACTTGGCCATGGTGAATCAGACATGACATCCGGAACTCAAGCATGACTTGGACGACGTGGACCTGACTCGGGCATGACTTTGACCCTGGTGATTCAGACGTGGCCATGGTGACTTGGACATGACATCAGGGACTCAAGCATGACTTGAACACGACGTGGACGACTTGAACCTGACTTGGACACAATGTGGACCACTTGAACATGACTTTGGTGAATCAGACTTGACATCAGGGACTCAGGCATGACTTGGACATGACCTGGACAACTTAAACCTGACTTTGGTGATTCTGACTTGGCCATGTTGACTTGGACATGCCATCAGGGACTCAGGCATGACTTGGACACAGTTTGGACGACTTGAACCTGACTCGGACACAACCTGGACTCTGGTGATTCAGACACGACCGTAGTCACTTGGACTTGAACCCTGACGCCTGTGGACGTAAATTGGACTAAAGATCTACTGACCGGTCAGCAGCTCCACAAAGATGTTTTGTCCACCTCCTTTGGGACTTGGGAACTTTGGGAAAGTCCTACCCATTGAGCAGGGACTGTTTTTGGGATAAAAAAAAGTCCCTTAACTTAATGTAGACGCTAGTACCTGTGGTGGAAACGCAGCGAGTTCCTCTAAAGGTTCCTGGTTCCGGGGTAAAGTTCCTGTCGGGTTAGTTCTCAGATGGCTGCACAGTGGAGCTCCTGATGCTGCGAAGGGTTAAACACAGAGACCGGATTTCACTGTGTCCCACTGTGTACGACTGTCTGACAATGAGACTGGATTTGTTGTTGTTGCTGTTGTGTCTCAGGCTGATGCAGAAGAAGGAAAGAAGGAGACACAAAGAGACGAAGACAATCTGTCTTTCTGTCACGTAAATGTAAATAAACTTCTGTGTGTGTGTGTGTGTGTGTGTGTGATAGCATCTCTGCTTTGTTTGGAGACCGTTTCCTTTTGCAGCGATCATTTCCATAAACACAAATACTGATGCAGGATACCCCCCCCCCCTCTTTCTCTCCCTGCAGTCAGACGATGGGACGTCACGTGTTTCTGAAAAAACTGTGTTAACTGAAGGAAACTTAAGGGTCTCTGACAGCTGGACGAGCCAACCAATCAGATTCACTGCAGGTAAACTCAGACAGGTAACTGCAGTTTATGTTTCTCACTACATGTTCTGGAACATTCGGGCTCGTACCAACAGATCCGGGCTTCGGCTTCAGCTGCACATCTTTTCCTTTATTTAGAATTTTCTTTGAGGTACGAACGAAACAGTCTGACATCGTAACACCTTCATCAGAATGCCTTTGGAGATTATAACAATACAAGTAATAATTATAATAAACCTTAAAACCAAAGTTACAAAGTGCTTCACATGGTTGAACAAGAAAATAAAAACAACAGAAAATAGAATAAATACAATAATAATGCGTAGTCCACATTCTGTCCGTTGTATTTAATCCTCATGGTGCCAGTTTACTGGGGTTTTTTAGTGTCCTTGACTGTCACATGACCTCCTCCTATAATACTGATCAACTCGTTGTCGTGCGGAATTCACACCTGCTGATTTCTGACAACACGTATAACTTCTTCCCAGATTCCCAGGTCCCAGATTTTTTGTACCTGTTAGTAGTCTGGCGTTTCCGGGGGCCAACAGGTACTAAAATTTATGTAAGACTGTAACTCAATACCGAGTTCGCCAAATTTGGACTTTGCAAGTTCGGCTATGGAGTACAAACTCCCAGGAACGGGGGCAACGCGGTTCGTCATTCAGCAATTGGAACAGCACTGGACTAGATGACGGCCGGACCCGCTAGCGGGTGGGACCTCACCTCTCCGAAAACGTCGTAATATTCAAATCAGCTCTGTCTTGCGAAATCGACCATACATTTGGAGTTTAAAGAACTATATTCCGTGACAAAAGAACAGCTGTATTATGACTTACAGTTGTGAGTTTTCTCCTCGGACATTCCTGTTTTTTTGGCGGTAAAATGAACTCTGAGATATTTGGCTATCTGAAGTCCACAAAGGTCACCACCGATGCTGGCTCGGTAAAATGGGCGGAGCGAGAACACATCCGGGTATTGGACTGTACAGGCCACTAAATGCAGACTTTTGAATTGGAACAGTACCTTGGCTGTGACTGATGACGTTTCACAAGAACACAAGTACAGACAAGAACGCAGACTGAGAGAAACAGCTTAACAAAGTCGGCAAGTTGCTGCCAATAACAGACAAGCAAGCACACATCCCTGGTAGACGACTCCGTGAGGTGAACGCCGTGTTTCTGCTGCGTTCTTTGTGACGGTAGTGACGAAAGGTCAAACGGTTTCCTCCATAAGTTGTAAACTCCTGTCTGCAAGTGTTAAACTGTGCAGTTTCTGCTTCTGATAAACCGTCTAACATGTGAATCTGGTCTCACCTGGATCTGAACACCAAGATAGACTTTTATCTCCTTACAACTCGCTTGTCACGATCTATTTCTTAAAGAGCTCATATTCTGCTTTTTGCCTCCCCCTCTCCTTTATTGAGTTATAAACCTTTTTGTGCTGTAACAGGTTTGCAAAGTGAAAAAGCCCAAAGTTAGTTCCCATCTCCCACAGCAACTCTGCTCTGAACTGAAAACAGCTCGTTTGTAGTCCGGCCGCTTCCCTTTCATCCCTGTGATGTCACAGGGATGAAAGCTAAACGCGCCTCATGTAACGCTCGCCGAGCGGCTGCTCCGACACGCCCTCAGAAACAGCGAGCTGCAGCACACAGCTCTCCTCTCCCTTCCAAACACTAGCTACCCTCCAGGCAGTCAGTGGACATAAAGTTGTTACTGTGATGTAGAGACAGAGCTCGGTTAAAACTTTATGGATGAAAGATCCTTTGTTACAGATTAATAACTCACCGCTCTGAAACTCTTGCTCCAGTCCATGTTGCCAAGCTGGTCGGCAACACGTGCAGCTGAACCCGAGCTGTTTACCGGCTTCTCGCTGACCCGCCCTACTCTGCTTCTGATTGGCTAGTAGTCCTGAACTAGGAACTGCGCATGTGCAACTCCCAACAAAGATCATTTAGAGACAAGATGTATCACTCCGTAGCTAAAACGAAGCCTTCAGCACAGGGTGAAAAGAGGAGCTGCAGCAATGAGCAGTCTGACAGAAACATAACCATGTGAATCTGTTCAGGTACGACCTCTGAATAAGATGAGGAACCTGGAAAAGGGGATAATACAACCTTTTTAAGGTATTTACCCTGTTGATGCCGTGCGTGCTAACTGGTCTTACTAGTTTCTATTTTTACTCGCGGATCTCTAACTTTACTGATTCTTGCATGTTGTTCCTCTAATGTGAGTGGCTTTGTATAAAAGCGTCTGCCAAATGACTAAATGTGAATGTGTTGCAGGTTGCTGAAGGGTCAGAGGTCATCATGCAGAGTATAAAGTGTGTGGTTGTGGGCGACGGTGCTGTGGGTAAGACCTGCCTCCTCATCTCCTACACAACCGGAGCTTTCCCCAAAGAGTACATCCCCACGGTGTTCGACAACTACAGCAGCCAGGTGTGTGTCCTCTTCAAATGTCTCGTTTTGTTTGATGAAAAACCCAAAAGATATTCAGTTTACTGTCATAGAAGATGTGAAAAAGCAGCAAATCTTCACAATTTTGCAGCTTGAACTAGTGAATGTTAAATGAAACAATACTGATAGAAAGATTTCTGAGGTTGTTCTGAACCAAACAGTTACGTAACACTGACTTTTGCGTGTGTGGTGCGTTCAGGTGACGGTGGACGGAAGGATCATCAGTCTGAACCTGTGGGACACGGCGGGTCAGGAGGAGTACGACCGGCTGAGGACGCTGTCCTACCCGCAGACCAACGTCTTCATCATCTGCTTCTCCATCTCAAGCCCCGCCTCCTACGAGAACGTCAAACACAAGTGGCATCCAGAGGTCAGAGGTCAACGTCTAATTCAAGAATAATTAACTGTTGTTCAACTCTGTATCTGTGGTTTCTTGATTGCGTTGAGCGATCAGGATTAGGGCGCTGAAATTTCCACAAATTTAGTGATTAATCAATGAAACCTTAACGACAGCAGCAGCTTTTAAATTTATACACGTCAGGGTCTTGATCACTTGAGGCCTTGGACACCTGCAAATAGTTTATTGTGTCAGAAAATGAATGAAATCTTTTTTTTAATGACATTTTGTTTGCTTCTTTTCTTTGGCTTTGTGGTTTTTAAGTACTTCATCACCGCAGCATACTTAAAAATAAATACAGAAAAATGATTTGCTTGCGCCTTACTGGACTGGATTTAACAGTCTGTGTAAAGGTAACAAACATCATTAATCAACATTAAAGTCTTTATGCTAAGTTAAGCTAACAAGCTGCTGTCTGTAGCTTCATATTTAGCGGACACAAGAGTGGCATTGAACTCTGTCCATGTTCAACAACAAACAGGTCAGAGTTTCTGTTTTTATGTTCCTGTTTTCATCTAAAAGCGGGAAATCTAATAAACAAGAACACCAAAAAGTTGTATTTCTGCTTTATGTAGATGACACTCTGCTCGCGGTGTAAAACTAGCAGACATGTTGTAGATGTCTGAGGAGAATATTGTTCGTGGCCAGGGTTGGGCAAGTTACTTCCAAAATGTAATCAATTATAGATTACTAGTTACTGTCATTCGAAAGTAATTAGTTATATTACAATATTACTGTCTCTGAATTGTAATGCTTTACACTACTTTTGCGTTACTGTTCGGTTCCTTTCACTGCTGTTTAATGGGCCCATTATTCTGATAGTAAGCTGCACTGCACAGGTGGGATCTAGTGATGTGGACTGGCCAGCTACCGTCTTGTTAGGAGGAGCCGACCTCCCCCGTAGTTTGCACCCTGCCTACAATTCTCAACCACCGGATTTCCGCAACAGGAAATAACGTCACTTTTTTACTCATGGATTTGTTTTTCTTCTGCTGAAATGTTTCTCGGTGTTGGTGAATGATTAAAAAAACAAAACACCAATTAATCTCGGATTAAAATGTGAGATTTTAACGGGTATGATCTTACCAAGTTTATTTTAGTAATGCGTTACAGCAAAAAGCAGTACATTACGGTAATTGTGTTACTTTCGTAACGCTTTACTCCCAACACTGTTCGTGGCAGATGTTAAACTTTACAGGAAAATCATAAAGGGATTATTAGATGAGAGACACAGAAGGCTGCGGGCTGTAACGAACACTTTATTTACGTGTCAAATAACGCACTTGATCGCTCCTATGCTAACAACAGTCCACAGTCTGTGATCAATGATGAACCTGACAGTTTGTTAAGGTTCATTTTCCCACATTTTTTCTTAAATTTCTTAAAAATGTTGGTTTGCATGCGCACGGCGGACAAACAGTCCAAAACAAAATAGAGCACAGAGCACGAATCAGACTGTAATTTTCCTTTTTTGACGCCTACAAATAAAATCTACTTCTGACTGAGATTTTAGTTTAGACTGAATGTAATAACTGAACGAACAGCCTGAATTGGGGGCAGGAAACAAAAGAAGCGAAATCCAAAGTTCCTAGTTTCTTGTTGTTCACAGTTTTTTTTTCTTGTTTACTGAACTTGTTTATAACCCTCAGGTTTCTCACCATTGTCCCGGCGTTCCCATCCTCCTGGTCGGCACAAAGAGTGACCTCCGGAACGATGGCGAGACTCAGAGGAAGCTGAAGGAGCAGAACCAGGCACCCGTCACCCACCAGCAAGGTGCCGCCCTCGCCCGTCAGATCCACGCCGTCCGCTACATGGAGTGTTCGGCCCTGAACCAGGACGGCATAAAGGACGTGTTCGCTGAGGCCGTGAGGTCCTTCCTGAACCCGCAACCCACCGTCACCAAGAAGCCCTGCGTCCTGCTGTAGGACCAAGCCTGGACCCCCCTCTGGCAACCCCCCAGGAGCCGGTTTGAGTTGGGCTGATTCAGTGGCTGAACTGCCTGAGAGACAGTTTGCAAGATTTATGCTAAAAATGTTTTTTTTAATGTTTGGTTAGAATTTTATTTTTGAAGAATTAGAGAAAGGTAATTTAAATATATCTGGAACATGTTGAGCTTTAATTCAGACCATCTTCACCTTCTCTGATACAAATCCATTTTTAATTCAATGTTTTTGCTTTTTGAAACTTTCTCGTCCTCGATGAAACCACAGAACACAAAACCTTTTTTTCCATCTTTTTCTCCTACTTCACTTTAGAAAAACAAGGTTCACTTCATCCAATCACAGCTGCATGCAGGTGATGTAAAAACAACAGGAGGTTATTGTAGTAATTTTAGTTTGGTTGGTCCACTCACCAACATGGTGACCGACTGCTCAGGGAGGAGAGTGAGATCTTTTAATCCGAGGGATATTAAGAGAAGCGATACTTTGGTACCAAGTTGATTCTGAAAACATTAGTACCGTAGGAAAAAGGCATCAAGTGCAGCTGCAGCTTCGCCATCGTGTTTGGAAACCGGGGTGCAGTTTAATATCTAACATTGGTCAGTTTTGGCGTCGGTGATCTCTGCCAGTGTTGGAGAGCTAATTAAGTTAGAAGTTTCAAAGTTATGATCAACTCGAAATCACCAAAGACGTCTGTGCGACACGCCTGTTACTGTAGGCGGAGTTAGGGACCATCTTAAAAGTGTAATACGACCCGTTTCAACAGTCAATAACTTTTTGTTTTTCAATATAAATATAAAATAATATATTTCACAACTGAGAGTTTGTAGAGAAAAAAAGTTTTAAAAGGAATGAATTAATAAAGTAAGTCTATCGCAAGGTTGTAATTTCAACAGCGTTCTCTTTTCTGAATATATTAACATCGAACCACCTCTCATCTGTCCTGGACATCCTCTCACAGTTTTCACAGCTGTTGGTTGTTTTGTGTAATGTGCAGATGTTTTTATTAAAGGAATGTATGTTAAAGGACGTGATGGGATCTACTGTTTGGTTTTATTTTTTACTGTAGTATCAAATTAGTGTCGAGAATCGTGTTATTTCACTGGTATCGACTACTAAATTTCTGGTATCCTGACGTCCCCATTTAAAACACTTAAGAGCAATTTCAGTCAAAAATCACACTCCTATCTCTGATGTCCGTCCAGATGTGAGCTTAGAAACCAGAGAGAGACGCTACAGAACTTCCCTGAGAATCTTCATGTTTTTAAGTTTTCTTCAGTCTCACAGTGATCACGGGCTGTTCATCCATGCTAACTGCTAACAGGGGCTGCTAACAGCTGATTCAACTACTTTTATAGGGCCAATTTGACTAAATGTAAACACACACACAGGCTAATCTGTGCTGTTTTTAAATGAATTTGCATCAGTGTGAAGATGGTCTGAGAGGACGGGCGGGTCGGACAGGAAGCAGCTCTGGTGGAGTCACGGACTTATGTAAATAGAAATAAGGAAGTTAAAGAAATGGTTATTGATACTGAGAGTTTCACTGCAGACAGACACAGTAAGACTGTTTACATGCACATTAAGATATATTGTCCACTCAGCGTTGTTGCGGGTGGCATCGCTCATCCTGACGCTCGAAACATTTTTAAAAAGTACTGAAAAACACGTCGGCAAACATGAAAAGCTCGGAGGGAAATAATTCTGTTAGTGTGGTGATCCGTTAACAAAGGTTTTCGACACACTGAAGGACTGACGCATTTTAGTCGGGAGACAGAATCAGGTATCAGGTACGTAAAAGTGCGTTTTCAGGAAAAGGGCGACTGTTTAGTTTGACTGTACTAAAACACCGAACACGTCAGCCAAAGGCCGTGAAGGAGAAGGAGAAAGTGTAATGACTGCAAGCTTTAAAATCTGAGAATGTTTTTTAGTTAGTAATGTTTTAGTGAGAACCCCTGACTGCAAACAACTTATTACAAGGAAACATGAAAGCGAAACATGCTAATGCTAACATGGCTAAAAACAGTAGCGATGCCCCAATTTGGATGCTTAGTACACTAACATGCCGTACACTGTGTACAGTAGGCATTTACTTGGTAGTGTGTAAATGTCGACAGGGTAGGGTCCTCTCAAATTGAACATAGCTGTCGAGCACTAACCCGAAACGACGTTCGCAAGGTTTGATCTTCTTCTTTTTAACCGCGGATTGTAACCTGGCGGGTCGTTATCGTGACCTTTAGTCGCAAAAATATCTGCGGGCTTGTTTACTCATTTGACTTTAATTAAATTTAATTAAAATTTTTCATAAATACAGCCGCTGCAGCGTCGTCTGCATTGCTCGCGCCACGTAGCCAAGATGGCGACCATTGAGGGTGAGATGTGTCCAGCATTCCACACTCAACCTTTTTGAGCATTATGAGTCCACCATTTGGGTACTTTGGCACACTTGCCAGAGAGCTATGTGCATCTGTAAATCACGTTAACTCTGTAACAGGGATGCTAATTTTAGCTAGCGACAAACAGGCTTAATACAAAACGTACTTACTGGAAAAATGAGCAGCCGACTCCTGATGAGCTTTTTCAGCCCCGCTGGTTAAATATACACAGAGCAGCGGATACGACTCGCCTCTATCCTGATTGTCAGGTCGCCATGGTAGAGACTTGTCAGTCAGCTTGTAGCCCCGCCCTAAAGCCCCCCCTGCTTCCTGATCTCTGTTCCTCTAAACGGGACCATAATTTACTAAATGAACATCATGCTGTGTTGAAGAAGACTTGAAACTAGCGACTGAGACCATAAACTCATCAGGAAAGTGTTTACTGGGGTAATTATTTAGCTGAGAAGGAGAAACATTTTCTCTCTGCAGCCGGTGGAGTCGCCCCCTGCTGGCTGCTGGAGAGGACGCAGGTTTAAGGCTCTTCAGTATTGGCTTCCACTCGGCTTAGTGTGAACACATTTCTACACTCAAAGTAGTCAGTACAGACGCAAATTGAGACAGTAAATATCTAGCAACGTCTGTTAGCAAAGGTGTTCAGCAGCCTCCAATTTTTCACAAATAATAAATTTAATTTACTTAAATGTGATTATTTTTGATGATGATTTTGTTTTTATTTACTGTGGTTTTATTTAAATGTGACAATACATTTAAAACATGATTCATACAGCACATCTGCCTACTGTTGTTTTTTCCCCCCCAACAGTGTTAGCCACAATAAGCAGCGGCGGTTTGAACATGCTCAAAACAGAGAGCCTAAGCCCCTCCCCTTCTGGTGGACCACCATGGGACCTTATTTCAGTAAAAATATGTAGATTAATCAGCGGGGAGAGAACACTTTGTTTTATCCCTTTTGAATTGTATCCTGAATAACACGTGATGTTTGTAAGTTTAAAAGATAATTTAAATCAAGAAGGTTGCAGTTTGTTGTAAAACAGTTAAGATTGTTAAAATACGTAATTACAAAGACCACAAACTCAAAAGTCACGTATGTGACGTCATAACTGTTTCACTCAATGACTGAAGCTAATGTCACTAAAGCTAAAGTTACTGAAGCTAATGCAACTAAAGCTAACCTTACTGAAGCTAATGCTACTGAAGCTAACGTTTCTGAAGCTAATGTGACTGAAGCTCATGTCACTGATGCTAAAATCACAGAAAACTAAATGTTACTTTTGTGTTAAATTATCTAAATTATGTAATTATTCAACTGACAAACGTGTGAAATTCAGGACAAGTTCAAACAGGATCAAAACATTAGTCGTCTCTTGCCGTTGACTACCTCTATAAAACGTCTCTGCTACCCTACATACCTGTTCTGAAGAAAGATCCCATGAGAGGAAGCCTCTCTATTTTAATGTTAGCGTGTGGATTGTTTTGCAGGTATACTGTATGCTATTGTTTTTAACATGTTGTGGTCATGTTTGGTCATAAAGCCCACATTAATATCATGTTGACCTGATGATGGCGCTAAAGTCAGGGGATCATAAAAGTTCTAACAGTTCAGCCTGAGGCGAACATGAAGGTCCGAACCACAATTTATTTTGAGAGAACAGTTACACCTGAAGTTTCACAAATTCCTGGAATAGAGATTTAAATTCAGGTGTGAATTTGAGTTGAAGGTTCTGGACTGCCTGTGCTGCTGTGGTGTGAAGCTGTTTTGTTCAGGAAAATAAAGTTGGGGAAGTGAGTTTAATAAATTACTCGTATACAAACAACTTCCGCAAACGATGAAAGGACTCTTGTGGTGTCCGATAACAAAATAATCAAATCACAAACCCACCTGGGGTTGTACTGAAAAAGGAACTCTTTTACCAACAGTTTAAAAAAAACCCAAACATATTCAATTTATAAACATATAAGACTAAGAAAAAGCTGCAGCCAGTGAATGTTTTGGTATTTTGACTTAAAAAATTACTTTTAACGAGTAATCAGTTATCAAAGACGCAGATACATTTTTTGTCAATCTACTAATCAATTCATTGTTTCTGCTCTAATCACTTCTATAAGGCTAAAGAAGAATTTTACATAGTGTAGAGGTTAAACAGATGCACTAGCTTAATGAGAGTGAGAAAGAGCAGCTATATTAGCATTAATTATGCTAACGCAAACAACACAACGCACTACAGTAGCAACAAATTAACTGCAAGTTTCTCAACTCAGTAACAGTCATCATGGGTTAAAAACACAAGCTACATACAAGTAACATTTCAGTATTAACAGAGAGTAATGTTAGCATTAACCAAAAGTAACATTAGCATTAAAAATAAAGTCACCGTAAACAATTCATGTTAGCATAAAAAACAGTATTGTTAGCATAAAGGAAATGGAACGTTAGCACAAAAAACAGTAATTATAAATAACTAAAAGTAGTTGGCTTTAAAGGAACGTTAGCATAAAAACCAATGTTAGAATCCGGTCAATTTTCAAAATCAAACAGCCTGTGGAGACTCCCGATCGTAAAACAACAATAAACACGGTTAAAACGGACACAAAACTAAATCATCTAACTATGTAGCCTACTTAATCACAGTAGAAGCACAAAATGCAAACTCTGATGAACAAATCAACAAAATCTAAACATGTCAGCAAAATCAGACAGGCAAAACGCTCTGATTCTGAAATGCAGTTGAAATTGACGGAACGAAACGGGGTCACAGAGAGCCGTGAAGAAGGTAGCAGAAGCACAAAAAGGACAAATTCCTTCACTCAAGTAAATAACGTGGGGCAGGCAGCACGCTCCGCCGCTGAAACGCTTCTGAGACACTTCCAGGGGACTTTGATGCCGGGCGATGGACGCATCAAAACCGTGGCGCAGCCGTAACGTGCCGTCTCCGAGTCAGTGGACCCGTGGTGTATGCAGATAGAAATGTCCCATTCTAAGGTAATAAAAACATAACGGTTCATTATGTGAGGTCTTTATCCACCACGGGAAATATGGATATTATATTCATTCAAGACATCCTTTAACGTGGCTATAAAAAGGCTATGCTGTGTTTTTTAACGGGGGATGGGTGGGGTGCTTCATTCCAGTCAGGATGTAGTTGACATAAGTTTGGGAACGGCTGCTCCAAGTTGAATGAATTCTGTAAAGGTGACTCGTCCCCGTTTCATGCAAACAGTTTAGTATGTTTCTGATGTTCAGTGCCACAGGTAACTCCGCTCAGATAAACGCTGTGAGTAAGAAGCGTCTGAACTGGGCTGAAGAACAGAACCGAGCAGTTTGTTCCAGCTTGGCTTTGTGAAGTCGGAGCTGCAGAGTTTCAGGATGTCGTCTTTTCCTCGTCTCCTCAGAGGCAGGAGCCACTTCCTCTTCCTGTCCTTGTCTCGGCTCCACATTTACACAAGAACCCTCCAAACGGGGTTCTTGTTCTGCACATTTTACCACAATGACTGTCTGAAAAGAATCCCAGCATGCATCTTACCACATCCGCTAACAAAGGAGGATATGAGACATTTTATTTAACAACTATATTATTCGTTATTAGTAAACAATATTTAAAACAAAATTCAGTTTTGAGATTTCTTTAAGTGAGAAATTTCTTCAATTTATCAAAGTAGTTTTTACTCTTAACTAAGTGTTTTTACTGAAGTACAAATTTGAGATACTTGTGGTTGAGTCCTTTAATGCCACTTTACATCTCAGAGGGAAATATTGTACTTTTCACTTCATTTATCCGACAGCTTTAATTACTAGTTAATTTCTACATTAAGATTTTTACACACAGATGAAACCATCAGTCAGTTAATCCATTAATCCATTACTGGACAGAAACTTAAAACTATTTTGATGGTAAAAGTGATTTTTGGTGTAAAACATCTGGGCCCGTATTCACAAAGAATCTTAAGGCTAAAAGTAGCTCCTAGTGACGTAATTCTAAGAAAATTCTGAGAAAAGTGGGCGTGTACTCTTAAAATTAGAGAAAAAATCCTAGTAAAGAAAAAAGTAATTCATAAAGCATCTTAAGCCTTAAAAGAGCTCCTAAGCTCGAATTGTTAGGAGCAGCGACGAGGACTTTTAAGGGGCTTAAGAGTTTCTTTAGAGGAGAAAATGGCAGAAAGACGAAGAGGGAGACGAAATGTGTTGCAGGATGACAGTCAGTTAATCAGACGCTATAGATTAGATCGTGTAGGGATCGTGTTTGTGACTGATCTTATTAGATACACGCAAACATCTCCGACACAGCGCAGGAATGAAAGTAGCCTAATCACTACATTACGATATTTGGCAATGCAGCGGTGATGATTTGGGTCTGTCACAACCTTCTGTAAGCGTGATCACACAAACAATTAAAGCTGATGATACACGGGGCAACTTTTTGAGCAATGTTGCTGGGCAATCTTGCTAGAGGCAAGTCCGACTATGTTTTAAATGGATAGCGGCGGTGTGGGGCGGAGTGGCGGGGGAAGGGGATTACGGTAGTAATCTTTACTCATTATTATTGACGACAGCGTTGCCCTGCACGATTGCTCTAAAAGTTGCTGTGTGTATCATCAGCCTTACAGCACTTTCAGAACCTCTATTGTGTCGCAGTTCATTTTGTTTCCACTGGACATTCCCACCTTCCAGGCTCAAAAAACTGCATGTATGAATATAGCAGCTTCCCTCTTGCACACAACGAGAATGAACCGTTAATAGTTTGCGCTAAGCTCCCTCGTCTGCTTCTCGCCCCGTGCTGTGACACCCGGCCCGAATTTTCCTTTTAGAATTGCCTTGTGTTTCCACTAACTGGTCCAGCTGGGCTTTCTCGCCCTGCTTGGTTTTGATTCCGTGTTTGATCCATTAAAACCAACATTCAAAGCACCACTTAGATAGAAACGCCAGCAATCAGTGTTATTGGAAAGAGTGGAACAATTTTTATCATTCCAAGCCAATCAAATACCTGATAGGAAATTAACAGCATGGTAAATAAAAAAACAGGATTTATATACACATATATAATGTGTGTGTGAGAGAGAGAGAGAGAGAGAGAGGAGAGAACGGTCAAATAGGAAATATTACGCATGTAATTTCCAAAGTAAAGGCTTCGAATATAACCTACACTAGAATCACTCTTTTTTTCCCCTTCTTGGACAACCAACCAATCACAGTCTTCAAAACATTGTGTCATACATAGCAACGGGGTCAACCCCGCCTCCTCACTAAGATAAAAGTTTTGTCTTTTCCTTGCTCAGAGTTGCTCTCAGATCAGTCCTGAATAGCTCTTAAGCTAAGACTCCTAGGTAAAAGTTTTTAAGCTAAGATAAGAGTTTTCTGAGAGGACTCTTAGATTCTTTGTGGATACGGGCCCTGATGTTTCAGCTTCTCTCATGTAGATTTGCTGGTTTTAATAATACTGAGCTTTGGTCTGTTGGTCGGACACAACAAGCTTTGTGAAGGTGTCACTTTGGGCTCTGAGTGACTGACGGCGACTGTTAACAAACCAAACAATCGATCAAGTCTGATCATTTGTGACTCTTGTCCATCAAGAGAAAAAACAGGAGCTCGGGTGATGTTAAAGAGACAAAACGTCCATCGAGGGTGAAGGTCATCAAGATGTCAGACACCAGAGGCCGCGGCTCGTTTCCTGTTTCCAGTCAACATTGGTTTCTTTTATCCACCATCCTTCACTGACCTTCACCAAATATTCACCGTAGTGGTGTTATGTTGTTCACACAGAAAGCTAAGCAACGTTTTCATGTGGTGCAATTAAACACAGGGTCAATGCAATGACATGAATAATCTCAGATTTGAGTTGGGCCACGCGAATGTGCTCGCTACTTTAGCTAGCTAGCTAACTGTGTTAGTGATAAAGGAGTTAACAGCCCCCCCTCCCAAAGTCCCTTACCCTAACCATGAAGGGGCGTGTGCCTTTGCTTAAACCGTGATTTATATTTCCGCGTCAGGTCTACGTGCTTAGCCTACGGCGTCAGCTACGCACGCAGCCATGCATTTATACTTGTGCGTCGGTGTCTCCGTTGTTCTGCAGTTACCCCGCGAAACGCTAGTCGGCAATAGCGCTACAGCGTCCACTGTGCTAACTTTTGCCACTCGAGCAGGCAAATCAGACTCAAGTCATGATTGTATGTATGCATGTGGACTCTACAGCTGTGCGTGACCCCCACCAATTCACTAGGTGGCGCTGTCACGAAAACCTAGGGTCCCAGAAATACGGTGCTAGGACTGCGGCGGGAAAATACAGCCTCTGGTACTGATGGACTACCTGAAAATGTGTGTCTGTTACTTCATTCCAGCTATCTGTACTTTACAATCGATGTTTAACTAACTGGCATCATGATGTTGTTATTTTGATTAATTTATTTATGAAATCACAGTCATTTGTTTATTTTGGGTTCATACTGCTGTAGTAACCAGATTTATGGGCGACAATTTGTGGGTTCTGTTTACTGTAAACTTTCTGCGGGAACACGCCAACAGATTCGGGTTCATTTTGAAACTGTGCTTTGTAGCAGTTGGTTAGAAGCAAGTACGTTAGCCCCATACTGCTGTAGTTACCAAATGAGGCCACAGGGGGAGCTGCTCAGCAGAAACAACAGACTCACTGTACCTGTGACGTCGGCCTTCATGTGAATCACAGCGGTGTGAAATGTTCCGACGGCAGGATGACAAACTCATTCTGATTCACTCCGTCAGCGTTTCTGACTCACTGAAAGATTTTTAACTTCACAGTCATCGAAACCAGACTACCTGAGTCAGCAGAAACACAAGAGAAGAAGAAGTTTGACATCACAGTAGGCGCTTCTGCTTCTGTCTGTGTTTTTTTTTGTCATGAGAACATTTCATTAAACTGCTGTGACACAGTCTTTTGTTACTATTTTCATGGGGACATTTTACTGACATAATGTCAGTACTCCCCCAACCCTAATCATCACAACTACAGCTAAACCTAACCCTTACTTGTCGCCGCACTGTTTGGTCGTTTAGCACGCGTGTTGCTGGCGTGCTGTTTTCTTGTCACTTAAAATAATGAAATATAGGTACAATAATAAACTTTCTAAAGTTTGAACTTAAAGTCTGATATGTCAATCCATTTATTAACATGAAAAAAATAATTTCTTCAACAATAAACTTCTAACTAAAGTCAGTCTCTATGACAGCGTGCCTCACGGTCAGAAACCACGCACCTCGCTGTGTGCTACACCTGAACTAGTTATCCCTTGTCTTAAAGAGGTGGTATTCTGCGTTTACCTTTTTCTTGCCTGTAACAGGTTTGCAGAGTGAAAAAGCCCAAAGTTAGTTTCCAATCTCCCACAGGAACTCCGCTCTGAACTGAAAACAGCTCGTTTGTAGTCCGGCCGCTTCCCTTTGCTAAACGCGCCTCATAGATATACTACACAGCAATGTGTAGTAGTAAAAAAATGTGGTGTTTTTTGAAAATTAAACCATGTAAACCTGTTCTGGTACAAACCCTAAATAAGATTCTGAACCTGAAAAATAATAGAATACCACCACTTTCAGTAGACATGTGGCAGAACACAGCGTCAGCCAAATGGCTCCAACACTTATTCCTTAATCATCACAACTACACACCTAAACTTAACCCTTACTCCTGAAGCGTGATTTATACTTCTATGTCAGATCTACGTGTGTAGCCTACAGCGTAGCTAACTAGCAGGCTAACGTTTGGTTTAGCCCTTTTTTATGGGGGTAAAATTATGTAAGTGCGGCTGTTTTAGACTTTTCAAATGTTATCGACCAAATGGATCCCATTCTGATAGTGAAACAAGTGAAAATATATTGAATCACCGTGTTACAGCCGGTGGATTGGCCGTTAAATTTAAGCACAAGACACTTACTGTCGGCTTGGAGGAATCGGGCGGCTACCCAGCTGACCAATCACAGTTCTTACGGTGAGCCAGCTTCATGACGAAAACTGGATTTTAACAAAATCAACAAACCAGGCGTGGAGATACCAGGTGTTGCAGCCAGATGAGGAAACTCCGGTCGCAACACTGCTTTAACTTCCGAGTTATTTTAGCCGTATTATTAGACCACACTGTGGAACAGCGGCTCAGTGTTCAGCTGATGTATTTGTGTTGTGGAAAAGTCATTTGACAGTAAAATGAGTTTCTCAGCAGAATAATGAGAGCTTCCTCAGAAACTAAAAATAAACAGTGTATCAACGTCGCCCAGAATAAACAACGCGTGGAGTGAACCAGAACCAACTCCGGCTATCACCTCCTGAAAGAGAATTCTGTTCTGTTTGTGTTGTGATCTGCTAAATGTATGCCAAAACACCAATATCCTAAAGTATGCAGACGACAGTGATCTTTACACAAAGACTGATCAAAAAGCCTCAAAAACTCTTAAATCTACACTGATCTGACTGCTACTGAAAAAAACTGTTGGCAAGATGTTTTCGTAACGACTCACTCAAAGGACTCAGATGTGTTCATGAAAGAAATAAAACTAGAGATTGTAAACAAATACAAGTACCTTAGTCATTACCTAGTAATTCAAGTCTTCACAACATCAGACAGATCAGACCATCACTTCCATTAAACGCTGCCAGAATCGTTCTTCTTTAATGATCTTTTCTCATATTTAATACGGTTTTACAAACTGGTCACCTACTCAAAGACTCAAACCAATAGACATTTTTTGAAAGAGCCATATTGGGCCTCCACTAAGAGACACCGTGCGATGCCTTACAGATGCACCACATAAACTGTGTTATTAGTTAAGGGTACTGAGATCTGGTACAACTTACCAGGGTAAACCCACATCGACTCTGTGATCACTAATTGAATCTGTTGCATTGTGTGTGTGTCTATATAGTTCAGCCCAGCTGTAGTTGTTGATTATTCTCTGGACACACCTTGTTGATTCCTGTATATACTTATTTTTAATGATGTTTAAAATGATCTATTTGTGAGACAGGTTGTAGTTTTAGTAGAATTTAATAACAATAAACAAGTGTTATACCACATTTGGATGTCATTATTGGAGACATAAGAAAAAAGTAGTTGCATGATTGTTTATGCTGCAAGTGTAAAGAAAAGGCATTTATCTATTTCAGTGTTTTATTTAAAAAAGAATGAAAATATTATCCAGAACAGGGAAACATATACTTCTTATTTTCTCTACCCTCCTGGGAATAAAACTAACAATGTACAGATATTTATCCACACAGTGGAGGGAATTATTTGTGTAGCAGTCAGTGACATTACATCTTCCACCCTGCTGGGATCAAACCTCTGTATTGTCCTAATGGATCAGGAGAACAGCAACTCAGTATCACGACTCTGTGTCTAAATGTGCCACATTGCCACACTACAAACTGTCTGTATGCTGCCTGACTGAACTGTCGTCACACTGTGCTCGTCCTCCAGCAGTCGGTAACGCGCGTTCACATGTTTTGGGGGCGTGGCTTTGGAAGGAGCCCAGAAGGGATGGTGGTTTCTCTGTGGGATACTTTCAAAAATCAGGCCGTTTCCCGCTCGTTTCTCAAACTTACCTACCCTGCCTTTAAGAAGTGGACATAGTCATCATGACGTCACCCAATGGTTATGGCCAATAAGGCGCGCCGCCATGTTGATTTTTTACGTCCAGTGGTTCTGGATGTAAAACACTTTGATGTAAAGTTTTGTTGTACAGAACTGGCAACGACCTGCCAGGGACTACAGGTGAAAATCTGGTTAAATCTGGCATATTTACATTGATGCAAAGCTAATATGTTTATTAATGTGCACTGTCCCTTTCAAACAAATAAATAATTTAGTATCTAAACTATCTGTGCACACAATAAATAGTGATACAACGATTGCACTGAAGCAGCTGAAAGAAAGACACAAATAAAAAAAAGGTATAAATACGTAGTTTTTGTTTTTTATTATCAAAAGCTGAAAAAGCCTCCTGCATGTGAACACAGCAGGCAGGTGGCATCAGCACCTTCACCTTAACACGAGTTCATTAATATGGCAGTGTGCTAATTACACGCTGTGCTTTGAGTTGACGGGAGTTTTAACGCCCTGGGTGCCCTTTAGTGCCGTTTTTGGATGTTTAGGGCTCTGCGGTCAAGTTAGCAACAAAAATACAGACAAAGTCCAGTTAGACTTTCAAAATAAAAGCATGTGTAAACCATGCGGAACGTCACTGGTTAGGCGCCATAACTTCTTTGTTAGTAATGTTAACTTCTTTCTAGGTAATAAGAGCCAGAGTTCCATATATGGTCGTGTGCTCCCACACTAACAGTACAGCAACGCTCAGTCTGCCTGTTCCGCCCAGCAACAACAACAGCCTGGTAACAGGCTTCAGGTCTTGGCCAATCAGAAGACAGTAGGCTTTGAGAATGGGGGCTTTAAAGAGACAGGAGCATCTACAGCTTGATTCAGACAGAGGCTGAAATGAAGGCCTACATGAAGAGCCAGTATAAGAAAATTATTTTTTTAACTATGAATCATGCAAAGCTGCCATACAGGAGTCACAGTGCTACAATATAGGACTGGAAAAGCAGTATAATGGGTCTCCTTTAAATATCGTACATCTATCTTCAATGTGTAAAAGTGACGCTACAGGGCTTCCCTCAGTGCGGTACAGACCTACGCCGACAGGGCTCGACCACGCGTCCATATGCGTATGAGAGCGTGTTGCTAAAACTCTGTTTACTGAAGCTACACATGGTAACGCCGTGATATTACTGCAGAGAACATCTAGAGGAAGATTTAGATGTTTGAGAGTCGACGTCAATCCTGAACTGACTCGTTCCTTCTGACAGCAGCATGAAAGATGGCCGACTGAAGGTAACATCACGCCCACAGCTGATAACGTTACGTTCTGTTATTGATGAACTCAGTCCATAAATCATCAGATCACATCACTGACAGACACTTTGGAACAACAGATTTTATTGGCTGCTGGAGGAAACTGTCGGACCAATCAGGAGCTGCAGGTTGGTGAATGAGACTTTTAAAAAAAAGGCGGAAAATGTGACACATTATGGGCGACGGCGAAGTTAACAGCGGTAATTTCTGACCCACGACTAGGTTAACTTACGGGTGGTTTTAGCCGGTGAAAGCCTCAACAAACATCTGTTAGCTGCAGAGTTTTAAACAACAGAGCGGCTGTTTGTGGACGTCAACACGGAGCATGTGAGTCTGTTTACTGAGGATGAGCAACAGGCGACAGCTGACAGAGTAAATAACCATCATGCTGCCGCTGATCACAGCAGTTTAACCAGGACGATGAGCAGCAGCATCATTATTATTGATTACGGGAGCTGAAGCTTCTGATTTCACCGGCTGGAGGAGAAAAATAAAAGCAAGACTTTTGGTCGACCGATGCCGATATTTAGAGAGCGGCCGGAGACGATTTAAGAAAGACAAAAAACTTATTCAGCCAATCGTGTGGCTCCACTGATGTCAGTTTCAGATGTGGTGGCGGCGAGGTGACCAGATCAGATGCTCTACATGTCCGCCAAAATACTGCGTCACAGGCTCCTGATGTGATCTGAGGTACTCGCAGTATGTGTTAGAAAACACCAGGATGCTGTCTCTAAACCAGTGGTGATAAAAGTGGGGTCCGGGGACCCCCAGGGGTCCTTGAGTGGGTTCCAGGTGGTCCACAGAAAAATGGGGAATACTTTATTTTGGTTATAATTCTGTCCATAAGTAGCACAGTGACAGAATGTCGGACACATTCATACACTTTCGATAATAAAAAACCAAAACTCCTGGCAGATGTGGGACCCTGGGACTAAATCTAATTTCTGTTAGTTTAGGGGTCCCTGGTGCGAAAAAAAACACGGCTGTAAGCGTACACGGTATATGCTGACCGTATCCAGAACCTCAGTTAGCTTAGCATCAGTTCAAGGCGGGAGGCGCTCATGGCGTCTCAACCCCGGCGCTCTGGATAGAGCCGTCAATGAAGGCGGCGTGGTGAAAGCTCGTGCATGTGCATTAGAAGTGTAACCTGCAGGGAAAAACACTTTTTAAACCTTATTTTGGGGCAAAGTCATCGAACTGTTTCAGATTTTCCTGCTGATTCATGCAGGTTTTACGGTGAGGAGACAAAGTGCAGTTATGGCTCTCTGCCCGTTCATTTACAGAGAGACCAGGGCGAGTTCAGCGCAGACAAAACGTTTTTTTCCCCACAGAAACGCTGGGTCCCTGAACACCCTGCTGTGTACAGAAGCACACTGCGTTTCCCTTCTTAACACCGTGGTGTTCACAAATTTTGTCGTAACACCTGAGACACGCCCACCAGACAGGAGAAAACATGTTGCAGAACGTTGCGCAATGTTGCAAGGAAATGCGTAGTTCAATCCGAAAATGTTGCCGGTGCAAAACGTTGTGAGATACCTGAGGCCCTTCCAAGATGGCTGCCGAGTAACAGGACTTGCAGGACTTTGGGGAGAACGATGCAGAAACATGGTGCTGATATGAAAACAAAGAAAAGTCCTGTATGATCCTTTATTCCTGCAGAATCTAATCTCCATGTTCTCTCAGCAGGAGCTTCATTCATTAATGAATGAAGCAGAAACATGCGTTGGGAGCTCGGCTGCTGTTTGAAGCTGGTTCAGTCTGTCAGACCAGCTGCTTTATTCTCTGCAGATGAACTACATGTACTTAACACAGTAAGATCACAGCTGCTGTCAGTTAGCGATGAAATATCGGCCTCCTGAGTGCCGACATCAGTCGACGCAGATCATCTAAAAATGACAGACATCGGCCAATTAATCAGTCTACGCTTAGTGCTGCGTTCAAGGCAGTTCGGAACTGGGAAATTTCCGACCTCCAACTAGAAAAACTATCCTGGACGCCGCCTGAAGTCGGATTTCCTACTTGTGAACTCATACAGTAAAACCTGCTCTGCATGTACTCTGATGCATTTAAACGGCCGTCCTTTTAATTAACACCTAAAACACTGCTGAGGGTGAAGCTGTGTGCACTTTGTCACCGTCAGCCACGGCTGTCGTTCACTTTTAGGCCTCGTGCACCACCACGCACCCGGAACGCTTTGACGTTGGAAGTCCCAGTTCCCTGCGGTCTTGAACGCGGCATTAAAGAGTCCTCTCATGTCTGTCCACCCAGCAGTTAGCTTAGCTTAGCATAAACACTGGAAACTTGCAGCTAACCTACAGTTTGCGTCCAGATCAAACGAACTGATGTGTTAACCAGGAAGCTTCTGAGGTCGTTTTATTTTCTTAGGAGTAACAATAAAAAGCAGTTTTCATGTGAGTGTTTTCACTGAGCCGGGAAAGAAAAGCTTCCTCTAACTTTGCTCCCTGGAATTATTTACAAGTCTTACTAATACAATAAAAATGATCTCGTCCCGATAAATGAATTTAAAGCCCTGTTAAACTGCCTCATGTGAGCCGGATTTAGTCCTTTATTTTCACCAGACTGTGTTTTCATTTCTGTTCTAAGTTGTAGCCAGAGATTTAAATCTCAAGACACTTCCTGGTTAATTAAAAGGTTAAATAAATATATAAGGCTCTAGATGCTGTGGTCTGTGCTGTAAAACAATAAATGAACTTAACAAGTCATCAGACCTCTCTACATTTTCTTATTTTTTGATCTGTAATTCATTATTTTAGGACACTTCCTCAGCTGTTACAGGCAGAAAACACCAAACGACGACGTTTTTAAGAGGCATTTTCTTTATTTTATGTTGACAAATCTGTTCTCAGTGAGTCTGGGTAGAAACTGTCGCTGCTGAAGCAGCGTTTAAAAAGCGTCGGTCCCAACGCGTGAAGCTTCAGGTAGAAGAACACAGGTGTTGCTGGAATGACAGGAAGTTTAATCTCACCTGCTGACCAAAGGCATCAGTGTCACATAATGTTCATGAGGCCGCACGGCGAGTTCACGCGAAGTTTAAGCCAGCTTCCTGCTGCCTCATTGGTGGATTCCTTTAAAACAAAAAGCCGCCACTCAGAAACGCTTGTCCTCCGGCGGCGTGGCCACGATCACCTCTTTGCTCCCGAAGTCCCAGAAGGCCGTCATGTGGAAGGCCATGTTGGAGAGGACCACCAGGTACTCGAAGAGGGCGAACAGCGTGTAGACTGGAGGGGACAGAGAGACAGGAAGTGAGGACAGAGAGAGACAGGAAGTGAATACCTGAGGAGGATCACCCTGCGACCAATCACAGCGGGGCTCTGGCGCTCGCTCACCTCCGGTTTCACAGAACTTGTTGTGGCGTCTGAAGAAGTAAAAGGCAGCCAGACAACAGCTGACGTTAAACAGGAAGAGACGCGCCTTCCAGCGATATGATGTCATTTCCTGTGAGAGAGAGAATTTTGGTTTATGGATATCAGAAGAGAAGAAGCTCAGACGCCATGTGTTGACGTCGAGATTAAACAGCTGCAGCTGAATCACAGCTCGAGTCACAAAATCACTCAGCTTCAAACAATCGATAAATGAATCTGTCAGCTTAAACGGCGCCAAACTGTTGTGGCGACGTAAACGTCGATTTTAACTTTGGCAGATCTGAAATTAACAATTAAATGAAGGAGTTTGTTCAACCACCCAAACTCACTGTAACAGCTGTGGAAATGTTCCAGAGGCAGCTGTCAGAGACAAAATGTCCAGAGGTCTGATCCCCAGCTCGGCTTTAGTTCATTTATTGTTCTACAGCAGCGACCTCAGCATGTAGAGCCCTGTTTTTTATCTAACCAGGAAGTGTCTTCACATTTAAATCTCTGGCCACATCAGTTAGAACAGGAATATAAAATAAATAAAAGGACTAAATCCGGCTCACATGAGGCAGTTTAACGTGTCTTTAGATTCATTTATCAGGTTCAGTCTGTTAGTAAGATCCTGTTTCAGTTTGCTGCTTACTTTGGTGCCATTAAAGGCCAAAAAGTCTCCACCCCCCAGTGAAAACGCCAGCTTCTTCTGATAGTAAAATAATGAGACAAAGTGAAATCATGTCAGAACGTTTTCCACCTTTAATGTGAACAATTCAAATGAAAACAAACTGAAAAATAAAAACGTTACAATAACCTGGTTGCATAAGTGTGCACAGCCTCTTATAACTGGGGGTGTGGCTGAGTTCACGTCATTACACACCTGCCATCATTTAAAGTGACTCTGACTAATCACGAATAAAGCTCAGCTGTTCTAGCAGGAGTTTGCTGATATTTTCTTAGCTGAGCATCAGAGAGATCTCAGTGTTTAAAGTCAGGAGACAGAAGGATCTCCAAAGCATCAGATAAACCAAGGAACACAGTGAAGACGGTCAGCATCACGTGGAGAAAATATGGCACAACTGTGACTTTACCCAGAACAGGACGTCCCTCCAAAACTGATTGAATTTCTGGCTGTGAGCTACATGTGACAGCTGTCTCCTGGATTCTTCATATGAACGGGCTCTGGGCCGGGACGGCAAGACGGAGGCCTTTTCTCACAAAGAAAAACATCCGAGCACGGCTCAAGTTTGCAAACATCAAGACCCCAAAAGCATTGTGGGAAAATGTGTTATGGTCTGATGAAACTTTTTGGCCATAATTCCAAAAGGCAAAAACAACACAGCACATCGTCCAAGGAACAGCAGACCCACAGTGAAGCAGGCTGGAGGCGGCTTCAGGCTTTGGATCCGGGGCCTCAGTCATGGTGAAGGGAATTATGAACAAATACCAGGCAGCTTTGGCACAAAACCTTCAGGCGTCGGTTAGAAAGCTGAAGGTGAAGTTCACCTTTCAGCACGACAACGACCCAAAGCACACATCCAAATCCACAAAGCCTGGCTTCACCTGAAGAACAGCCAGAGCCCAGACCTGAATCCAGCTGAACATCTGTGGGCTGATCTGAAGAGGGCTGTGCAGACCAGGTCCTCGCAGTCTGACAGGTTTGGAGCCACGTAAAGATGTGACACGCTAACAGACTCTGACCCAGAAAGACTGACTGCTGTAATTAAATCAATAAAGTCTTAGTCTGAGGCTGTGCACACGTATGGAACCAGGTTATCTGAGGGGTTTATTTTTCATTTTCTCCCTCAAAGACTTCAGTTGGTTTTTCATTTGAATTGTTCACATTAAAGGTGGACAAAGTTCTGACATGATTTATCTTTGTCTCATCACATCAGAAGAACCTGGTGCTTTAACAGGTTCTTCTGATGTTTGATTTCCTGCATCATCTGCTGCTAATGCAGCTAAAGGAAAAGATGAAGGAAGCAAATCCATCAGTTTATGTTGTTTCAAACACAGAACAGAGCAGCATTAGTACTAAAACAGCTGATTCAGCTCCTGATAATGGCTGAAAGCTGAGCACTCAGGAGGCAGGACAACACCCCCCACAGACTTAAACCCGCCACACGGCGAGCAGAAACACGGCGAGGGCGAGTCAGCTTCTCCAGGAAGTGTGGGAACCCTGCGAAGATGAAATATCAGAGCAGGAGGCGGCGCCCTGCGAGTCAGCTGGTGCAGCTTTCCTGGAAGCTCAGCGGGTCACGTGACGTAAGCGACCACGGAGGACTGGAGCTCTGGTGAAACGGTGCGTGACACGTTTGCAGAAACAGGGAAGCACCTAAATAACATTCAGACAGAAGTTAAATTTGGAACTCGGTGTGTTTCCTGCTCGACGGGGAGGCCGAGCTGAAAACCCCCAACAGACACCAACAGGTTCCTGCTGGACTCCACCTGGACTTTAGGACGTCAGACAGCCTCAGGGACCCCAAAACCTCCTCAGACCTCTGCCTTTAACACTCCTTCAACCCCCTCAAGTATCACTCTTCAAACACTACAAGCTCCTTTGGGATTATTAAGAACTCCTGGAATGTCCTCAAGCACTCCTTGAAGCCCCTCAAGGACCCCTGGAATCTCCTAAACGCTCCTGGAGTCTCCCTTTTTCACTGACTGGCTGAATGAACCTGGATTTCAAAGACCTGCTCTGTGACCAGGAGGTGGGTTTGTAGCTCTGCAGCGCCCCCTGCAGGTGGACACTCGGCACTGACGGCTCAGGTGTTTCTGCTCCCTGCGTCACCTGTGCGTCGCACCTCTAAATACAACAAGAGGATCTTTACAAACCAAACGATCAGCAGATCCAGAATGAAGAATCATCAGCAAAGTGAACAGAAGGAGCTGCAGCAGCAGCGAGGAGGAGAAACTGAACATCCAAAGATTCAGGTTTCCACATCAAACTCTGAACGTTTTACGAGAAGTGACGGCGGAACAAAAGTGTGATTGATATTCTCCGAGTTGAGGAGCTCGGCGAGCGGCGGCGGGGGAAGCCTGCGGCGACCCGCGGGAGGAGCGTGTGAGGCCGGCCGGCCGCCCGCTCACAGAGCCCTCTGCTCCCGCCGTCACACAGACGCTGCAGAGGAAAACACAGCTGGAAGGTTTTCATACATTCTGAGGAAGGTTCAAACGTTTTAACCGCAGACTGGATATATTTTAAGAGCTGTGTGGTCGCGGCCGTTGAAAACGGAGGACGGTCGAGTCGAGCTGGAAAAACGGCATAAATAAGCTAAAGTTTTCCAGGCAGAGGACGTGTGTCTGAACCATAAAGGCTCTAAAGAGACGCTTTAAACTACACGATGTTGCTGGTTGTTTAAATACGTTGTGAACGTTAAACGTCTTCTCATCTTTATCTTTTTGTAGTTTTCATTAAAAAGGTTGAGCTTAATATTTTGTACAAATGTTTCTTATATATTTCTTTCTTTTACATATCTTAGAGGCAGACAGAGCAGCTGGTCATCAGTTGCTCTTACAGTGAAATAAAGAACAAAACATTCATTTAATTGTTCATTTTAGATCTGAAAATGTCTGTTTTGTACCATTTCAGGTTTTTCACTGGACTCCTGAGATTTAAACAGAAACTCCAAACATGGAGGCCGTTCTAAGGCTCCTGACCGCTGGTGTAAATGATGATGATTAATTGGTTAATTATAGGAATAACAGACAGACAGACAGACAGACAGACAGGTGTGTTTACCTCTGGGTTCACGTAGTGTCTCTTGATCACGTACCAAAGTCTGCATGTAATGAGCATGTGCAGCAGCGAGCTCCCTATGAACACGATGAAACCGTTTTTATGAACACCTGCGGACACAAACAGACGGCCGACACCTCTCAGTGCAGATCAACACTTCAGCAGCAGTCACAGTGAATAAATTAGCAGCAGGCAGCAGTGATGAGAGTGACAGCTGCTTTACAGCTGAACCACATTAAACTCACACGTTCAGACTGACTCCTCTCACGTCTGTGCAGTAAATATGAAGCTGCAGCAGCAGCCGCTTAGCTTAGCTTAGCATAAAGTGTTTGGTTACTCTGTAAAAATCAAGCAGCAAACGAGACAGAACGACGTCTGAAAAGTGAAGCCCCTTAAACCTGCGTCCTCTCCAGCAGCCAGCAGGGGGCGACTCCACCGGCTGCAGAGAGAAAATGTTTCTCCTTCTCAGCTGATTTATTCCCCCAGTAAACACTTTCCTGATGAGTTTATGGTCTCAGTCGCTAGTTTCAAGTCTTCTTCAACACAGCATGATGTTCATTTAGTAAATTATGGTCCCATTTAGAGGAACAGAGACCAGGAAGCAGGGGAGGCTTTAGGGCGGGGCTACAAGCTGGTTGACAGGTTGCTACCATAGCGACTTGTCAATCAGGACAGAGGCGACTCGTGTACATTTAACCAGCTCTGCTGGAAACGCTTATTAGGAGTCGGCTGCTCATTGTGGTTTAAGCCTGTTTGTCGTTAGCCAAAATTAGCATTCCAGCTAACCGAGCTAGCTAGTGCCCATCTCATCCGAATATGGTCACGTCTGGTGCCTAATTCCAAAAAAAAAAAAAAATCTACATGGCGACGCCCAAAATGTCAAACTCGAGGCCTCGAGACTTCAGTCCAGAAACCAAAGGGGGGCCGTCACAGAGGCTACGTGCACTTCTTTTATACCGTCTCTAAAAACCAGGGATGGACGACGCATTATTGGGCGATGAGTAAAAAAAAAAGAAGAAATAATTCTTTTCTGATTATGGAACAGCTGACTGTTACCTCTGACAACGAGGAGGCGGCATGGTGATGGCGCATAGATAAGATGCTTGGTGTGGGAGGCCTGGGTTCGATTCCCACTGTGACCCATCCACCATTGTGTCGCTGCTCCAGAGGCGTGCGACCTCTGACATGTACAGCAGCTGGATAAAAGCGTCAGCTAAATGAAGAAATGTAAAACATTTTAATTTTCCTCGTGATCCATTTAAGAGCAAAAAAAATCCACCAGTGACGGAGACGACAGAGCGAGGGGCTGCTGAACCCGCTCAGCGCCGGTGTTCTGACGATTTATGCTGCCTATCGAGACGTGCTACTTGCACCAACAAGCGTGGTCTGTTTCCACACCCATGAATCTGTGCAACCTCGCTGTTGGGCACGCCATCGAGACAGCGGCTGACCGTCAGCAATATCAAAAATTAAAATCATTCTGGTAGTTTATCAGTTTCAGAATAAAATTATTTATTTTCTGTCCCCCACATCAGCGTTTCTCTACTAAAAAATGACAACATGTGGTTTTATGCGCAGTCGCGCGTCGTGGTACTCACTGTAGGTCTCTGTGGACGCCACGTACGTGAGCAGCAGCAGGCCCGTGTTTTCGGCGAGGCTGCAGAGGAGCGCCAGCCCGCTCAGCAGCAGCTCCGGCAGCCGCTGGGCGAAGCGGGCGCGGTAGAAGCTGAAGTAGGCCACGGCCACCATGTAGCGCGGCGCCGAGTGCAGGCCGATGCAGCAGCGCCAGATGTAGCGTTCCGGCACGCGGCTGATGGCGGCGCTGATGGACGGGAGGTAGTTTGACACCTGGACGGACAGAAAGACAAAAAGACACAGGCGTCCTCAGAGATGATGAGTCTGATTAGTTTCTAACTATTTAATTAATCACCAGCTTTTTAAATAATCAAGTTAATTTAAGTCCTTTTTAAAGAAATAAAAGTCAAAATTCTGATTTCAGCTTCTAAATTCTGAATATTTTCTGGTTTCTTTCCTCTTTCGTGACAGAAAACCGAACATCAGGGGTCTGAATGTCATCTTGACTTTGGGAAACACTGATTTTTCACCGTTTTCTGGACTGAACATCTTACAGACTGAGAGAATGATGATTAGTTTCAGATGCAGTGACAACTGAAAGCTGCTCCTCCACAAGCAGCGAATAAAAATCTTTAAATCTATAAAAAACAAACTGAATCCAGGAAACAACATGTTATTGATCCAGTTTCACTGCGTCAACATGCAGCTGAAATGCGTCTCAGATCAGATTTCAAACCATATTAAAGCTTCTAAATTAACTTCCTGCTTCCAAACAAACATTTTTCCAGCATTAAACCTTGTTTTTGTTTTTGTTGTTGCGCAGCGTGACGCCGTACGTACGTGACAGTGAGTGTACGTGGCGTCCTCGAAGTGGTACACGATTGACAGGAACAAGCAGGCGATGAGGCCGGTCAGAGGCAGCAGGACCGTCCCCACGGCGAAGCTGGTGAAGGGGAGCCGGATGAGGGGCCGGTCCCGGTCCAGGCTGCCGTACGGCCCCTGGAGCATCTAGGACAAACATGACAGAAGAAGAAAAGATCACACGTTCGATCCCTACAACAGCTGAGCGTCCGAAGCTTCCCCGGCGATTAAAGCTAATGATTATATGACTGTATTTCTTTGTTTTACAGAGCAAAGGAGTAACTGATTAGCCAAATGAAGAAGATAATCTGTGTGATCACTAAACACCGTCAGCGCTCCCTGGTGGACAAACTCTGTCAGGAGACTTTAAAGGACCTGGTTAGGTGTTTCTGCACTTAAAGGTTTAGCCATTTATGTATCAGCACATGGACACCGGTATATATGCACCAAGCTAATGTACTGATTTAGTTGTGGAGATATTAATGTAGGAATACAAGGACACGGTAATCCATTAAAGTCCTTCTTCTGAAAGGGGCAGCAGGCTGTAAAGTCCTAATCCATCCATTTGCATGACGTGCTTAGTGATCAATATAATCTGCTACTTTACATCTACAGATTATAAATCTATGCCGAACTGTAGAGCAGCTCACCAGAATCAATAATTATCTAAAACTCAGCATTAGTTTCTGCTGCAACGCGAGTAAACTTTTAAATTTCAGGAAATATGAATGGAGTTCGGCGCGCTGTCCCCTCCCGGATGGACAGAACGCGTTGCTAAACGAACAGCTACTGTTTCACCTTTCCAGGTGAAGCAGCCAACAGATATATATTTGACCTGAAACACTCACCTTTACAGCTCCACTGGGCGGCTCCACCAGGTGCTCATTTCACCGCCTTTAGCCCAAAGAGCTAATCCTGTTAGCTACTCAGGGATCATAACAAAGCTAATTAGCTAACGTTAGCTTCGAACTACACTCGGCTCTAAGGTTAAATAATGTTAAACGTAGATTTGTTTAAAGTTTCTCAGCCTGATGTGAAACTTCTCCACAGCTGCTGCAGACACTTCAGTGTCACTGACAGACTTTATACTGACATACTTTATCGTGATTTTTCAGTTACTTTAATGATTCTCTGTCTGACTGGGCGGCGAACT
The DNA here is from genome assembly GCA_024633595.2 of Lepomis macrochirus. NCBI lineage: Eukaryota > Metazoa > Chordata > Actinopteri > Centrarchiformes > Centrarchidae > Lepomis > Lepomis macrochirus. The sequence continues at coordinate 2,310,459 of JALXJV020000021.1, forward strand.
TTCACCGGAATCAAGCTAGCTACAACTTCCGCTACAACCTTCAGAATAAAAGTCTTCTGCTTCTTTATGTTACATGGCGGATTGTAACCAGGACTTTTAAAGGTGCTTACCGCCACCTGCTGCACCGGAGTATGAAGCACGAATACTTTACATCATGTTAATAATTAAAACGAAATAAAAAATACATCATATAACACATTCAGATATTGCACAACAGCTTTCTGTGTGTGCTTTATGTCGTGGAAGTTATTTTCCTGTTGAGGGGTTGAGCAAAGAATTGAGTTACAACCAACCGTTGTCTGAATTTATTTAACAAAAGAGAATAAATAGTAGTGCTGAAACACATATACAGCTGGTCCAGAAACCTGTCGCCTAAGGCAGCTTTGGGCGTCTGGCCCCGAGCACAGGGATGCACGATCATTTACACAGTCTGGGTTTCTGTGTTTTGGGGAACAGAGATCCTCTCAAGGCCTTGAACGAACATTCCAGGAGAGGAGAGGAACAACGAGAGAGGGAAAACACCAGAACAATCTCACAGCTTTGAGCTAAACACTAGTAAATGTGGACAGACTAACATCAGGAGTACAGGAGAGGAAAGGTTAAGGATAAAAACACAATACATATGTATCTATAAGCTATAAAGAGAATAGTAATAATAATGATGATATTAAAAGATCATGAATAAAAGATTAAATGTAAGTTACCCCTCCTCCTGTTGCTCCTAATAAACCGTCAAGGTTCCATTTACATACACATCTTTTATTGTGTCGCAGTTCATTTCATTTCCACTGGACATTCCCACCTTGCAGGTTCAAAAACTACATTTCTGAATATAGCAGCTTCCCTGGTGAACAAGCAGAATGAACCGTTAATAGTTTGTGCTTTACGCTCCCTCGTCTGCTTCTCGCCCCGTGCTGTGACACCCGGCCTGAATTTTCCTTTTAGAATTGCCTTGTGTTTATCCACTAACTGGTCCAGTTGTTCTTTCTCGCCCTTTTTGGTTTTGATTCCGTGTTTGATCCATTAAAACCAACATTCAAACCACCACTTAAATAGAAACGCCAGCAATCAGTGTTATTGGAACGAGTGGAACAATTTTTATCATTCTAAGCCAATCAGATACCTGATTGGAAATTAACAGCATGGTAAATAAGAAACAGGATTAATATACACATAATGTGTGTTTGTGTGTGTGTGTGAGGAGAGAACGGTCAAATAGGAAATATTACGCATTTCCAAAGTGAAGCTTAGAATATAACCTACACTTAAAATCACTCTTTTTTTCCTTCTTGGACAACCAACCAATCACAGTCTTCAAAAGATTGTGTCATACATAGCAACGGGCTCAACCCCGCCTCCTCACTAAGATAAACGTTTTTGTCTTTTCCTTGCTCAGAGCTGCTCTCAGATCAGTCCTGAATAGCTCTTAAGCTGAGACTCCTAGGTAAAAGTTTTTAAGCTAAGTTAAGAGTTTTCTGAGAGGACTCTTAGATTCTTTATGAATACGGGTCCTGGACTTTAACAGCTCTTGTGTTTCAGCAGATTTTCTGCTCATGTTCAAAACTTTCTGCACGTTCAGGATCTCCCCCACAGATCTGTGACATGTGCAGAGAAAAGTCAGAGTATCACCAGACTAACATCATCATTTAATGAGAAGTCTACCTGCCCTTTACTCTGCTGTGAGTTTGGGTCTGCACGCTGCATGTTGCATGTGAAACTGAAACACTTGTGATCAGGCGGAAATCTCACCACAGACCCACAAGTTACCTTCAGCAGCTCATAAACAGAGCAAAGCTGCGCTTCAGTTTTTAGATGTTCATGTTGCAAAACTCGACCAGCTGCGTTACCTTCGCCTCAGGTGTCTGGACTCACAGCACGAGCAGCGCGGTTCAGTTGTTTACCATCCAGGCGTGCGCCGATGTTGCATCAGCTGGGCAGAGTTCATCAGATCTGTGAGTCTTATCAGTTATACATTTGTATTTCACTGCGTGAGAAAATGAATGTGTGGCCTGACTGCATGTGGAAAATGTCGATTGCTTGCAAAACAGCTTTTTACCTGATGAGAAATCAGAATTTAATGTAGTTATAAGTTCACGTTTAAATAATTATTAATGCAGAAACTGGAGGGGGAAATTGTGCAGGTGTGTGATTCCTTTTTGGATCATAGTGAAGGGGTTTGATAATTGATTAGTGTCAGCATAACCTCACATCACATCTCATATCATCGACACAGAGCCCAGAACTGAACCCAGTCTGTTAATCACGCTACACTCCTGCAGCTTATCTTCTTTTATTGACCACAACAGCATCTATGCACCAACTGTTATCTGATCAGCTGCTGTAAATTAGCTTAGTAATGAGGGATATAAACTGCTGCTTTGCCACTAACAGGTTTCTCACACTGTGTTTGAACAACTGAGACAAGCTGTAAAGTCAAAGTACAGCTGAGGCTGAGGGCTGAACTGTTACCTGGTTGCTGCTTGTTTGGCATGAAACACTTTGCATAACTCAGCTTAGAAAACAAAGTTCATGAATCAGCTTATATAAAATACGTCCTCGGCACCAGTTTATGGCTCCTACACAAAGCAAATACACGTTGTAATCTATATTGTATGTTTAGGATTCCATCCTCACAAGATGACTCACACAATTAATTCATGACAATCTCATATCTCTTTAAAACAGGAGCTGGGTGTGGTTTATAAAGCAGCACTCTGCCGCTGTTGGAGATCAGATCAGAGATCACACGTCTCCAGAGCAGACTAAGTAGAGACAGTGGAGAATTTGTCTTTGTCTTTTTAATCAACATCATTCCTCATCTGACCATGTACACCCGATTCAACAGGAGAGGATATCCTGAACATGTTGTTGACAGTCAGCACCTGAAGCTGGATGATTTGAAAAAGAAGCTTGGAGAAAAGGGTTAAAAAGCAATTACCTTTACAAAGAAAACATCCCGGATTACCCCAGACCAGAGTTTCATGTGTCTCATCTGAAACACGACACAAACCAGAGCTGGACTAAGAGGCATCAGGACGGATGAAGGCTTCAGGAGCCCAGCTGAAGGCTCTCTGCTGTGGTGGAGTCTGGCTGTGGGACCTGATGAGATAGCGTCAGCTGAGAGGAGGCTCCTGGAGACGACCTTCCCAGACCGGACGGAGGAGCAGGTCCAGATGCAGCGGAGCTTCCTGGAGAAGTTCACCACCTCCCCGGCCTTCAAGAAGACCTCCAGGCTGGGCTCGTACCGCTTCACCTTCCCCCTGGAGGAGGTGCTGGAGGCCTACAGAGACCAGGTACTGAGGGTCGCGTTATTCTCTGTCACTGCTGGTCTGTGATAAATAAAATAAAATGATCCGAAGTAAAAATGAAAAAAAAATCAAAGGTGAGTTGGAGGGAGACGTGATGTAATTTCTTTTTTTTGCATTTAAGATTTTATTAATTGTTTTTTCAATCAGTCAGTCTACATTCATACAACTTTGAAATGTCTGTTATCAATATTATGCTTCACATACACACCTGAAAAGGGAGGGAAAACTAACAAAGGAAACAGTCGACTGTTCTTTTATTAACACATCATGTTTCAGCCATGATCATATAAAACCTTTGACTTTCCCACAGTGAACCTTGTGCTGCTGTGACTACACAGTATGAGAACTGAAAAGCCTACATGCAGCCTCCACACACAAACAACAACATGCTCTGACAGCTAGTTCAAACTTAGGTGTGACTTTTCCAGCTGAACCCAAATAAGGGTCTCTTTTGGCTAAACGTCCTGGGAGCACGGCCAACACATGTACAATCTGTGTACATGTGTTGGCCGTGCTGAAAGCCACGAGACATCTGACCTGAGCCCCACAGGTAACCCAGTCCCATCTGTGCTCAGCGCCATTTTGGAGTTTCAAACCTCCGCATTGGGCTCCGCGGTCTCGATCCGCCATAGTCTTTTTTCACTCCGTGTAGAGCAACTGGTAAAGAGTTCTCCTGTATCCTTCTGTGTCAGCTACCGCACGAGCTCACCGCCAGATTTAATAGAAAATCTGACTGTAAATGTCCAAACTCCTTCAGTTTCCTGAGTAAAAAACAGTCTCTGACTGATTTTTTTTGGAATCAGTATTTTCAGTAAAACTCAATTTGTGCCCCGTATGTGTAACTATATACTTAAAACAGTTTACAATTTCCACAGATTGACCACAGAGAGGTTTTGTTGTGCCACCCCAGGATTTCCAGTGGCCCCATCATGGCCACCCCTATGAAATATATCTGGGGCTCCACTGGACAGAGTTTACTGGCAGCTTTGCTCTGTCTTCACTGTTTCACTGTAGTGACGGGGAACAAAGCTTCTGGAGCTCTGAATCAGTGAAGCTACTGTGTTTGGCGACCTGCTGGCCAGCTCCTGGTGTTGCATTTATCTAGAACAGTCAGTGTTCTTGTTGCTTTCTTTGTCATTTTATTCAGTAAAACTTGTTTTTATTGGACCTGCTCACTTGTAATCAGGGTCTACCGCTCTGGTTTTAGATACTGTGTCAAACTGAGCAGTTGAAACCAGCAGGACGCCTCTCTGATACGTAACAAGGCTGAGTTGTGCGATGGCACGTGAGGCATTGAAACACCTCCTGAACCTGCAGCTGCACAGCGTGTTAAAGAGACAGCAGAGTTTTCCATTAAAACCGCTTTTACTGTCTCCAGTTTTGCAGCGGAGCTCAGCCCGTCATGCGGGTTTACGAGACCGTCCTGTACAAACAGGAAGTGATGTACGTTGTGCTGGTCCACAGCCCAGCCAATCAGGAGCAGTTCTCTGAATATCCTTTGCTGACTGACGACCCAAACGCCGTCTGCACCTACAGAGACGGCTGCTTCATCTGGAGGCCTGAGGCCATGAGTGAGACACACAGGTAAGAAGCAGACCCTCAACTCTCCCACCCTTATTGCAGACACTGAACTAACCACAGACGCTGGTCTGTTTCTGCTGTTTTTGTCAGACATGAGTTGGTCCTGAGACGTGATGAGATGCAGATGGAAGCGGTGCGGATGAAGCGTCCCCCTCAGTTTTATGTCTGGGATCATGTCGCCGTCGCTCTGCATGTGGATGAACAGGTACCTTCACTGCTCATTCTTCTTCTCAGCCCTTTTAAGTCTCAGTAAAGAAATGAACATGGCACTGGATTGTTCTGTCCATGTTCTAAAGATAAATGGTACTAAAGTCTCACAGGCGTCTGCAGGTTCTGGTTCCGTTCAGGTTGCTTTTGTCTAAGTGTTGCTGTGAGGTGGAAACTAAAACAGATCCACCCTGAAACATGTCTGTTGATAAATATTTTGAAAATTAAACTAAATGTGTGACACCCTCACAGCATCCTGTGAGAGCACGCTGTCCCCGTCAGGCTCGATATATTTGCATTCAACGTGCCTGAGAAGAAACTTATTAGCTTCATGTGTTTGAGTCCTTATTATGATACATGACGACTTTGCAGTGTTCTGCACAGCCAGCTTGTTCTGCTCGTCACCTTCTTCTGTTCGTTTACTTTTCCAGGTGCTGAACTTTGACGCTGACCGGCTGAGAGAGAACCTCACGTGGTGTGAAAAAGGAAGTGCTGCGTTCAATAACAGTTTTAATGATTTCCCAGAAGCTGAAAACTTTGTAAGAGAATTGTGGTCCGACAATCCTTCACCACTGCAGAAAGCTTGACAGCTGAATTAAGAGACTCTGTTGTTGTTTTCTTGTTCTGTAATTGGTGTAAATTTCATGTACTGATGATAATAATGACATTTTCTTCTAAAAGATATTTTAGTGAAGGGAAAGCATATTTTAGAATCAGGGCCGGGGCCTAAAAATGACAGTGAAGTTAGCATTATCTATTTATTTATTACATTTATTTATTGTTTTGTTTTATGTCTTTGTTTCTGTCAGCGATGTTGTTCACCTGTTTCTTACTCCTGGTCATCTGTCATGTGCCTTTTAATTTGTGAGCTTAAGTTATTCATCTCAACATAAGGAGCCTTGGTTCCAAATTTAATCTTCTCAGAACAGTCGGCAGCTTTTCATAAACCTGATATAATAACTATTTCCGAATCGTGGCTTCAAGAGCAGGAGGTGTGGCCACTCACGGTGATACAACACGAGTCTCAGAGTTTGTCTGTTCACCAGTTTCATCTTTATTTAAAACAAACAGCTTATTATGGGAATATTCTGCTCCCACCATAATCGCTGTTTTGGCTTTTGATAGACACAATGAACTGATCATATTCTGAGACTTTAACAGTAACCGGTTGGATCGATCTTTCAGGTAGTGTAAGTCTCACTCAGATAATTAAAGAAGCTCCCCTTTTAAATGCATCAAAATAAGGCAATGTGCAAATATTAACGTTATTATATACGTGAGCAATTAGCAATTAGATGTGACAGGCTTCAATTAATCCCACCTGTTGATGGGGCCTGGAAATTATTTCAGACCAAAGTTAGAACTGTGATTGATGAACAAGCTCCTGTGAGAACGCTTATCTGACTGGATATCAGATAATCCAACCGCCCGTGATACTTTTGTCACAAGTAGCTCTGCCTGACTTTACTGGATTTAAAATGTCAGCACAGAGTCGAGTCCTCGCTCTGTATGAAGAGAAGGCTGAAGCAGAGAGAGAGGACGGACTCGCCGTACGTGGGTTCATGAGATTTTGTGGGCGAGGAAACATCTCGGCGAGTACCACCGTTTGGTCCGAGAGCTGAGGGACGAAGCCCGGTTCCAGGATAGTAACCGTGCTACAGTGTGGTGTTTGTCCCGCCCCTTCTCTAGTGTGATTGGACAGCTGGGTAAAAAGTGACAGTGACGAGCGCAACTTTTTCCCCAAAGTTGAACATTTTTTAACTCTCTGCGACCGAAAAAGACGCTCAGCGCCTCGTCACGCTGCTGCCGTTTTTACCAGGTTGGAAAAACGCTCCTGTTACAATGAATTGAAAAAAGATGCTGAGGTCAGAAACGGGGCCTTAATTAAGCTAAAAACAAAGTTTTGGTAATAATAACTCGCTGTTTCAGTTATCCTACGCTGTGAGAATAAAGTCTCTCTGTCGAGGCTTCGATGCTCAAAAAAATGACATTGGGGCAACTTGACCAAATAAATGGGAGCAACCACTTTATTATTAAAATGTTTGTACGGTAAAACTACATCAGTCTCATGAACCAAACACGTCACATGGTTAGAGCACTCCAAGCTCTGTAGTATAAATAAGAAATACATACTTTATTAAAATGTTATGTACAGTGTTGTTGCCTTTGTTCAGTTAGTTTGTGAAAATAACTACAGCCCTTCAAGTTACGCAGGAAATCTCACACTCTGCTGTTGCTGTCTGATAAAAGCACATAAAAATCTTTTGCGCCACCTTGTGGATAAAACCTGAAATAGAAGTCCTGTCAGAAAGAACTAGACGTTGTGATTTTTGTATTTGCCTATTATAAAGCTATATTTATTAACAGAGTAATAGCTGTAACTTCTTCTACATCTGCTAATGTTGGGAATATGATGACCAGCCTACCGGCCCGGACAGGATGTGATATAACTGCATTACAGGCATCAGGGACAAATTTAAGTTCCAGCCTCCACACTTTATTTCTGTAACTCGCATAATGTGGATTTTTGGGTCTGTTTTATTTATGAAAAATGGAGCTTTCACTCTTTACTTTGTGAACACAGTCTTCTCTCTAAAGCAAAAAAAAATATCAACAGCCAGGATATGTGTTTTATTTAACCTGGGGAGAGTTTTAAAAACACCAATTTCACCAATTAGAAATAAGAAAGGAGTCATGTGATCATTTCAGTACCTCCTCCCCAAACAGACAACAGTTACATTCAGAAAAAACTTCAGGTAAGAAAGTACAAGAATATATTTTGTTTAGTATTTATACTAATGAAGATAAAATTGTGTGACTTCCTCTATAAGGACTTTATTGATTTTAATATGTTCTTGATTTAAATATCTTTATTTCAGAGTTATTGTTGCAGAAGCAAAAAGTGTTAGAACCAAACCTGGTTTCATGCTGCTGTTAATGTTGTTCTAGATGCTTAATAATTGTTTAGCTGGCGTGACGGGGAGGCTGTGCTGCTTGTCTACACTTGAGCGTTAAAAGCAATAAAAGCAATATAAGAAATACATTTAATAAGTGTTGAATCACTGCAGTTATGTAATAAGAAATAACGTGACGCAGGACAAACAGTTTCTACTCTGTGAGTTTCACTTTCAGCTGAACAGAAACTCTGGAGTCACAGGAGGAAACCAGAGTGAATGTTCAGATAACCTGCAGCCTCACTGCTGGACGCCTCGTCTCTGCCCCGACAGGATGCGGTTTTTAATTTGAACTAGCTTGAAATGCTTTGCGGTGAATGTGTTGCAAGCGAGAGAAGCTCGTCACAGACGCAGAAACACCTGATGCTTAGTAATCAGTTTTTACAGTCATCGAGGTGACGGCAGCATCGCACACAACTGATGATCTTAAAGTGAGGAGGCAACAGGAAGTGTTGAGAGGATGCAGACCCAACCTGTGATCGGGTTCTGATAGCAACATGTCTGAGGCTGATAAAACTAAACCCAACCGTCTGCTGAGGGAAGGAACAGATAAAGAATAAAAAAGGCCTGTTTGTATCCGTCCCCCTTCTCACGTGGTGACTCACACAGATCATTCATAATATTCTTCTCTCCTTAAAACAGGAACTGGGTGTGGTTTCTAAAGCAGCCGGTTTATAGACCAGATCAGAGATCAGTCCTCTCCGAGCAGACTCAGCAGATACATTAAAGACTTTTAGTTCGTCTTTTTAATCATTCCGCACTTGACCATGTACACCCGATACAACAGGAGAGGACATCCTGAACATGTTGTGGACAGTCAGCACCTGAAGCTGGATGATTTGAAAGAAGAAGCTCGGAGAATAAGGCTGTCAAACCAGTACCTTTACAAAAACAACATCCCGGATTCCCCCAGACCAGAGTTTCATGCGTCTCATCTGAAACACGACACAAACCAGACCGGACTGAGAGGCATCAGGAGGGATGAAGGCTTCAGGAGCCCAGCTGAGAGGCTCTCTGCTGTGGTGGAGTCTGGCTGTGGGACCTGATGAGATAGCGCTCAGCTGAGAGGAGGCTCCTGGAGACGACCTTCCCAGACCGGACGGAGGAGCAGGTCCAGATGCAGCGGAGCTTCCTGGAGAAGTTCACCACCTCCCCGGCCTTCAAGCAGACCTCCAGGCTGGGCTCGTACCGCTTCACCTTCCCCCTGGAGGAGGTGCTGGAGGCCTACAGAGACCAGGTACTGAGGGTCGGGTTATCTCGATCATATCGCGTCTTCGACTTTTCCACAAACTTTTAATGCAGCGAGCCCTCAGTGCTCCAGACTAACTTATTTTTACTGCACCTCCCTAACTGAACATTTTCTCCTGCTTGCTATCTCCTTAAAAAGTTTGGTCAAGTTGATAATTAATGGAAGATGAAAACAGCCAGTCCGCTGGCGTCCTCAGCCATTCCTGTCAGAAACAGTGTGTTCTTGCCTTTACCGCCTCAGCCTCTTCTGACTCGAACTCGTCGACCTCTGCGGCGTGTTGCTGTAAAGGGCCTGGCTCTGGTACAGGAGGAGCTGCAGATGGAAAAAATGTGGTAACGGTTGGTTTCAACTTGGTTGACGTTTACAGACGATTATTGTGACTAAAGGCAAGTGCAGACGACGTTTGCATGCAAGTATTGAAACCGTTTAATTACAAGTTTGAGTCATTCAGTGAGTTCTGGTGTTTTTGTGTCCCTCCGGTTTTGTGAATGAAATCATGATTAAACCAGTTCTGTGGTTTGGTGACACCGTGTGGTAAAAGTGTTTCCTCACCATGCCGACATAACTTCAGTGAGTCTGTAAGGGCTGTTTATCCATCCATGTATCCCCAGCACAGATTTCCAAAAAGGGAAGAGCGTTCCCAAGAATGCACTTCCCGTCTCGTATCAGCCCCCTAAAGAACTTCAGAGCAGTGTAACAGTCTCTGTATATAATTTTGTAAAGAGTAAATTTACCTCTTGTAGCTCAGCCAGCTGGTTATTATATCATCAGAATCATTCAGAGCTTAATTACCAAATAGTATTTCACACGTACGCCGAATTTGCTGTGGTGATAAGGTGCTAGACATAAAACATACAGGTGACTTAAATAGATTTAAATATGGAATAAACAGACGCCAGTTGTAAAATAATTATAGAACTTTGTGTAACAATAAAACAAAACAATGTGGAAGCAGCAGCGTACCAGATGGTGATGGAGGAGGTGAGGATGGACTCAGTGATGGCGGTGTAGAAGTGAACCATCATTGTCTTTGGCAGGCTGAACTTCTTCAGCTGCCGCAGGAAGTCCATCCTCTGCTGGGCCCTCTTGGTGAGGGAGGTGATGTTCAGCTCCCACTTGAGGTCCTGGGAGATGATGGTGCCCAGGAAGAGGAAGGAGTCCACAGGATGATAGGGGAGGGTGGGGCTCGGCTCCCCGACCATCTCCACTGTCTTCAGAGTGTTGAGCTCCAGACTGTTCTGGCTGCACCAGGTCTCCGACCATCTCCCACCTGCAGGCGGACTCATCCCTACCAGAGATGAGCCCAATGAGGGTGGTGTCATCTGCAAACTTTAGGACCTTGATGGCTCTATAGGTGAACTGCAGGGGGTCCAGGAGTGGGTCTGTGATGGATTTAAGGTTGGACAACACAAGGCGCTCAAAGGACTTCATTACCACAGAGGTCAGGGTGACGGGTCGGAAGTCGGACAGGGATGATGGTGGAGGCTTTGAAGCAGGCTGGCACATGGCATGTGTCCAGAGAGGTGTTAACGATGTCTGTGAACATCGGACACAGCTGATTACCTGACGGAGTATACTGTGTATACTGAACACTGAGCTTTGCTCGGTCTGTCTTGACTGTGTCTGTAGTGTTGAGGCTTCTGAAGCACTGAATCAATTTGAAGTAACTGTGTTTGATCCAGTCAAAATGGCACCACCTGCTGGGCAGCTCCCGGTGTTGCATTTATCTAAACAGTCAGTGTTTTTATTGCTTTCTTTATTGTTATTTTGTTCAACACAGCTTGTTTTATAAGAACTGATCACTTCTAATTCATTAAAACCTCTTTTACTGTCTCCAGTTTTGCTGCGGAGCTCAGCCCGTCATGCGGGTGTACGAGACCGTCCTGTACAAACAGGAAGTGATGTACGTTGTGCTGGTCCACAGCCCAGCCAATCAGGAGCAGTTCTCTAAATATCCTTTGCTGACTGACGACTCAAACGCCGTCTGCACCTACAGAGACGGCTGCTTCATCTGGAGGCCTGAGGCCATGAGTGAGACACACAGGTAAGAACCTTTGTGACACCTGAACTAACCACAGATGCTTGACTAGGAAGCTGATTAGAAGCTGGTCCTGCGACACGTCAAAGCCAACCTGCCACCCATATCTGACCCATACCAGTTTTCCCACATAGCAAATAGGTCTCCAAAAGATGACCTGCTCACTGCCCTCACACTGCATTGGCCCACCTTGAACACCCGGGCCGACTGGTCAATAAACACACAAATTTAGGACTTTCCCCAACCATCTGCCACCGGATCAAGGACTTTCCAACTGACTGTCACCAAACTGTTAGACTAGACCCCCACTCTTACACCTCCCCACCACCTTTACGCTCAGCACTGGCGGCCCACAAGGCTGTGTGTTGACCCCCTTCTGTACGACCACTACTTGCGCCCACCCATCCCTCAAATACCATCATCAAGTTCACGGATGACACAACTGTGGTTGGACTCATCTCAGGAGGAGATGAGACACATTACAGGGCTCCTGACTAACTTCTCCAACTTTCTGAGTTGGTAGCACCCCCTTTTTTTGGTACAGATATTAATCAATGACCACTGATCAGAAGTGGGGAGGGGCTCAGTGTGAAGCATCAGTCCCTGCAAGTTTTGTGTTTCTTACTGTTGTTGAGCAACTTCAAAGTTTCAAGCTTAAATTTTGTTGACCTGGTAACAAGTTTAGAGTCGCCTGCGGTGACGAGCCACACTCCCTCCAATAGAAACACAGCAGGGCGTTCCCCTCGACCAGCAACCTCCTGCCCACTTCCTGGTGGTCGAGTGAGTCTCTAATGTGTTGATGCTTAGTGACAACTAGTCAATAATCACAATCTTTCATGCAGAACAAGTCCAACATTGGAAAGTTTACTATAGCATGTCAAACTTATTTTAATGTCCTGCCCATCCAGGCTGTGATTGATTGGTTGACAGTGACACTGATGAGCACATCAACAGACTTGGGAACAGCTTCTAACCCAGAGCCATTTGAGAACTGAACACTGATGCTCGTCCGTCCCACCGTCGTTACAGACAGTGAACTAACCGCAGACATTCTGCTGTTCTGTTTCCTGTCAGGTATGAGTTGGTCCTGAGACGTGATGACATGCAGATGGAAGCGGTGCGGATGAAGTGCCCCCTCAGTTTTATGTTTGGGATCATGTCGCCGTCGCCCTGCATGTGGATGAACAGGTACCTTCACTGGTCTCACTCTTTCCTGACGCGCTGCATTTTTCTTTCCATATTCTAGAGATAAAGTGTAGGGTGCACATAGGCTGTTTCTCAATCTGCGTTCTTGTCTGTACTTGATTTCTCAAGACAGAGATGATTTTAAAAATTGCTATGACGTTTTTGGAGATGTGAGGTCCTGCCCGCTACTGGGTCCGACCGACATCAAGTCCGATGCTGTTGCAGTTGCTGAATGACGGCTCCGTGCTCCCGTTCCTGTACTTCCGAGCCGAGCTTTAAAGTACAGAAGTCCGAACTTGCCGTACTCTGTGTTGAGAAACGGCCATAATCCTGAATTCTACTGCAGAGTATTATACTTTTATCAAACACTATCAGTAATCTGAGTCTGGATGGTGGCTGCTAACAGTCCAGTCCTGCACCCTCACAGAGCCTGCAGCTGTTCTGCTCGTCACCTCCTTCTGTTCTCTGACTTTTTCAGGTGCTGAACTTTGATCCTGACCGACTGAGAGAGAACCTCAGGTGGTGTAATAAAGCAGCAGTGCCCATCTCTCGTCCTCACACTTTTGATTACTTGATACAAGCTGAGGACTTCGTTGAAGGACTGTGGCCCGACTGTCCCTCTGCACTGCAGAGAAGTTGACAGCTATCAGCGGGGCTGTAGATGTTTTTTGTCGTTCTATAATTAGAGTATATTTCATGTTCATTGATGAAGGAAGTTTTTCCTTGCCTCTGTAGCCTGGTGCTGCTCACGGTAGGAAACATTGGGCCTCTGTAAATAATGTCACAGAGTTTAGAAAAAGCACTGTGACTGTAGTTGTGACTTGGCGCTATATAAATAAAATGGAATGGAATCATATTTTTCTATTTTCTTTAAAAAGGTCAAATTTTAGTAAAAGCATATAATAACCCAGGACCTTGGCCTCAAAACAATGACTGAAAAACATTAAAGTTAGCATTATGTGTTTATTTATTTTAAAATTCTAAATTTGTTTTAAGCCTGTTTTTCGCTAGCCAAAATTAGCATCCTAGCTAATATCACACATGAATTACAAATGCACCTAGCTAACCGAGCTAGCTAGCTCCACCCTCTCGTCCAAAACATGGTCACGTCTGGTTTTAAAAAACCAAGATGTGTGAAACACAAAAACTTGAGGCTTCACAATGGTATTCCACAAACCAACGGGTGACGTCACGGTAACCACGCCCATTTCTTTTACACGTGCTGTGGCTAAAATAAGGAAATTGTTAACTAAGGGCCCTTTTACACCTACAGCTGGGCGACATGGCCTAAAATATTATCACGATAAAAAAATGTCATACCGTGCGATAATTATCAGGATGAATGTTAAATTATTATTTCTTTCAAGTTTAAAGACAGATTTTTGCTCTTGAGTGAAAGTTGAAGAAACCTGATGGTTAATTGTGGTTAAACTTTTCTTTATGGTCAGAATGTGACAAACACGTGATGCCAAACAGTGGATCACTTCACAAATCTGAGGTGGAACATTCAAAACTATTATGTTAAAGATCTTTTCTTTCAGTCCCTTTGCCTCAACAAAATAAGCATAAGTTCGTGATTCAAATAAATTAAATCAAATATTTACTGATGATATAGTGAACATTTGTAACAGCCTATTGTTAGTGAATAAAATTATATTGCGATAATTATTATTGTTTTATTGCCCAGCCTCAGCACAAACCTGCAAGTCCGCATTAAGGTCCGAACCAAAGTTCATGTTTTGACACATTCGGTTAGTGTTGGGTTTTTTTCACATAGCTATAGACCCTTCGTTAAGCCACGCCCCGAACACGCAGCTGGCCAATCACAGTGCAGTATAGGACTCGCTCTAATTAGGTCCGACACTTTCATGGCTCCGTTCACTAATGCAGAAAGAGTCGTTTTCAAGCTTTTTTTTGGCTGTTTTTTTCTAAGATCTGCTCAAACGCTGCTCCTGCGGCATCTTATAATAGTTCCAGCAGAGAGGCTGAAAGGAGAAGTACGATTTATTCTCTTTCCAAAACCTGAAATAAATCCAGAAAATGTCGGCTGTGGATTGTCCCTAATGTAATTTTAGTTAGCTATATCTAGATAACTTCCTACTGAATGTAACGTAATAAAGCTGTTCTGCTGTTTAATGATTGTAATAATGAACAGAGGCCGACCAGCTGTACAAGAACACTGCTGATCCTTAATATCCCTGTCTTTTGTCTCAATCGTCATGTGATACGGTGGTTCACTTGTACTCTGTGATCGATAGGCTTTAGCTTCTATCATCATTTTGTTTCACATCAGTTTCAGGTCAGTCTGAGTCAGTTTGAGTCAGTTTGAGTCAGTTTGAGTCAGTCTGAGTCAGTCTGGGTCAGTTCGAGTCAGTCTGGGTCAGTTCGAGTCAGTTTGAGTCAGTCTTAGTCAGTCTGGGTCAGTCTGAGTCAGTTTGAGTCAGTCTTAGTCAGTCTGGGTCAGTTCGAGTCAGTTTGAGTCAGTCTTAGTCAGTCTGGGTCAGTTCGAGTCAGTTTGAGTCAGTCTGAGGCAGTTTGAGTCAGTCTGAGTCAGTCTTAGTCAGTCTGGGTCAGTTTGAGTCAGTTTGAGTCAGTCTGAGGCAGTTTGAGTCAGTCTGAGTCAGTCTGGGTCAGTTCGAGTCAGTTTGAGTCAGTCTGAGTCAGTTTGAGTCAGTCTGAGTCAGTCTTAGTCAGTCTGGGTCAGTTTGAGTCAGTCTGAGTCAGTCTGGGTCAGCTCGAGTCAGTTTGAGTCAGTTTGAGTCAGTCTGAGTCAGTCTTAGTCAGTCTGAGTCAGTCTGAGTCAGTCTGGGTCAGTCTGGGTCAGTCTGAGTCAGTCTGGGTCAGTTCGAGTCAGTTTGAGGCAGTTTGAGTCAGTCTTAGTCAGTTTGAGTCAGTATGAGGCAGTTTGAGTCAGTCTGAGTCAGTTTGAGTCAGTATGAGGCAGTTTGAGTCAGTCTGAGTCAGTCTGAGTCAGTCTTAGTCAGTCTGGGTCAGTTCGAGTCAGTTTGAGTCAGTCTGAGTCAGTCTGAGTCAGTCTGGGTCAGTTCGAGTCAGTTTGAGTCAGTCTGAGTCAGTCTGAGTCAGTCTGAGTCAGTTTGAGTCAGTTCGAGTCTTGGACTCTGTTGAGACCTATACCTCAATGTGCTTCCTTTTTTTTTTTTTCTTTCTGTAAATTCAATGTGTATTGGGACCACACAGCTGGTGATTTTACACTTTAATAAACTTTAACTTTAACTTTATACGCCCCCTGGCCACTTTATTAGGTACATCGTTAAGATTAAATTAAAACAAATCTGCCCCACATTCTACATCTCTGAGGATCATAATGTTCAGTTTTGTGTTGACTCTGTCAGGTGTTTCTAATATGCATTAAATGTGAATGGAAATGACTTGTTTGAACCCTTCACCAGCTGCTGGTCAATGTTTCATTCACACTGTATGAACTTTATTACTTTATTAAATTCCTTTAATTAATCATCATTTCAATGAATCCTTTGCGTGTCCTTTAGGCAGCTTAAAAGAGCCGTAACGTGCAGCTGGAATCTACAACTAAGCCATGGTGGGAGCAAGACTCTACAGTGTTAGTTATTTACAGTGGACTGAATCATGACTCAGCAGGGACGATGTTAAATAAGCTGATCTACAGGAGAAAATATGGAGGACTGATCCTGACAGATTAAGAAATAAATACAGAAATATATAAATGCCCACAGAACAGTTATTTCAAAAGTTTCCAAAATCAAAATCCATAGTCTAAATTCCATGATCTCAAAACTTCAACAGAAAGAATAATATAAATTTAAATCATATTGTTTTACTATAAATTAGCTTAATACATACTTAATCAGAATAAACTTATTATGGCTCCAACATGCTCAAAATAAAGATTTCTTAAAAATAGTGTTTGAATCTCAAATCTCGTCTCGTCTGTGTCTCGTCACACTCCTGGTGAACACTTTGAAGTTGCCCAGCTTAATTAGAATAATCTTTAATAACTTTATTAGACTCATGTTTGAAAGATACACTGAAACACCTGCCTGTCAAACAGCGCTGCTAACTGGCTGAAGGGGAAGTTAAGGTGAAGATCATGTTTCAAAATGAATTAGACAGCCAAAGGAGAGACAATGAGGCCTTGTTGATTGATTCTCACATACAGAGGACAGAGCCTGGAGCCCGAATGGAGCAGACTAAGATTTCTAAACATAGGAGGCCCCAGAAAGCAGTTCTGATGAGACTAGATTCATTTATGAAGACAGACGGGTCCTTTGTGAGGAGGCTGCAGCTCTGAAGGTCAACATGAGACACAGCACACTCTGTCCAACACACTCTGTCAACACTCTGTCCAACACTCTGTCCAACACTCTGTCCAACACTCTGTCCAAACACTCTGTGTTTTTTTTAATTTATGAAACTGAAACTAACTGAAACACTTGTGATGAGGCAGAAATCTCATCACAAATCCACATACATGTTAACTCCTATTGCAGCTCACAGTCCCAAACAGAGCAGGCAGGCTGCGCTTCACTTTTTAGATGTTTATGCTGCAAAACTCAAGCAGCTGCGTTACTGCTGGTCACGGCTGTCTGAACTCACAGCGCGAGCGGTGCGGTTGATCAGGGCGTACGCCGGTGTGCAGAGTTGATCAGCTCCGCGAGTCTTATCACATTCGTACTTCACTGCGGGAGAAAATTAATGTGTGGCTTGACTTGCAGCGCGTGATGTTGCTTCACACCGATACATCATACAAAATTAAATAGTAGCTTAAATGATTTATAGGTAAAGTTGGTTCATTTTCACAAATGGCACAACAAGGCTGTGGGTTGATACAAGTGGAAGTAATTTACTGTTACTTCATAGACATGGGGGGGGGGGCAATCACTAAAGTAGAGGGGTTCAAAGGGGCGGGGTTTCCTCACGACCTTCTTCGGCGTGAAGCCAGAGCAGCGCGCCGTCCGGCAATTGTCTGCTCTGGCCACACGGCCAACGCACAGCCGGTGGCCCGTCTCGCCGACAGAGCCGACCAGCACGCCTTCCAGAGCTCCGCCAACAACTTGGCCAGCCAACCACAATGACAGAGGAGGAGAAGGAGGAGATGAGCAAGGCTGCCAGCGCCCAGCTCACGCTCTGCACACGCTCTGCACAGGAAGTTTCTGGCTACCATTCGGTTACTCACTGGTGTTGGGTCAGATGTCCGACCAGGCTGGGCCAGTACTTTGTCAAAAAATACTCCATTAGCTTTCTGCGATAGTCAAAAACTCTGCAGACAAGAACTTCTCTGGAGACGGTCAAGAGTCGGTGCAAAAAGAGTTTATTCCAAATCAGGACACATAAACCCGGACAGCATCCCAGCAGGCTGGAGGACGAAGTCGACTCTTTGGTCTGCGGACAGCCTTAAACCCCTTCTGGGCTGGTGTGCCCCCCCTTCTTTCTTTATGCTGAGTTTCTTATCTTCTGCTTTTACGCTGTTCACACATGTTGTTTCACCACTTTTACCAGGTTTCCAGCTTTCATTCATCCTTCTGTATCGTTGACTTTCTATATTTTGTTATCTTACAGGATGAGAAACTCAGCATTTACATTGAAACTCAAATGTCACACTTTTTCTGCAGTTAAGAGTATATAGTTCCACACACAGTTATATTTCTTAAAACATTTCTACAGGAATAACAAGTGCTGTGCTGGGCCCATTATCAATGACTGGTTTCTTACAGTAATTTTGTTGTTATTGTGACTTTTTACTACTTTTCTTGTCACCATCTATGCATCACTCTGCCAAGCTGAGTCAGCTGGTGCTTCGTCAGCAGGTTCACCAAGCGCCCACGGGCAAGTTCACTTGAAGTTCACTCTAGCCTCAATGGTTACAAGTGCACAATCAAGCCCTTACGTAATTAAACATGTAGTCTTATCATCAGTAGAATGACACTTTAGCAGTTTATCAAGTTATAACAACAGTGAATATCAGCAGACCCAAGCCTGCACTCGTTACAGCAGATTCTGACTTCCTGCAGCCTCCCTGCTGTCATAAGTCCACAGTAGATAACAGCTGACCGAGGTTTGCACAGTCTCAGTGTCTACGGTCCGTTCTCCCACTCAGGGACCTTCACTTTGTGACTGGATTCATGATTACAGCACAACACTTCTTAAATAAGACACAGCTTGGTAATGTTCAAAGATTAAAAAGAAAGTAAGAATACTTAATAAGTTAATACTGATTACTAAACTAAATACTAAATGATTAATACTACATAAGAATAATACAATGATTAAAATTATGAATTAAGACTGATTACTTACTAATAATGATGAAAAAGAATAAATGGATTAACTAGAAATGATGAATTAGGAGTGATTAATGGTTACTGCTCTAAAATGATGACCTGCCCTCCTGATCAGGCTGTTTTCACCAAGAACCTCACTTTGTGGAACAAGCTGTTGTCTTTTGTCCTGAAGACATTCCTAATGTGCAGGACTATGTTTATGTCTTGTAACCCAATTTTCACTAATTCTGCTTCTACATTTTAACTTTTCTGGTGTCTTTATGACGTCTTGCTGTGCTCACTCTGCTCTTAGAGCACAAGCGCCTGCTCACACTCATGTGCTGCTGTTTCTGCCTCGGGGCAGTTGGAAGGACCACACACTCTCTGAGCTGGAGAGCTTCAGCGCTGTGATCTTAACTTTACACTATAAAATAACTCTTTAGAGCTAAGTACGCGGTGCACCTGTTACACCTGGGCTATCCTCTTCCCTCCCAGAACTGGAGCTGGGGATGTGTTCCTGTTATCGGGGTAGCACACTGCTCAGCCTCCCCGGGAAAGTGCTGGAAGGAGGATTCGACCGATTGTTGAACCATAGATTCAGGAAGAGCAATGCGGATTCTGTCCTGGCCCTGAAACAGTGGACCACCTCTTTACCTTGTAGGGTTGTTGGGGGGTCATGGGAGTTTGACGAGCCAGTCTACAGGTGCTTTGTAGACTTGGAGAAGGCTTGCGACCGTGTCCCCCGTAGAAACCTGTGTGGGTATTGGGTACCGGGGCTGATCCTGCTGAGGAATAGCTTAATCCTGCACCTGCTGAGCTGAGTCGTTCCCATCATGACCAGTCTCAGAGAGGAGCTGCCTTCATCGCCTCTGGAGAGGTACCACCTTTGCCCCCGCCGTGATGCCAATGATCTGCGGGCCGGTAGGTTTGGATGGTTGGAACCCTGTACGGTCTGCATGATGGGAACAGCTCGTACTCGCTTATAGGGGATGTGATCACTGGCCCTTTCTTAACCAATCGGGACTCACAGGTCATCGTCATGTTGACCTTATGCAGTTTAGTTTTAGTATTCACTAACAATGTAAAATACCAGGGAACGGAACAAAAAGTTAATAAACTCTCCTCAAAGGAGCGATGTGATGAACAAACTGTCTCAGTTTACACATGAAATATAGACGCTGCAGAACGGAAACATCGGTGTTAGAATTACAGAACAGTTACAGAGCATCTATTACAGTTCCTACAGTATTTGTAACCATCTACCATTTCATTATCCACATGATCTCTGAATTGAGCCATTTCCATTTTTTTCCAATATGTGCCAAACCTTCTCTCAAACTCCTCATAGGCGACGAGTCCGATCTGCCCTTTGACAGCAGAATCTATGGATTCTCATGATCGAAAGTAATTAAAATAATTCTGATAATCCAAAAATGCACAAGTTATAAAGGAACAGCTTCCTTTAGTTAACGGTTAAACTAGAAAATGAAATCAAATATTTGATGATTCAAGTCCACTTATCACAAACTTGGGACACTATGTTCCCCCTTTGAGACATTATGCAGAATGTGGCCCCAAAAAGAAAGGAAGGCGCCTGTTGGTCCACGTCACCTTACTCGCAGGATGACTCACACAGTTCTCATGGACTCGTATTTCTTTAAAACAGGAACCAGATGTGGTTCATATAGCAGCACTCAGATCAGATCAGAGTTCACGCCTCTCCAGAGCAGACTGAGACTGAGAGACACTGAACACTTATAGTTTGTCTTTGACATCTTTCCTCATCTTACTGGGGATGAGCGAGTACAGCATTATCTGTATCTGTATCTGTATCTCTTAACCATATGAATGATCTGTATCCGTATCCGTACTCGGATTGGGAGTTGGTCGGGTTGTCTCGAAATGGGCGGGGCTTTAACTGTATGTTATTTTAAGTATGCAATTTATATGGGTTAATCAGAAATTGTTATATTTATTGCTGATTAGAAAACTATTTACATGACAGCATCAGCACTGAGCTTCAGATCGATGGTTTTGATAACAAACAAACTATACACAGAACAAGTTTTGCAACAATGAATACAACACATGCAATTATGAAGTAAAATGTATTGAAGAGTTTTCATGCTCAACATAACTTTCTTTTTTAACTTTAAATTATTTTTATGAACGGTTAACCTGCTCTGAGCAGGTTATGTTCCAGAAAAGAGATTAACTCTGTGTAACCGCTGCCTACTGACCAATCAGCTCTCTGGAAAATGACATCACCATCTGTAGGAAATCCCACAGACTGTTTTAGCCAATAGGCTGCTTTCTGTTTGCAGCGGTGATGTGGAGAAACTCTTGCCTATGGCGATCCTACAGAGACTGATTAAAAGCCTCAGGCTAATGTTGCTTACAGGTTTTACAGTACAGCAGGATCAGCCTACTTACTGCCTTTAAATGTCTTTAAGATTTTTTATTTGCTCCCAGTCCGTTTCACACAGCCTGACGCAGCCGTTAAATAAATGGATTTTATTTTTCT